>CAJNOP010000039.1:971254-1041125 GCA_905250075.1 Rotaria sp. Silwood1
CCCCCCCCCCCCCCCCCCCCCCCCCCCCCCCCCCCCCCCCCTTTCAATCACACTCGCACCAACATCCACAGTTGCGCCCGCATCCACACTCACACCCACACCCACATTCACACCCACACCCACACTCACACCCACACCCACACCCACACTCACACCCACACTCACACCCACACCCAGACTCACACCCACACCCACACCCACACCCACACTCATATCCATAACCCTACTGTGGGAGCAAGTGTCGCGGGAGCACGCGTCTGGGGAGCAACTGTCGTGGGAGCAAATATCGCGGGAGCCAGTGTCCGGGGAGCAACTGTCGCGGAAGCATCTGTCTGGGGAGCAACAGTCGTGTTACCATTTTGAATGTCTTTAATTAGTGGAAGCTTTTGTTCAAGATTCAATGTTTGTAAATCAAACATAATGATCTCTTTCTCTTAGTAATGGCAGAAAAATGATGCCAATGTTTAGATACCATTATATACATATATATCCGTCTCATCTATTCCAAAGAAAGGATGTATTCTTTCTCTATCGTTAATATATATCTTTTTTTTGTCATTCTACCGTCCGATCAATAAAGAAGAGCCATTATGTTGAATAAGTAATTATAGTTATCACTACATACTTTTTGAATTCAAAACCAATGCCCACTATAGGAGGCTTTACTGTATATGAAGCTATTAGATATTATTTCATTTATCATTTATCTTTGCCAGGTAACACCAGTATCAAATCCCGAGCACGTAGAAACTATTCATTCATCACCACTTGCCGAACTACGTCCATTAACATCTCAATCTGCTCACTTTCGAACACCATCGCCAAAAGTAGAAAAAATGCAAAACGATATAAGTCAAGAAGTGCCATTAAAATTATCATTCAATTCAGATCGTTCTAACATTCTTTTGTTCGAAAATTCTTCGTGAGTAATAGCCTTCATTGAATTAACTTTTTCTTTTTTCATGCCTCAACACTTGTCTTCACTTTTCTTTCTCTCCTAGAACTTCAACACTTCAGTCTGTTGGAGATAAAACTACATATACGAAGCTATTCACTGTCGCAATAGTAGTTGGCATCATGGTTATTTTGGGCACTGTGGCTGCATTGTCGATCAGCATTTACTCAATAGTTCATAAGTCAGGACAAACAACATGTAAGCATCGTGCGCAATCACTGTCAAGATAGAAACAAAAAACTGATGATAAGTTCACGTTTTTTCATAAAAAATTTCTTTTGAATTTCTAAGACGTAAGAAGGAAGACTGAACTTTGTATCTCTTGTATTCATCTCTTTTAAATTGCGCTTTAAGTCCTTTCATCGTGTCAAGGGCTCCGCTCAAGCATCGAATAAAAAAATTTTTGTTCTGATCTGTATAGATCATATTTTGAAGGTAGGACGCCGATAAGCTTATTACGAGCATCATACATGTTTCAAGATCAGATATATGATTGATTAAATTTGTACTGTTATCCGAAGGTTCGAACTACATTCAGACAATGTTATTTTTCATTTCGAGATCGAAAAAATAAATGAGCTCATTACATGTAATACTATTTCCTGACAGAATCTGTGAAATTCAAGGTAATAGTCGTTACTTTTTTTTCTATGAGTTACTTTCATCAAATATTGCTGATTCAAGACATCTCTTATCGAAAATTATCTCTATCAGACTCCTGACAATATGAATACTGTGTATCAAAGAGATATTTTTGGAAAATCACATCTTTCGAAAAGTTCTCTAGCATAATAGTAAGGAATTACAACCTTCAATCGAATTTTTCTAAGTCAGCTTTAGTCCAGAAACCGTATCACTTCCAAGATCTACTACCTGAGATAGTCCTGTATGAAGTTGCTGATGTTGCGAGTATTCGTGTAAGTCTAGATGAATATAACGATCGTTACAACGAATTAATCCTGATTTTTGTAATTCTTGAATATCACTATGAGATGATTATATTGTTTTTTCAGCGAATACCTCAACTGAACTGCGTTGGAATACAACAGGTTCCACTGTGGCTGGTACTGGAGTTTCAGGTTCTACTGAAACTAATCGACTAAACGATCCCAGTGACATCGTATTGGATTCATCGAATGCTCTTTATATTGCTGATCAGTCTAATAACAGAGTCGTGAAATGGATAACCGGTGAGTCGACGGGAACTACTGTTGCTGGTCAGGCAAATGGAGTAGGAGGTTCTGCGGCATACGAGTTGAATAAACCGGGTGACATTTTTGTTGACTCGAATAACAATCTGTACGTAGCTGACACTAACAACCATCGAGTTCAACTTTGGTCAAGTGGTGCATTCACGGGACACACTGTTGCTGGTAACGGTAAGGAACAAGAAAGGCACCGAGAAGTCTAGCGAATGTCAGATACATTTTCAATAGGATAGCATTTGAATGTGAAGCTTGCAAACCATATTGTCTTCGTGATACTTCTACAGAATGTATTTTGCCATCACTTACCCATACATATTCGCCGTACAAACACGCATATAGTTCAATTAGTTTAGGTGATGGGGATGCATATCCTGTAGAAATGAGATCATCATTCGCACCATAAAGGAGATCTGATAAAATGAGAAAAATGATGGGCGATGATTGTTCAAACGCCCAATGATATTGTTCATTCTAACTAGAGAGTAGAATACCTGTGACTTTTGACTACTTTATAGTTTGCAGCATTGCCATTAGATAGTTACATGAGTCTCATATCTTCATTATTAGTAATACTAGTTGAAGATCCGGATAAAATGACAGGCTGGCTTGAAAATGTTTCGTTGAGTAGTTTGAGCTTCCTATATAGATGTCGACTAACTCAATAGCATTCACTGAGACGGTATGTGTTACAATGTAGGCTTTATACTTTCATGGATTTGATTCGAGACAAAGAGTCATTCCGTAACTAGTGATGCGCCGACTTCTACACCACAGCTCGTAAACACCTTTCATATTTCTAAAGTACTCAATTATTCCGGCCATAATGGACGAATTCGAAGTAGTTTTTCAACAATGAGTAGTACAACTAAGAAACAATATTCACATTCTCATTTCAACAGCATCTATAAAGAAATTACGTATGAAATCTTGTCTTGTGCGTCGATATTATCCAAAATTGCAGCTTTTGAACCAATCTATAATTGTAATGAGTAACAGGCTTGTAATTAGTCTGTAAACCCATGGATTAAAGTATTTTTCACTCTGAAAACGAAGACAACTTGTCAAAAGTCTCATTAATGGAAACCATCTCCTAGTCCAAATCTCGAACGTAGAAGGATCATCCTTCCTTCATTTCCACTTGAGAAATACATTCTGAAGAATAAGGACAAAAATCTTTGTGTTTTGGTTTTGATAAATAAATCCTAGAGGTGAGAACAAATCCTGGAGTACTTTTACTTTGGTTTTGAAGGTTTCTAGAAGAAACTATCATTTTCATGATATTACTTCAACAATCTCGTTTTCAAGAAAGGAGAAAACATCAACCATATTATAATTATTATTAGTTGTTATTTTCTTAGGGAAATCTATTGATGTCTATTTCAGGTACCAATGGTTCTGCCCTCAGCCAACTATCCTATCCAAATGGTATTAATTTTGACTCGAGCTCCAGTATTCTTTACGTAGCAGACACCAATAATCATCGCATTATGAGCTATGCCTCGAATTCATCTATTGGTACTTTGGTTGCCGGTGGAAATGGATCAGGAACGTCATCTCATCAATTATATTCCCCATATGCAGTTCATTTTGATTCATTTTCGAACAGCCTAGTGATTGCCAACTATGGTGCCCATAATATTGTTCGGTGGGTTATAGGTGCCAGTGGTTGGACACTTATTGCTGGATATATTGGTTCATATGGTAGTACAGCAATGACGCTCACATACCCTACAGATGCGATATTCGATCCAATGGGAAACATTTATGTAGCCGACCGCAACAATGACCGTATACAGTTTTTTCGTGCTGGCCAAACCAATGGAACAACTATCGTCGGTATCTCAGCGACACCTGGTAATACACCTAACCTACTCTATCGGCCATATTCGATAGCACTTGACAAACAACTTAATCTTTACGTGACGGATTCAAACAATAACCGAGTCCAAAAATTCCAACGATACTAAACACAAAAGAGATTCATTATACTAGAACATGAATATACTTTTCTCTCCTTTGTTTTTTCTTTTAAATACATTTTTCTATTTTTATATTCCAAGTAATCATCGCTCAAAATATGCATTGGAGGAGATATGAAAATTATCTTTGTCTGATTCCGTATTTGCCGCGATATTACAGTGCATGGTACCCAAATAAATCGATTCATTTTGACTGTGTTTTGAATATTTTTCTTGAATAAAGTATAGTACGCCTCTTGTTATTGAATTCTTTACATATTTAACGAGTCTAAGTTATATTAATATTTTAATGTTCAATCTTTACTCAAGTAGGACTGATGCACTGACATTGAATGTATACAACGAACTGCTGATCAGCAGTCACCCGATAGCCAATCGTTAATTTAAATGGCACTAGAAAATGTGGCATCTCTCTCACGGCATATATAGTTTTACAAGATATAAAGAGCATCGCAAGATTCGATTATCACTATTGTATGCCATAAGTAAGACGAGTAGAGAAAGCAAGATGATAGTTGCCACCGCAAATACCGCAAACAATATAGAACAATGTGAATACTAAGTTTTGAGAACCTAATTTATTGGAAATAGTGCGTATAATGCATGCAATCGACTTGATGAATAAACAACAAGTTAAAAAAAAATTAATGCAGAGCATAGTTTTCGGCGTGAACAGTGAGATTCTATTGATGATTTATGATACAAAAGTATTCTATCAATTATAGATAGAATATTAGGATCAACAAACATGAACATAAGGATTTTTGGCACTCTGAATAAAATCTATGAAATAACTTTTATTATTCAGAATGTTCATAACAAACTTCTAAAAACACTCTCAGAAATAGATCGAGAAATTTTATCAATGGATCAGATTTTATATCTTCACCGTACTGTTAGTAAACAAGTCATTAAAGAAATTTTAACTCTTCTTAAGGAACAAGGTATAAGACAGCTAAATGACGAGTTAATCAGAAAACCAAAACCTTCTCATTAAATGAAGTCAGGTTAATTTTAATGAATTTAATATGTATACAGACAAACTCATGAGTATCTGAATTACCAAATACAACTTGGTATCACAGCACTACTTAGTATTTTTCAAAAACTGATGTCAAGAATGACTTTAGATTGAGTTTCGATCCAAAGAAAACAGTAGGATTGGAATCTTCACAGTTAGTTTGCACAAAATGTAGAATTGATAATCCATCATTGTTACGTAGAATTAAAGCGTGATTAGTGACATCCTTGTGGTTTTTTTCTTCAGTATGTATAGATTGGTGCAAACCAAGATGTCTACTATGTATATTAATACAGCATTGAATTTGGTAGTATTAAAAATCTTTGATTTCGTTCTTTTTCTATGTTGATGTTTCGGATTCTACATATTTTCTCTATGTGTATTTGTTTTTTTTAGCTTTTCTTAAATTTATTCCTACTCTTATATAATTATGTTTTTATTTCAATTTTTTTTTTCATTTTATCTTCATTATTTTTTCTACTTCGTTTATATTAATCATATTTCTTTAATTCAACTTTCCGTTATGATTCGACAAGCTTTTGCCTGGTGTTTGTGCATTTCATCATTATTCGATGACATCAATATTTATATCAATAATTTGATCGAACATAACAATTATGTATTGTTGAAAGTAACGTCGATCATGTCAAAAAATATTGAATAAAAAAGTATCTTTGAAAGATCGACGGAAGTTGAGACATTTATGAATGCGTATATTATACTTAGTAAATCAAACACTATTCATAAGTGGAATCTTCTGGATATCAAACATAAAAACATTGTTGCAATCCACTAATAATTTATAAAATGAAAATATTGGCTATAGGTTCATCGCTATTTAATTTGACGAATTTGAGCTGCTTTGTGTTTACTCCACTGTCATTTGTTCTTCACAAATGTTCATTTGACAAAACATCGTTATGTATTAACTGAAAGTCCCCGATGAAAATAAATTTTATATGAAAATTTCATTGGAATTAGAAAAGATTCAATTCGACTGATATAATTATAATTCAGATAACTATTGCTTTGACAGTAGTAAAGAAGGAGACAAATATTGCAGTATTTATGAAATAAATCGTATGATCTTCATAATGTTTACTTCTCTAGGTAGGATGACAAACGGATACAGTTATTAGCGAGTGTTATAAATATATTTCCAGAGGATTTTTCAAAATTTTTATTAGCCTATTACGCATCCTTGTGCTTGTATTGAGAGAATATGTAAAAATTCAATGATCATCCTTTTTTACATCTTCACAACTTTATTAACTCGCATAGGACAATAATCATCATATGATTATCGCCAAAATACTTTTTCAAACAATATCACGCATTGGATTTTGAAATTCTTATAGAATGGAAGAATATTACCAATGACCAACTTGGCCATTTGGACACTATTATCTTGTACTTTGATTTTGATGACGACGATGACTATGCATCTGTTGATTCTGTTCACAAGAATAAATGATGAGTAAAAATGACTTCAACTTTACCAAATACTGAGAGAAACTATGTAGTTTTTCAAAGATCACTTGAGATAACTATAAATTAATCGCAGCATATAATGCAGTAAAGGATTGCGGAAAATACAGTCATTATTGCTGAAAAATTTAAATTAAAACTGAAATTTCATGAAACAAGTCAAAAAAAAAGTTCAAGATGGACCTTTGGAGTCGAACAAATGGAGTTCGACATATGTGGAAGTTTTTCTGGCAAAACTCTAATGTAGGTCCTTTCTAATCATACCGCAACCTCCCGCACTTCACATTCACACTCATCCACAGCTCGAAATCTGTACTCCACCACCAGGTTGATAGTTACTATAGGCCGCAATTAAAAAAGTTATAATGATGATGTGGAATCATTATCTATTATGTTAGCTTTTTGTTCTGTAACCTATAGGAGTAAATTACAATAAATGGGTAGATTTTTAGCATACAGTACGATGACCTAGCGTATGATAAAGTCTACGTGGAATAAAACCTAAGTAACTGCTCAGATTCAGTCTTTCAGCAGAATAATACACTGATAATTGACCTCTATACGAAAAATAATTGATTTCATTATGCCATCCACATAAGTAACGAAATGAACACGGATGATTATTTCTATATATGAATATTGCAATATCAAACATGGGTAATCCGATTGCATTCGAACGAGAATAAAAACCATCTCGTTTATATTCCGCCTGTTGAAGTTCTATTTCTTGCAATGTATTATTAAGCTGCACAACATTATTTATTTCACGAAGTATCACGCGAGCAATTGTGAGATTAACTTCGGCCTCTGATGTTCGATTGAAATCATGATGATGAAGACCAATTATTGGTGTCGTCGCTATTGATAAGATTTCATTAATATTGATTATAAATGCTTTACCATCGAGCCAAACAAACCATTTAGCCATAGGAAACATTCGGTGTCCGAGCATTTTTACTGTTTCTGTTACTTTAGCAGCAACACGAAATAGCGAACCACCTTGTCCTAAATCAATAAAATCCCATTGGGCTTGCCCGTTCATTGGATATGCTCCTGCGGGGTGTTGTCGCTTAAATGCATCCATCGTTTTTGTATCAAGTAGTGCAACGAAACAAGTCCCTGGCGGTACTCTATCTTGAATAATAGGTAAAGCATCATAGCAGTTTGTAATACAAGTAAATACTATAATTTGACACTTATCATTGCGTTCATATCGATTTCTAACTGTATCAAGTATCGATTGAATGGCAAAACCACACTTAATAGGATTTGTATTAAAATAATTATTTGGTGCATACGATTGATAGAGTTGTTCGCGATCACTAAATGAATATACATCGCTAAAAGCACAATCGAACTTTTTAAGTGAACATCGTTCTGGTTTGTCAGTTGAAAATCGATTAGGTATCGTTTCAGATTGCATTTGAAAAAAAGTACCATCATTGAAACATTGACGACTATCCGAAACGTATTTTGAAAACGAATAGTTTCCATGTAAATGATAGAAATCATTTGATTTATCCATAGTTGCTAGATTAGGATTTAATGATGTTGATAGAATATGTTCAATTGTTTCTGATTGATCCCACCAAGTAGCATCTTGAACAAATTGATAACAATCGTACTGAAGTATATCTTTGAAAGTTTGTGTTGATGTATTAAACCCTAGTAATGAGATGAAATCTGATAACTTTTTTTCAGTATCATTCAAATTTGAATGAATCATTTCTTCAGAATTGATGATTGTTGATTTTGTATTAAGTTCATTTTTGAAATAATCCATAAGATGTTCAGTAACAAATCTGGCTTTTTGAATATTTATGTTAAATGATACATTCCAATTGAAAGTAAAATTATGATTCTGTCGTATTTGGTCTAAATATTGATAGGCAACTGTTGCTTCAATTGATCTTCTTTTAAAATAGATTTGATTGATCTTTTGTAAACCGAATTGTATTATTTGAACAAGATTCGTTGAACATATTGAAGTGTTGTTGAAATTCATTGTAAGAGACACAATGTAAATCTGAACAAATCTATCATTTTTTGAGTTGAAAAAAAAATTATTCTCTTGAATAAGTTCACATTCGTCATTTAATCTTAAAATTCGAACATTTCCCAGTTTTCGTGTAGCTATCCATTGAATATATTTCATTATTCCAGTACCATCGTGAGTCCATACGGAACTGATTATACGTTTGTACGGTAAACAGCTATTAGTTCCCAATGGTTGATGATTGATTGATTGCCATGGAAGGCAAAGAGAAATATTATTAACTTCTAGTGATGGATCATTTTTAATATTAGAAGTTGAACGATTGAAATTAATATAGATACTGACTAATGAACCCAATAATAATGTATATAAAAGTCGACGTAGATAAGTGGAAAGCTTAATAGACCGCATTATGTAGAACGGTTACAATTGATTGTGACCAGGAATACCATAAAATAATGAAATGTTTCGACAATATTATCTAGACAAGCGAAAAAAGATAGTATGACCGAGTATCTGATACTTAGTTCACTGTCTGTGTGTGTTCTAAGAACAAAATGATAAAGATCTTTCAATTCAACGGAAGGGAATTAGTATGAGTGTTGACATACGTGAGTGAGTATAGAGAAGCTTCTTATTCTCATTCATACTAACACCTGAGAAGATCTCTAAATCTTCTCCAGGAAACTATATTTGTGCTCGTTTCGTACGACGAACAATTCAGACTCATACATGCCACGTGTGTGAGCCTGGTTAGTTGGTGCACGATCTCCGAACCATCAAAGCGCTGACACTTAAAATAGAAATGAAATTCATTTCTATTTAAATAGCTATTTGTTTTTGACTCATCGTAACTTTAGATAGAAAACAAAGAATCATGTTATGGAACCTATTCAATTCTCCTCAATCGACGACATAAAAATGGTCACCACTTCTTCGCTTGTGTCATCCAACTTTCGTCGGATGATACCGTATTTGCTATAATCAGGGGTGACAATTATATTAATCATTGTCGATGTCAAGGCCTTGAGGATAGTTAGATTGACTGACGTTATCAGCCCGTCCATGGATTTCAGCATTCTGTTTTCATCGAAAATTAGCTGCAATTTTTTCGAATCACTAAAATAAAAAGAAAGAATCTTGATCAAAATAGAACAGACAACCACTGGGAAAAGAGTTGAAAACGAGATATTCTTCCTTCAAGAACTTACAATGGAGGTATGTGTGTTGATAAGTGAAAAGATGGCACATATTCGAGTCAAATGAAGGCTCTCATCGCCAAACTAACAAGGTTAAAATATTAGCGGCTGTTGGCTTGCTTAGAGGGAGACATTTAGATTTTAAATTTAGGTATAAAAATGAATCAGGAAAGGTTTTCTCCACTTTTATAAGGACAAAATATAGTGTTGTTCGGGGCGATTATGGGGTTTGTAGGGTCTCTCTTTCATATGGCCTGAACAACACTATGTTCTGTCCTTATAATAGTAAGGTGAATTTTTCCTGTAATTCATGGAAACAGCTTTTTTCTATCAACCACTAGGAAAATTCAATCCGCTATTATAAGGACAAAACAGTGTTGCTCGAGCCATATAAAAGAGAGACCCTACAAACCCCATAATCGCCCGAACAACACTATATTTTGTCCTTATAATAGTGGAGAAAACCTTTCCTGATTCATTTTTATACCTAAATTTAAAATCTAAATATCTCCCTCTAAGCAAGCCAACAGCCGCTAATATTTTAAACTTGTGAGTTTGGCGATGAGAGCTTTCGTTTGACCCGAATATGTGCCATCTTTTCACTTATCAACACACATACCTCCATTGTTAGTGAAACTTTTGAGAATATTTTAGAGGCTACTGAGCATATTGATACTCTCATACTATGGATATGAATGATGGCAAAGAAAAGTATTTGATCCATCTTCAAGAGAAAACACGACAAAGAAGAGTGACAGGCAAAAAACTGCCCCATGTTGAGAAATTTAAGATTGATTTTAAAAGAGAAGATTGCTATCAACAGTTCGCTTAAAAACAAAAGACATGCTATAAGATTAAATATAAGGATGGCTTTCAAGAGTTCTTGCTTCTCCGAAATCATTACGTTACTAAAATGAGCAACCAGTATATTAATCAAGTCCTATCACATCTAAATTTCCAAAAATTTTGTTTGTCTATCGTGGTTTTAGATACCAAAAGTCTGGAATTTCCGATATCTCATCGCTACAATGATGATTGCAATTCGCAAAAGTTTGCTATCCAATGGAATAGCGGTATGTCACATGCCGAGTTTCTTCGAACTTTCTGAAAGCCTCTCCTGATCATGCTCAATACCGTCAGCTAACATGATCCATATAAATTGCAGCAGAAACTATAGTTATGTCTTACACACAAATCTGTTATTGCTCTGTGAATGGCAACAATATTCAAAGATGGAACATAGAATCTTATTTTAAAAAAAATTTAGTTATTAGACGTTTAAAAATAAATTTTTTATCTCGGGAACATAGCGACATTGAATGGTTGATGAGAGTTTTTGACGAAAATATTGTTGTTTTTAAAGTATTGATCTCAGATGAGCAAATGGTTGATGTGAACACTTTATGATATTAAAGCGTAAGTAATGAATGTGGGTACTAATGAAATAGAAAATTAATTTTGTGGTCTAAATAGTAGAGTCGACTATATATGGTTTATAAGCATTCCTAGTAAATTTTGAACTAATTTTTTTTTTATAATTCATTAAAAGAAAAAATTCTAGAGAAAACAATAAAATTTTTATTTATGAGTCATTGTGTCTTTATTTTGTGAAGAAGTCTTGTCTAAATCAACTATTTCACTTCTTTTATAAAGTTTTATATCAATTATAATTTTTTTTCTTAAGCTAACTTCAACTTTAATTTAGGTTTTGTTAAACTTAATAAGTCATAGAGTTTGTCAGTATTTTATTTAACTTGGAATCTAGTTTATCTCAGTATGATCCGATCAAAAATAAAAATAAAATAAAAATGAATACCCAGACTAATTTAGAAAAATAAGATCGTACTGGTTTCTTGATCCAAGCAAAATTTAGAATTTATTTTCAAGTAAAATAAAATTAGTTCGCAATTTTGCATCTAATTAAAAACGAATTCTTCCTACGTAAAATTTGGTCTTGAACATATTTATGAGACTTTTTTTTATTTATAAAAATAAATATATCTGCAGATTCATTGTTAATCATAATAACTAATCAACAATGATCGAATGTTGTAAATTTTGACTCATCGAACTCTCAGAATCCAATGAATCATGTAGAGTACATGCAAAAAGAGCATGCAACGACTGCTCGGTCTAGAATATTACAAGGAACAGATTATACGACTGAATGTACATACGATATTAATTAATTATACAACCTACTAATGGAACAGGCGCTGCACAATTATGCATATAAACTTCGAAAGCAAGTTACACACGTTTTGACAAAGAAAAAACATTTATATGAATGACGAACGATTGATTAGGCTTCCTGAAATTTCATATAAAACGTCAAATTCATGATTGTGGAAAACTTGTCTTCATTGAAATTAGAAAATTTCTCTTGATGTGACCAGAACTATGAACTAGGAAAGTTTTCAGAGCCAAACAATTGTTCTATCAATCGATTAATTCATTCAACTTCTCCTATATAAACTTCTATATTAAAAGCAATGGTTTCTGAAAAATTATATTTTATTCAAGGTTCTCATACATGTCAAAAATATTGAAATGTATCAAGACTTGTTTTTTTTACTTTCTTTTATAACCAAGGCTCACTAGTTTCTATCGTGAAATTTTATGATTACTTTTACTTCAAAGTGGTTCTTTGAATTCTATAAGTTCCAATAGCTCAAAAAAAAGTATCTTAGATTCTAGAGAGAGATAGAGTCACTTTATTATTTTCTGTTTTGTAAAATAATATACAAAAAAAATAAGAAACTCAGTGAACTTTTTAGAAATAGTTTAAATAACATACTTGGTTATTTACTTTTTGAATAATATGCATCAAATTCAAAATATTATTTTCCAAGTTTCATTATTCTAAAATAAGCTTTTGTTTAGTTGAATGATATGTTAACGATGATAGAAATGTGATTGCAAGACTTATATGCATAACATTTACCTTCTATCGATGATATGTGCTAATAGAAAAGTTCAACACCTTATCTGATAAAAAAATCAAGAAATTTTATCATACATTACTACTGTTTTCTTTGGAATAGTATGTTTCGTTAAAACGAACGTGTACTGAAACTTTTTTTTCTGTTTCAATATATTTATTGACAATTTAACATAAGCTTTCATCAGTTCTCTGTATTTCTTTTTGCTTATGTGGAGAACTGAAAAAGAAACAACATTTACGTAAACATCCAATGGCAACTCAGACTTTTTAAGTAACTGTTCATGCATCATGCGTTCTCTCCAGCATTTAATGTGGCACTTTCAAGTATGCTTTGTTAATTGTTCTTCAGTGTATTCTTTTCTTCAGGATATGTTCGAAAACTCTGTTCACTTTTTTTTTCTCCGTTCTTTTTGCATAAAATCAAATAGAAATAAAATTAATTACACACTTAGAAATAGAAAAAACAACTAGAGATAAAATAGAAGAGCAAACACATTAGTAAAAATATCCGAATCGTCATTTTATTGTTTCTATACAACATAAATATTATATATGTGTGAATAGACTGCAAAATTAATCTTTAGGAATAAACATAGAATTTCTACGTAGAATAAATATTGACTCTCTATCTATTATAATGTAGAATTATTTTTAATAGTTTTGGTAAAACCAAACAGTATTGATTTATAAGCAGTAGATGATACACCAATAAAACGATATTAGAAGAGAAATAGTTCTAGAATGCTTCATCTACAAATGAGAATTTCTTTTTTTTTTTCTTTTTGAATGCATACATTGAAACAAACCCTTAGGCTTTTGTTAACAATTGAATTCTTTCTTTTCAAGCTCTATTCGAAACAAAAAAATTGGTTACATTGAAAAAAATAGATTAGGATGCAATTTCATATATTCTATCATTGGCAATATCACATTTAGAAAATATTATTAAAGAAAAGATAATTCTTTTTTTTTTCTTCGAATCCTATGCTCACTGTAGATAAAACTTTGTATTTCTTGTTTTCACTATTTAAAAGTTGTTATTTTGGTAAACGGTAAATATGTCTATTATTCGCTTTAATTCGGCATTGAAATATGTATTTTGAACAAAAATTTTTATAAACAATTTTATTTCTCAATTAACAGTGAGCAAAATCACATGCATTTTTGCACATATTATTGTAGGGAAAAGAAAGTGAAACAAAGTGAACGAACAACAAAAACAAACTATAAGAACCTATTAGTTGTGTATTCATTTCTTATTAGTAGATCAATTATTAATTCTATTATAAATATATGTTGCAATAATTACATAAAATAAAAAGTAGAGAAATTTGCAATTTGATAGAGCAATACTTTAGGAACATAACAACATATCAGATATGAATATGGTTAACATTTATCTATTAATTATATACTGTTATCTGGAATTAGAAGTGTAAGTCAATCGAGCACGAGCTGCTACCACTAATGCTCTAGCGAACTAAAACAAATCTTCTGATTTGAATAGAAGATTTCAGATAGAAAATTTTCTGGTTTCAAGAACTGACTTTCAGCAATTTATTGTAACACTTAGCGACACTGTTAAAACAATAACAACAAAAAAAAATTGATTAATTGAAGTGTTTAATGAATGTAGCTTTTATTCAGTTAATTAACAAACTATCTTCTTTGGCTTCTTGAAAGTAATAATGTCTGTCACGATTATAATACATATCTATGTTAAATGAACAAGTGTTGAATCGAAACAATGTCAAGAGACTAGGCAATTAGTATCAAAAAAGAGCACAATCAATGTTCCTTTAGTGATATTCGATTCCGGTCGTAACACCAAATGCCCTAGTTTCAAGCTAATGTAAATTGTTTGTCTTTCGGAATTAACAATAATTGAATTTCTATGTGTCAATAAAAATTAAAATAACGTCAAGATGCAAAAAAAACTTGCAATTCACTTTGGTGGTACATTGAAGTAAAAGAATATAACTTATCGTATTTTCTGAACTTAACTTGTTATCTATAATTAAGATGTCATGAGATAAAATGAAGTCTGTATTTTCTCGCTGTATATTGATAATCAAAGAAAAGCTAATCGAAATAGTGCTCGCCAAGAAAAACAATAGGAAGAAATTCGATTGAGACATACTGTGAAAAACAATGACAATAAACCATTTTTTTGGGACAATCTTTTAAACCGAGTTATTTTTTTAAACACTACACAAGATTTATGTAAACTCTTTATCATTTTTCTTTCAAAATGTTTCATTCAAACCATTGTCAAACCCTCCGAAGATGATATTTTGACTTTCTCTTCACAGACCATGACAGATAATGTTGATATACGATTAAAGACTGTACATCAATAACATTTTATTATAATATACAAATCACTCTGCTTACGATTACTAAGAGCAGCTATATTGTGTTTCATACCACTACTTACTTTCGGTATGTCAGAATTAGACTTATTATGGGACTAAAACAAAAATATTATAAGAGGATTATAAATTTCAATGAAAAGCAATCTCATCATGGAAAATCTTTTTCTCTTTCGTTTAGATTTCTATAATATTGAATAGCAAGTGAGATTATTTTGTTAACATAAATATCGATTAATAATTCATCATATATTTATTTATTTATTTATTCATTTTCTTCTTCGATTAAAACAAAAATACAAATTAAAACAGTTTGAAACACTGGTATACAATCATTATTAAAAACGAATAAACAAATTGGAAATTGAATGTCATTTTTCAAACCATAAATAAGCAAAAAATACAATAATAGCAACAACAATTGTTATAATAGCATAAACAAATGTACCATTACCTAAATAAAATAAATTCTATGAATGAATAAAAATAGAAAAAATAAATATTTACTCTTTTTTTCAATTTTTAATTTATCATTTTTAATTTTATTCGATGTAATATCTTTCTTAATTTCATTGGATTTAGTTGAAATACGTGGTCGTATTTCATTTGATTCTCTAATCAAGGAAAAAAATTTTTTTTAATTTAGTTTTAACAAAAAGAAAAAATTAATTTACTCATAAGTATTTCGTTTTGATATATTTCTTGATGATGAAGTAGCTTTATAATCATGTCGAATAATTATCGGTTTAGTATTTTTAAAATTTTGTGAATTCGAATAGAGACTACTATTTTCATTAATATCATATTCAGTTTGATGAATTGATTCATCAATTTCAAACTCATCGTCTTGTCCTAAACAAATAAAATAATAATAAGATGATTAAAAATTAAATTTTCTTTACCATTCGTTGTTTGATGAGTTAATACTTCAAGTAATTTACGTTGATAAATAGCACGAGTATGATCTAAAAATTAATGAATATTAATATGAATTTTGTTTTTTTTTTATATATAGAATTCTTACTTGTAATAGGTCCAACTTTAAAACCATGTTGAGTTAGATTTGCTCGAAGTTCAAGATCATTTAATTTTGCAACATTGATATTTTTTTCTTGTAATACCTAATGAATAAAAGTTAAATAATGGAAAAAAAAAAAGTTGTAAGTTTTTTTTTTTCTTACTACAGAATGAAGACATCGTATGATAGATAATGTATCTTTTGATGTGAATGGACCAAGTTCATAACCGATTTCTTTTAATTGATATTGTAATTCAGCTTTAATCGACATGATTGATGGGAAAAATGATTGTGAAATAAATAAACACAAGTTTTGATTTGAATGAATGAATCATTTTTTTTTTTATCAATGAATTTATTTGTAGTATAATGATCCAATTAGAATAATGATGAATCATTTCAGTTTAGTAATAAGAAAATTTATTAGATTTTTTTTTTGTTTGAGCAGAAAAATATTTTTTTTTTACTTGATAAATATTTTTAGATTATTAAGAAATAGTTGAGCTATTTTTTATTTTTCAATAAACGACATCTAATGTTGCTAAGAAACATTGAGAATTAGAAATTCTTTATTGGTTTATTTGAACTACTTTTGATCAGATTGAATATTACTTTGTAGTTGTCAAGAAAAAAAAAATCACTAAATCTTCTATAAAATATGCTTGATTTTACTAATCTTTCTCGACGTTATGTTCGTAATTGGATTAATTTCGTATGTTCAAAAATTTTGTCGTTCATATTATCATATTCATTCTCTAAAATATATATATATATTTTTTTTTAGTTTTATTTTATTCTTATTGTTATTACATGGATTCTTGTTATATTAGCTGGTATCGTTCAAACTCAACGTATATATATAGATAAAATTAATACTAGTTAAATGATATTCAGTTATTTATACATATAATGAACATATTTTAGTTGTAACAAAATTGCTATTTGTATTTTTGTTTTCAATATTATTGTATGTTTGAATAATAAAATTGATGATTTTCTCTTTATTGTAGATTTCATTGTGATTTTGTTTTTTCTAAATTATGTCTCGAATGTCAAATCGTCGTCAAAAACGAGCACAATTACGTGCACTTGAATGTCTTGCTTATTCAACAACATTATCTTATTTACGAGCACAAAATGATTATGATAAAGATGCTAAATATATTATTGAACATTTACGACCATTATTACATATATCAACACATAGACATTTAGCTGAATTAAAACGTATTATTAATGATGAAGAATTAGAACGTTTAGTATCAATAAAACATATTGGTGAAAATAATCTTAAACATAAATGGATAGAATTAGAAGAAAAAGAAGATGAAGATAATAAATCAAATAATAATTCAACATCAATGAGAAAAAAAAATAAAGGATCATGACACATTTATATACACATGTATTTTTTTTTTTAAATATTTTCTTGTTATTGGTGTTTTTGTAAATAAACATTATTGGTTTATTAAAAACAAACTTTTTATTTGAAGAAAATACAATCTATAAACGAGTGTAGAAGTTAAAATTTAAACCTTCCCGACCTGCAACACAGACTGAATATCAGTAACATCTTGTTATCATGTGTGATACTATTTCCAAGAATCTCGATAATTTTGAGAGGTGACAGAAGCAAAAAAATTTTGACAGATAATTTTTTTGATAACCGATTGAAATTTTCATAGACTGGATGGCAAAGATTAGAGAGACTAGCACATTTCATATCGCGACCTATGACATTCCGAGAAAATTAAACAAAAACATGAATTTATCATGCTATCGATTAGTTTCAATAAATTGTTATTTAGTTAGCAATGAAATATTTGTTATTCTAAATGAATTCGAATGTTATTCGTCTAATTTATTTATTATTCTAGATCAAATTTCGAAACACATGACTAACGATACTAGTAAAATAAATAATACATCAACTACAAATAAAGCTCGTCCATGGATTCAAACTGGTCGATATGAATTTGAAACAGTATGTCGATCAACATTATGTCCAAAAGAATGGCTTCAAGTTGAAAAAATTTATGTTTGTGAATATTGTTTAAAAACAACGATTCAAGCAACATCAGCAAGACGACATCGTGTATGATAATAAATTTCTTTTTGAAATTTTTCATTTTTTCTGTTTAGACAAAATGTACACAAACACGTCCACCAGGTTGTTTAATTTATACACAAAAAGATGTTAATATATTTGAAGTATGTGGTTGGAAAACTAAAACATATTGTGAAGATTTATGTCTTCTTGCAACATTATTTATTGAAAGTAAAGTTGAAATAAAAAATGTTCATCGTTTTCGTTTCTATGTTTTGACTGTTTGTCATAATGATAATCAATATGAATTTGCTGGTTTTTTTTCTAAACTACAATTTCAAGAAAGACTTAATCTTTCATGTTTATTAATTTTACCACCTTATCGTAATCGAGGTTTTGGAAGTTTAATGGTTCATATTAGTAAGTTAAGGTTTTAATTTTTTTTTTTCTAGCTTTTCTTTTTTTTTTTTTTAAATAAAAATATTTAATAGGTTATGCTCTTAGTCGTTTGGCTAATATACATACAGGTACACCGGAACGTCCTTTATCAACACAAGGTTTATTATGTTATAGAAAATATTGGAAATCAAAAATATTTGATTATCTTTTAACAAAAACAAATGATGAACAAATTGCTATCAATGGTTCGTGTGTTTGATATCGCTTATATTTATGTCACTATCCACATTGAAATAACAGGACATATTTTTGAGTTCAAGATTAGACGCGTTTTATTTCGGCGAAAGGTGACCATAGCTGACCGTGAGTAGTTACTTAGTCTGACATGTATCTGCCAGGTACTATGTTCAAACCTTGATATTATCTTCTATGCAATAACCTGGAGCAAGTCACTAACAGACTCTTCGTTCCGAATCATCTGTTCAATAGAATACTGACTGTGTGGTGACATAAACCTGTTCTTGTAATTAGTTAGTATCTATGGGAAGCTAAAGCTGGAGTTAGTTGTAGGAAATATATAGAACTATTACATCTCATACTGCAAGGGAGGAATATACTTCGTTCTTTCTTGTCAATGAACTGTAATAAAACGAAAGTACAATCGATGGAGAACAGAAATTAGAATTTATGAAATTATAGAGAATTTTCTATGGAAGAACAGCTTTTATGGAATCTTTCTTAAAAGTGTGTTAATTGGAGATTAGCTATAGTCTCATTTTGAACATTAGCATTTACTTATAAATTATTAATAGATATTAGTAAAGCAACATCAATTTCAACATGTGATATTATTGAAACATTAGCATCATTAAATATGATTCGAATGTTAGAAAAAGATAAATTAATTATTTATCGTTCTCAAGTAAGATAAAATATTAAATTAATTATTCAATTCTTTTTTTTCTATATAAATATATATATATATAGGAATTACTTGATGAATATGAACAGAAATCAAAAGAAACTGACATTCGACAAGAAATTGTTAATTATGATTCCAAATGTTTAACAATTAAACCAATACCAGTTCCTTTACCATTTGAAAACAAATGTAAAAAAATTAAATTTGATGATAATGAAACAGTTATGACATTTTTAAATTATTATCCATCATCATCTACAGACGATATTGACTAGATATTCTCAATATTTTCTTTTTGTGCATTAACTTAGATATCAATGTTTTTTTTTTGTATGTATGTATATACGACAAAGGTTATTATTTTCATGTAACAAGATAGAAAGTTCTTCTATGATTTATCTGGAAAAAAAAAGTATCACGATTCATTTGTATTACCATTTTTATTTATAAGTAAATATCATGTGCAACTTAAAGTGGTTTTGATTTAATCAAGAATACATTCACTAGTAGCATCTGTTAATTAATCTAAATATTTGATAATTTATTAAATATATTCGAAGGAAAGCCGTTTGATTTCGAGACATGCTTTTATAAGAGAAAATTCGGCCTACCAACAAAACATCGATCTACAGACAACAGGGTGAGGCTTGAAATGAAACTTTATGTCATAGTGAACTCTCTTGCGAGCTACCTTTGTACTTTCACGCATACTGACATAATGTTTCACCGTTGATAACAATAGTCTCACTGATGGGAATTCTGAAAACTGTGTGTTAAATAAATTCTTGTGTGATCAGTGGAAGTAGTCTTGGTGTCAGTTGTTTTTTCATGCGAATATCATCATAGAGCAGGAAAGTGAAAAATATAGACCGGTCTAAGACGGTTTAGACTGGTCAGACCGGTATCAGTTTCATCTCTGATTGGTATAAATTGCATTTATAGTGGTGAAAAAAAGTCTACAGCAGTTATATTTTTGAGTTTTCTTCTCGATGGTAAAAGCTAAGATGCATTTGAAAAAATCATCTGAGTAGTTAAAAGGATTCTCTATCGAGATCTCTTAACCCCAAAAAATACTAATAAAATTGTTTAGATGAGAATATTAGGAAAAAAAACAAGATCCTCAAAACCAGTTTTCTGACATTCATTTGTAACTTTTTCAAAAGGCTTTTATTTAATAGAGTAAATAATTGCAAGCAAAATGAGATGTCTCGCTTCTGTTTATAGTTTGACGCTTTCTATAGTTTGTATATGGTTCGATGAAGGAAGATCATGAAGAGAGACGAGATATCTCGTTTTGCTCAGAAATATTTTCTCTATCAGATAAGATCATTTCCATCAAACTTCAAATGAATGTCAGCTCATGCATATTGAAGAATTATATTTATTATTTAAGCAAAATCAGCAAACACGAAGCATTAGGCTTAATTAATTAATTCATTGAAAGTTAATCAACGAAATAACTCTCCAATCTTATAACGGAGAAGTTCCAGAATATTAGAATAGATTTCATATCTAAAACTATATCTATGATTATTTTTGCAGTGGTTTTATTTTATCATCTCGAGATGCCTAATAAGGACTTGTACCATTTAGAATTGATTCTGAACTTATCATTAAATTAAAAAGTTTTCAAAAAGTTTGCATGAAGAGTGCTTTACAAATAAACTCTTCAACTTTTGAAATCAGGAGAACGTCAAGCCCCTAATACTCACTAGCCTATTTTTATTTGAGGTAAAAAAGTGTATGAATAAACTAAAAATAAAATGACATAATTCGCAGACGGAAATTTTATAGAGAATAACTGTGTTTTGTTTTGAACTCTTCATAAAAAGTGCTTATATGTTAATCAGTAGAAATTCGAAGCGTAAGATCGCATTGACACGAAACACAAAAATTAGAGCATTGCTTAATCATGCAGTGTAAACATTTTTTCGAGTCAATTTACAAGGAGAACTATATAAAAAAAGCCTTGTAGAAAAAACAGTACAGGTCAAATGTGCAATTGGTTGATAAAAATGAATTCACACTTTGCTCGTTTTTTGATATTTGATCAATGATCGAAAATTGTTTATTTTCGTGATATCTACCATATATAAACGATTTAAATTCACTTGCTATTAAATAGTAATAAAATCGTTTTTTTGGCTACTGAACATAGACCTATCAAGGTAATTGGCAAAATATAATGAATGAATATTCAAAAATCATACTAACGTTTTAACTTGGTTATTTTGTTTTTTTTTCTTATCGAAATGAAATTTTTTGTCAGTAGCATCATTCTTCGATGTTGCTATTATAAAAAGAATCCAATCAATATATCAAGAACAATAAATAATATCAATAAAATGAACGTAGTACGAAACAATATGGTATATGATTACTAGAAGTTGAGTTCTTATCCGACAATCTTATATTTATAGGACATGACAAATATGCAAAGAATAGATTTATTTTTGTAGACTGTATGTATGATAGCACTTGTTCTTCTTTTTCTGACTTTATTAAGAATTGCTTGATAATCAATGTCTACTAATCTATATATTTTTTTTAAATGATGCACATACAAGATGTATGGAAATAAATTTTTTAAAAAATTCTAATAGAGCTTAATTTTTTCTTCAGAACAATGAACTACAACAAAACAAAAATTGTTCGTTTTAAAAATCATATGGTGCTTCAATGTCAGGAGTTTCATTAAGAAAAACTTCAATATATTTGTTAACAGCATCCGGTAAATCTTGATTAATCCAACGTGATGCATTAGGAATTTTTTTTATTCGAAGATCAGAACAAAATGCTTGGCTAGCATCAGCAAGACCTTCGTTTAATGTTGGATCTGGACAACCCCATAAAAGTAAGACTGGTGCAGTGATTTGTACTGTTGAAAAGTGATTTTGATAACGAAATAAAGCACGAAAATAATTGAGGGCAGCTTTTGTTGTTCCTATTTTGATATAGAAAATGAAAGATATATAAATTAAATATAAATAGATTTCACCTTTTTGAGAAAATGTATATTTATATACGTTAATATCTTCATCTGTAATATTGTTTTTATTAACTAATGCAGTTGGTTTTTCATGAAAAGCTCTTTTAAAAATTGAAAAATCATCTGCTTGAAATGACAGTTCTGGTAAAAATGGAATTTGGCTGAAAAATATATACCTGTAATTATAAATATAAAATAATCATAATTAAAAACAATATGTTATTCAAACCATGATCGATGAATTTGACTTAATGTTAATTCTCGACGAAAAGCACCTGGATGTGGACAATTCATGATAATCAATTTCTCAATTAAATGAGGATAACTATTAAACAAAAATCAAAAACAAAGTAAATAAAACACTTAAGCTCATTAAACCTACAGTACTGCAGTTGCCCATACAACATAACCACCTGAATCATGACCAACTAAAACGCATGACTCATAACCTAAAGAACAATAGAAAAACGAAGAACAATTCGATAAACAAATATTTTCAATGAGAAATTTCCATTTTTACCCAGTTGTTCAATAACATCAGCAACATCACCAGCTAATGCTTCAATTCGATAATCAGAAACAAAAGGTGGTTTCGAACTAAGACCATAACCACGTTGATCAATAGCAACAACACGATACTTTTTCGAAAAATGCTTTATTTGATTTCGCCATGAATACCAACATTCAGGAAAACCATGAACAAATAATAACATTCGTTGATTTGGTAAACCTTTTGATACATAATGAAGTGATATACCCGAAGACTAAAAGATGTTATACATATAAATTGAGTAAATTTATTTCAAGGACGAAAGAACAAAACAAAAATCTGAATACCTTTAATTTAATCATTTCATGATTACCATAAATGGGATCCATTGCTTTCGATGGTGGTGATGGCCGATCGACTCGTTGAAAAAAGCGTTTTCGACCAACACGAAGAAATTGAAAAAAAGTAAATAGAGCACCATAGATACCATATAGAATTGCTAGATATGTTATACCAATAAACGAATAAGCTACTATACTAACTGGTGTTGCTGAAACGTCGATATTAAGTAACGCCATATTAGAAAAGGATGAATGTAGCAATAATGGTTGATATTCTTACTCTCCGTTTGGTTGTATTGAATGCGTGAGTGAGGCAGGTAAAATCATACTTTTCGGTCTATGGTTAGGAGAAAATATAAAGAGAACGAATAAGGTATCAATCATAAAAGATGTCTAGGTAGAGAGACAATCGACGAGCGAGACAAAAATGTCTAGATGTGGAGTCATTGACTATAAACACTTTTCTTTCTTTTTGCACGTAACTTTCGTGAAAATTTCGAAGGTTAGTTTGTTTCTCGAGTAGGAATATCAATGTTGATGAATTTTTGAGTGCCAATAATATTGAATTTCATTTTTTTTTCTTGATGCTACTATTTTACACTCATTATAAATGTAATGAATTAACTTTCTATTTATTGTTTATGAAATATGTTTCGTTTTATCTGTATTTTTGATATATTTATTTGATGAACTGTTGTATTAGACAAAGCTACCGAAATCAAATTGTGTTGTTTATATGCTTGACATGTACAAGCCTCAAGAATGATTGCATGAGTTATGTGCAGACTTCATGAAAATCTTATGAATTAGGATACTTAAAACAATTAATTGAAATAAAAGGACTACTTTTTTAATGCTCAAAATTAAACAATATTCCTTTATATAAGAGTTCCTATGAAGAATTCGATGATTTTAAATGTAAAACTGAAAAAAAAAAATGCCAAATCAAAGGGTTTAACAAGCGATATGAAGTTTTGAGTGATAAATATCAGCTTCAACCAACAAAACGATTTGCATTTTTCATTTTATTTGTTTTCTGAACAAGCAGCTTTTATATATGATCTAATATACTGACTCGATTGTCTCAAAAGTACAGAAGAAAAATTATCAAAAGATTCTCGTGCTGTTTGGAATCGACGGTATCTATGCATATAAAGGATAATACAGGGACTGATGTCGATTAGAATTGATAGATTATCATTATTTTTAAAAAGAAACAAGAAATACGAACTCTTTGACAAAATTCTACATCACATGACTTTGCAATGAAGCAATATAACTAATAAGAAAACGATTAGTAACCATCAAAATGAAATGAGCATGAGAAAAGATATAACAAAAAAAAATTAATCACATAAAAAAGATGAAAAAGAGAGCATTTTGGATGGTTGGTAACATCTCAGATACTTTGTCAGGTTCCGATCACACAGCGAAAGGATCGAACAATTTAATTTTTTACTTGGATGCACCATATGAATGGTCTCTAAAAGAGAGCTCACAAAATCAATCATGCACAACAAACTAAAAAGTTTTGTCTTTCAATGTAAAATGAAACGTAATGCATTTTAACTGAGACGAATGATAATAGTAGCATAATTAAATTCGTAAGAACAAGAAATAAAATGATTACATCATCACTTAATGACATCTATCGAAAACAATTAACGACTGTAGTTTACCAATTCATGATCATAAAAAAAAAACTTATGATGATAGAATTGTATTACAAATACAAATCTTCTTAATTTTGTCAACTTACATGAGATTCATTTGATAAAAATATGTAATAAATAAGAAAATTTTTCTTATTAATAAAAATCAAAGATTATTTTCAATTCAAAAAAACAAATAGCTGCATTGTTTCGATTTTCTCATATTTTGTTATTTACTATAAAGTAGAAAAAAAAAAAAGAAAAGTAACCATTGTATCTTTGCATTTATTTTTTAAAGATGAGAATAGTATCATATATCTGATGCTCTCAATTTCTATAGTAAAAACTCTGCTATATCGAACACAAATTCGTTTTACATCATCATCATCATCGATTGATATTGCAGATTTTATTCGTGGAATGTCTTCAGCAAAAAAGTTAAAAACTGAATCTTCATCATCATCAACAAATAAACCTCGACATGTTCGAATGAAAGAACGTGGTCGTGATCCAGGTTTAACATCACGTATTAATTTACAAATTATTTCAAATGGTTATGCTGATACAAGTAAATCACTTATATTAAATAATGATCAAACAAATTATATATTCAATTGTGGTGAAGGTACACAACGTACTTTACAAGAAAAAAATACAGCATGGGAAATAAAATTTTCTAAAACTAAACATTTATTTATGACAAGAAAATCTTGGGATACAATGGGTGGTTTATTAGGTGTTTGTATTAGTTTAAAAGATGCTTATTTAAATGAAATTACATTTCATGCACCATGTGATGTGGTAAGAAAGAAAGAAAACAAAGAATATTAATATTTATAAATTAATTTTAGATTAGTTTATTAAAACATTGGAAAGGTTTAGAAGCTTTTCCAAATGTTACACTTGGTAAGAATTTATTATTAATATTAAAAAAAAACAAATTTTCATTTTATATATTAATTTAGAACAACATGATTATGATAAAGGTGAATTTAAAGATGATTGTTTTAAAATTAATGCTATACCATTACGAGTAAATAATAATATTTCAAATCTTGGTAAGATCATCTTTTTCTTGTTTTTTTTTTTTTTTTTTTTTTTTAATAAAATTATATTTTTAAAAGATAGAAAATCAGAACGTTTGACAACATCAAATGATTTAACTTCAATGAAAAAATTTTCTGATGATCTTGTTTATGCTTATCTTTGCGAAGTTTATATTAAATTTTTGTTTTCTGAAAAATTTTTAATTGATATTATTCAATTTAGACACATCCATTTCCAGCTACTCTATCTGCAGAATTATGTGCTTTTCATAAAGTACCACCGTAAGAATATTTTCATTGACAGAGAAAATAAATACTTTTTTTTTTTGTTCTCTATTTTAGTACTGAACTTCGATCTCGATTAAAAAATGGTGAAGATGTTACATTACCAGATGGTCGTATTGTATGTATAAATAATTAAGAAATTTCTTTTTTTTAGATATAAATGATAATTGTTGATGTTTTCTATTTTTTCAGATTCATTCAAAAGATGTGACTCTACCTGGTGAACCACCTGTTAAAGTTTTAAGTATGTATTAACCATAAAGTAAGAGTTAATGTCTGTCAGATGTTTTCTTGTCTTAAGAAACTATATATTTGAGTCACTAGTTTATCAATGTCTCTTCGATTTTGACTTCGAAAAAGATTTTTTACAAAATATTTCATGAAGTTGACGACGAAAAAAATAATGAAAACATCGTACAAATCTTTGCCTATGTTGATAGTCTGTGTTAAGTCGATTTACTACTAGTGTTCGACTCGAGTCACTAATAGTTGACCGATTTCGAAGTTTTTTTGTAAGACAAATAGCAATATCAGATGTGATAATGGTTTTTTTATTTCGAATATTGAAAGAGTTTGTATAGATACACTGAAAAGATTATTAACCTGTGAAAAAAATATCTTCAATCTCGAGTCAGGTCGAATGATACTCGAGTCGAGCCGGATCGGGTCACGAAAAATTGACCCATGTTGGACATTGTATACTATATTATTAAATAGAAAAAATGTAGTATTCCTACAGAGTATTCCTAAGTTCAATTCAAACTGAATTTATAACTTACAGTTTGTATGAAATAGAGACGACCATTGCGATTAAAAACCTACTATTGCTGGAATAATATTCAAAGAAACATAGTGGTTCGAATTTTACTCCCGTGGATGTATTGAATTAGACCTGATGTTTTTGAAAAAAAAAATGTTGCCACAGTGATGATGCTTTGATGAATATCTCAATTATGAAATCTAAAATAACAAGTGTGCTTTTTTCATAAAAATTGTTTTATTGAATTTAGTACTCGATTGTCCTTCATTGGCTTATCTTGATTCAATAAATAAAAGTGAATTAAATTCTCATTCATATCATGTAATTGTTCATCTTGCACCAAGTACAATCTTAAACGATGAAACATATCGTACATGGATGAAAAGGTTTATTGGTTGGTCACAAAATATCTTTTCATGTAAATAAATCTATATGATTTTTCTAGTATGAATACAACACATCATTTATTACTTGATGAAACACAAAAAAATGTTCATATGGAAGCTATTTATCGTTATCAAACACAATTAAATTATATTGATGATGGAATATTTCCATTACTTAGTTATCATAATATTTTAAAAGAAGTAAATATCAAATGATGTTTTTTTTTTTATGAAAAATCATTTGCTTTTGTTTTTTTTTTGTTATTTAGGATTTAAAAATTCCCGAACCTATAGATAATATTAGTTATGGTTTTACAAGTACTCGTATACCAATACGTCCAACTTTAGGACCAGATAATACAAAATTAGTTACTCTTCAACCACAAAATTATATCGATATATTACTTGCAAATGAAGAATTTAAACAAACATTTACAGCAGCTAAACAACAATTACAAGCTATGCATGAAATTGCTAAAACAGGACATTCGTAAAAGAATATTCGTTTTTTATGTTTCCATTTGAATAATCTGTATTTTCTTTTTTTTTTTAGATATCCTGAAATTATTTTTCTTGGTACTGGTTCAGCTTGTCCAAGTAAACCACGAAATACTAGTGGCATCCTAATTCATATAAAGTAATATTTAATGATTAAATTTTATAGTGCTAAGAACTTTTTATTTTTTGTTTTTATTTTAAGTGATGCAAATATATTTCTTCTCGAATGTGCAGAAGGTACAATTGGTCAAATTCGTCATTTTTATGGTGATCAATCAGATGAAATTCTTTCACATATTCGTTTTGCATATATATCACATATGCATGCAGATCATCTCGGAGGTTTATATGGTTTAATACGACAACGTCGACGTGCATATGAAAATCTTGGACATAAATATGAAAAATTAATATTACTTTGTCCAAATAAATATGTTGATGTTGGTCGAAAACAATGGAATTATTTTTCAGATGAACATTTATTTGATGATGATGTTCATATTGTTTTTAATCGTATATTAACAAATGGTTTACCAACATTAACACATGTTGGAGGTGAAAATACCGAAGAAGAAATATTTCTTTTTGATAAATTTAAATCAATTGGATTACATGGTGTACAAACAGTACTTGTTGAACATATTTATGATGCACATGCATTAGTTCTTAGACATATTGATGGATGGTCATTAGCATTTAGTGGTGATTGTAAACAATCAAGTGATTTTATTCAAGCAGGTTAGGTTTATATAATATGAATATTATTAAAAATTGATCTTAAATTATCTAGAATCATTTTATGTCGAGTAATAACAAAAGCTTAAAAAAAGAATGGATAAATTGATATACTTTTTTTTTTTGAGGATTTTATATTGAAAACTTTGTTTCTTAAATGAGTTGTTATTATGAATGGCAAATTGAAAGGATGTGTGAATGTATTAGTGTAGGTGTTAGGCGAGAATCTTGTTTTCAGCCATAACCACACCCTATAATATTAAATATTACTCGATTTTTTTAAATCTATAATGTCCTCCGATATAACTCATGGATTATTTAGATCATTTAAACATTAAATTAATTTCAAAACTTGAAAAAAATTATCCATTGATTAGTACTTTTCTAAATGTTCTGTAGAAATTATTAGAACAAATCTATATTATGACTTATATATTAATAATTAATGATAAAGTTTTATTTGTTAAAATTATTTTAATTATTGTATTTTTCTTTTTTTTACATTTAGGTCAAAATGTTGATGTTCTTATTCATGAATCAACATTTGAAACAGGTTTAGAAGTTTATGCTTCACAAATGCGTCATTGTACAATGGCTCAAGCTATTGATGTTGGTCGTCGAATGAATGCTAAATATACAATTTTATGGCATTTTTCACAACGTTATGCAAAAATTCCATTTTTATCTAGAACAAAAACAGACGATGAAAGTCAAAAAGATGAAAAACAAGAACAAAAATTTGATAATGTTTGTATTTCATTTGATTTTATGCGTATTCATTTATCAGATTTACCACGTGCATGTGAACTTGTTCCTATATTTGAAAGTATGTTCTATGATGAATGGTTAAATATGAAAAAAAAACAAACAAGACGTGAACAAGAACCAGATTATTTTACTAAGAATACAAGAATGATTGAATCAAAAAGAAAATTTGTAAGTTATACATTAAAAAAAAAATATAATATTTTAAAAATTTATTTCATATTTTTTTATAGATGAGTGGTAGAACATCACCATCAAATAAAAATGTAACACAATTTGATCCAAATACTAATCGTAATATTGCTTCATCACGACAATAAGGAAATTATAAAATTGTGTTCTTTGTGTTTATGTGTTGTTTTTTTTTCGTTCTATTATATTTTGAATACTGATTATGTATTTAATTAGTGAAGACCCAAATATACATTGTATAAGTATGGTCAGTACATTATTTTCAAGATTTGAATAGCTCCATATATACTGACTAATATTGATTTAAAACAATTACTAAAATATGTGCAAGTATTGATGAAAAACATCATTAAAATTTTTTTATAAAAAGTTTTACAAACTTTTCTAATTTTTGTCAACGAACTATGACAGTTTTCTCGAACTATATTCGTAGACCATTTTGTCACTTGTAAGAAACTTTATCAATATCGTGAATAGTTGTTTTTTTCGACGTACTGTACATTTAACTGAACAAAATCATATGTTTGTTTTCGTCTATTTGCATTCTGAAAATCTTTCATGAAGATTCATCGCCATTTTTATTTTGTTATGTTAAATAGAAAATGATTGCATATTCACATTTCTTACTAAGTTAAATGAGAACGATCGATGATTTCAACTCGTTTTTTCTTTTGGAGAAGATTGCCTACTGAAACCTCACAACTATATTCGAATATATGTTCTTTTGAGCTCTATTAGAATAAGTACGCCTCAAAACATAAGTAATTTGCATTGAAGTAGGGTTTCATATCTGTTTTGCCAGGCGAAGAGAAATCATTAGTTTTATCAAATTCATATCTTAAATGTGGGTAATTTTGAATCGTTGGAGTATTGACAGGATATGATTCTATAAGCTATTCATTGGTAGACTTCTTTTCATAAGGTTGTGTAGAGAATGACATGAGCTACCTATTGATAAAGACTTCAGGTATATGCAGCACACTTTAAGAGAAATATTCACAAACATTATGACAGTTTCATTTCATTAGCTGCAAGCGATAATTGTAATGATAAAACGAAGGTTGCATTTATGTGCAACTAATATGTATCACTAATTGCATGTGATTGTAGCATGAAGGTTTCCAATGCTTTGAAGACATATATATAGAACGAAACAAAACTATGTGCTTCACACAGATGTAGTAGAAGAGTATGCAGAAAGTGACCCAGCAGGAGTTACTTACTACCATACGAGCAACGATAAAATACACGTTGCTCTATATACAGACGTCACTCTATGTGCGGACGATCTAAGTGAGGAAGCCAAGACACAATTTCCTTTCCACAATGAAATATTGAGTTCTTTTCAAGTGATTGCTCGCAGATCGGTTGTCACCTGTTCTACAAGACTCTCGAACAACGTTATACGAATTGTAAAAATGTGCTCAACTATGTATCTGCCTATTCCGAACATAGAGCAACGGCGTATTCAATGTCTCTAGCACTCGTTGTATGTAATCTTCCCCGTACTGGCACAACACTTGTCTACAATCTGCGCGCCTTTAATCCGACATCTCGAGCACCACCCCTCACAGACATGACACAGCCACTCAGACACAACGCAATAATACCACATGCACACTCCGTGAAGGGTTGATCGAATTAGGCTTGATCAATTTTATTGAAGATGCGCGTGCTTGTCATCCGTTTTTCGACTACGAAGAAGATCAGTACATTCTTTTTCAAGCTGATCTAAACTGGTTAGATGTGTTCATAGCGGAGGACAACACCGAATTTTTACATGATTCAACAATGACACGAACAAGAACTTTACTTACGAGTACCATAAGATATTCATACAAATGTTGAATAATGTTGATGCGCCCTGTTCTCATTGGCTTTTCAAGTCACCGATGCATCTAATATACCTAGATACTCTCACACGCCACTATCCATCGACTTCATTTATCATGATTCATCGTCGGCTAGACGGTGTGCTACCCTCTATGGTTCGCTTGTGCACTGTACAAACTAGTCTATTTTACGATACTAACAAAGTTGATACGAAGGTTCATATGCACAAAGTTGAAGAACGAATTTTACGTGGAGCGGATATGCTCATCCATCGTCTCATCAATTTCTGGCGTGCTCATCAGGATACACGTTTTTTCTACATATTTTACGACGACTTACTTGCACAGCCGATCGATACTGTTTGCAGAGTGAATGAACACTTTGGACTCATATGGTCAGAAGAATTTGAGAGGGTCATGCTAACATGGCTTTGCGATAATCCTCAGGGCAAGCAAGGTCACAGCATATACACTCTGGATCAGCTTGGGCTGACGCGAGAGTTAATTGAGCAGCGCTATAAGGAATACAACAACATGTTTTTGAATCCTCATCATTGATCAAAGACAAATTGTGACATGGCGAATAGTGAAAACTCTGTTGTGAAGAAAATCGTTGTTGTACGTGCGTCTATTATGTCTATATGAAGATGTGATCGATATTGATGCCTGTTAACTCTTTTTATTTATTTGATGCCACTTATTTTTTTTATTTTTTTCTTATCTTTTCTTTCTCTGAGGCTCACCATGGCACAATAAACTATTAATATAAAAAAAAGAGATTGTAACTTTCGATCCATCTATCTAAAATAATAGATCATGATAATAAACGTCTGAATTCAGAGTATCAGCTCCTTCTGACTTTCGTATGAAAAATGCTAAACTATACGAGTAACACTACTATCAGGACTTGGTCGAAAACTCAGATTTTTAATATGTTCATGAGAGTGCGATGTGAAGTGTGATAAAAATGAATACACTAGCAGTAAATGTGTGAATGTTAATATTCTTTCTCGTTCTCTGATGCAATATCAGAGAACACGAATGAAATATTGTCATGTACTATGGGATCCAATAAAAAAAGTCTTAGTTAATGTATTTGATCAGAACATCATATCGTTGGAAATGATCGATTTGAGTAGTAATCAGATAGGAAATAATGGTGTACACTATATTGTCAATAGTCTTCGAACGTATCCTATACTGACATATCTTCGCCTGGGACAAAATGGAAATAGATTAACATTGCAAGATGTGATACCACTTGTACAAGCAGTAACAAAATGAAAATTGAAATATATTTATATTGAAAATTATCATAATGTAAACGACGAATGTATCAATAGTTTGTGTGATATGATACGAAAATTGATTGATTTATTGGCTATTTCATCAGTTGAAATTGATTTCTCTGAAAAATTCAAAGAGAAATTGCGACAAGTAGTCAAAACAAAACATTGACTTAATCTCTACCTTTGTTTATCGAAATATGAACCATTTCTCCACGCTTTCTTTCGTACGTGAAAAACTTGAAATGCATATGTTGGAGATTAAGATCAAAGAAAATTGCACACTTTTGAATTAATATTTTTGTCCTGTGTTTTTTTTCAAGCTTCGTTTCTTATTCACTTCTCATGGTTTTTGTTTTGCCTCGCTAGAATCGATCTTAAAACAAAAGTTATGTTTGTTCTTCTTCAAGGTTCATTTACAATCGCAATGTATATGAGCATGACCTTGTGGTTCTTCCTTCATCATCGAATTTTCTGTCTTATTAGCGAAGCCTATCGGAATCATTACGCAATGAGCTTCTTGCAAGGAACGTTACGATGGCACGAAGAGTATAAGAACAGATATTGGATTCAAATTTGACTCTTTTTCTTTTCACTTAAAACTATTCACAAGATCTTTTGATGCCATGATGTGCATTGTCTTCTTCTATCATTCAAATTAGCTCTTCTATACTGTGGAAGTAAAAAACCATATCAGACATTAATGAGACGTATGAAGGGCACCAGAGTTTTCCGGCTCACTCTAGGACAGTCGGACTAAGGTTTTTTGCATAGGTTTGTGAAATTAGATCTTGGTTACATTCTACTGAATCAGCATCAATAGCTTTAAATAATTAGTTAGAAACATCAATAAATCATGAACTTAAATAACACGTAACAAAGATACCGAATGAAAAATTAATGTTTTTTTTTATTATACAGGACGACGGTCGATAAGTCCATTTGTACACCCACGAATTTTTTGTGAATTAGCCATCTGCTGAGTATCAGCTCGAAGGGTATGAGTTGTTGAAAGAACACTAACATCGACACCGCATCCTGTTTTAAACAATGATGGTTGTCTTTAAATGCACTTATCCTATTGTTCTCATTGAGCGCATCGAAATTCACATATTCACTTTTCTCATGTGACCTTTTTCCTAAATAAATTGGGTTTAAGTACTACAAGTACATCTACTAGTTGCCACTTGAAATCTTTCACAAAATGGCTGACTTGAAAAATCAAGATAAATAGGTTCATGAAATAAAACGAATTGTGTGACATGAAATTCTTCGCTTTTTATTGATTAAATGATGTAACGGTGTTATTAACAACGCATATTAGTACAGTAGAAACACCTACTAATTCTAGTTCTGCAATTCATTACATAGAGCCTTCTTGTCAACACTGTTCTGGTTCAGTTGGTGAAGAAAGAAACATGTTAATGTAGTCAGCATATTGTACTGCAATGTCTTCATGCGTTAAATTAAATTGACTAAGATTGTATGTATGACGACCTTGCTTGCCTTGAGGATTTTCACGAAGCCAATGCTGCATGTTCGTTTCGAATTCATCAGACCAGTTCAATCCAAAATGTTGATAAATTCCACGCACGATGACGATCGGCTCCCTCATCAAATCTTCATAGTTAACATCAAAGATCCTGTTGTACGAAGGCTCTTGTGCACGACGATCACTAGTTCGAAACTTTACTATACAGTCAATTGAATGTTCTGTAGTTTGAATAGCTTGTGTCTCCAATGTGCTTCGATTCTCTGGATCAGAAACATCGTAATAATCACTACCATACGCCAAAGTGAGACTGCAAATGGATGGTAGGGCTTCGTCCAGATTTCGATGCGTCATTATTATTAAAGCATTCGCATAATGACGCGTCAATGTGCCTAGGAAAAGAGAATGCATTGGAGCTTTCAACACCCAATGTGATCGAGGTGAATCGACAGAATTCAACATGCGAAGAAAAATCTTGTGATAGTCATAAGCGAAGTCTTTATTCGTATCATCGTAGAACCATTGATCCATCTCAACTTGATCAATAGGACTCAATGTTTTTACTAACATATTGAGACCACCTTGCATCAATATGAGCATATCTTCCTCAATGTCATGAACTGGATGAACTTCAACGTATTTACGTGGTCGACCGAGTAATTGTTCACGATAAGACGTAAATGTTCGTAGTGCGTCTATTCTTCGTTGTTGTTCTTCGGCATTCGTACGTGAGATCGGCGGAACACATTCAGGATATACTTCTCTGAAAAGTAGAGCTCGAGAGTTCGGATCACAAGCCAGTAAGTTGTATAGCAGTGTTGATCCCGTTCGAGGAAGACCACATATGATTAGGGGACCCCTATTTGGCATACTTTTCTGAAAAACTTCCTTGTTTGCAGCAGCATAGTTGAGTACTTTCTTACAATTTTTATAATTGCCGTCGAGAAGAAGTAAAAGAAGATGTCGACCTACAGGTGTTAATTTGTGATTTTGAATGATACGAAGTCGATCCAGATTATATGCATGCAAAATGTCTTTATGAAAACCAAATTGATTTTTAGCTTCTTCCGAGAGATCATAGTCGTATAGAACAATATCGTCCAACAATACTGTATTCTTCGCCGTGTCTTCACTGAATGCCATTCTTAGTATATTGAATACGTTTGATTATTCAATAATGGTAAAATGCTTCTGAATAAATGTGAAAGAATATCAACAATAATTACGAGGATAAGTCCAGCAAGAAGGTGAAGACAACAATATAACGTTAGCCTAGCTTGTGTCTAGTACGAGTAAATAAAAAGAGTCCTGCTTATATGTTATCTTCGTGCACACGAGAGATAATGGAACGGATAGATAACTTGCAAAGAGAGATAAAGCGAGATGACAATAAGAGTGCTCGACATAGGTCCATTTTTGTGACTCGGATGTAAGCCAAGAGAAGATTTTAACATTCACACGGACACTCACACCGAAAATACATGATGGTTCTTTTATTATTCTTTTCTTTTTCTGCTTTTTAATTTGTTCTGTGTTCTCTTGCACACGAAATATGTCTTGTTCCTACAAGAGTATGAATCAAATGTATCTGTGTTTGTTACACATAACTGAGCCATTACTATCGCTTAATAGATAAGAGAGCATTTTTTTCTTAGAAACATTGTTGTGCCTTGTGCATTTGTTCTATCTACTTTGCGGTCAGTTGATCCACTGTTGTTAAAAGTATTGCTTAAATCTGTAACACACTATTGTGGTTGATAACTATAATAATTCGAAATAAAAAGAAGAACAAGAAAAGAATAACGAAAAACATAATTTATTGTGCAGCACATGTATAAAATTCATTTCAGTAACTATATTTATTGAAAGATAGTTACGAGACATGAGAACGAAAGACTGATGGAAGAATGACTTCAATAACTTTGTTCTTGTTGAAAGTTAGCTTTCTTTTTTTATATTTGAGTGACGATGGGCGAGAGTGGCCTGTTCGAAATGACATTTGATTGTTTTTTCTCAAAGGTTTTTTAAAGTAAATGGCTTGGTATGGGATCTTATGAGTGCAGAATTCGAAGCTCTACCGATTGATATTAACTTTGAGTTGAAAAGCGGTTGAAGTGGGTTAGAGCGTACTTTTCAAATACCTGAATTCACATCAACACTCACACTGTTTCATGCGCCATCACAAACTCTTTAGCAACACCGTATTCCTTACTTACACTCACATATAACATCATATTATATCATCTTACATCTTGAAACACACATTCGACCTGAAATCTTGGATGAATCAGCAAGGATTACAAAAAAAATGAAAAATCTTCGCATATTCTGAACAGTCGTATGCTTGTACTCAGCGGAGTCTAATTATTGCAAGGCTATTATCGCAGAATTTGCAAAAGCAACGGGCATCGTTTGTGCCTATGGTGCATAGACTATCTTGGGTGTTGGTACCGAAAAGCCTTGAGGTCGACGTCCATTTATAATCACACTCATATAAAAAATAGTGACACAAAAGATAATAAAACAATGAATGAGATCGATGATCAAAATTGTACGCAAGGTACCATAAAAACAATGCCAAGTAAGCCCATAGTCGCAATAAGGTACATTAATCAAAATTAATATAAAACCGATTGCGTTCAGCATAGAGAAACATAGTTCTAAAAATACTAAAATGAACAAGCTTGTTAAAACGTACACTTCTTGACGGCACAAGTATAAGATGAGTATCCCAGTAATCAATAAATACACACCATTGATGATACCACCAAAGCTAGGCAGAAAAACAATAAATATTTCTAATTTGATTATCATAGTTCTTACCTAAGCATTCTATTGGTCAAAGCCCCTATGTCCAATCCAATTGAAACTAGTCCCATGATGATATATAAAACTCCTCCAATACTCAATTTAGATGTTATCGACGGTGGAATTTTAGTTATTAGATGCGTCAATGGATTGTTATTCATGATGCTAGGCTTGAATGTAGGCACAGATGAAATAGTCATTGAAGGATTAGGATTATATGCCATTGTATACCTTTGTTGGAATGTAATTTATATGCGATCGATTGTACTGTATCTAAAAATGATAGTTGTATTACACTCAGTGGTGTGCTGAATCAAGACAAGGCTAGTCCAATTTTAGTCCAGTAAAAGCGCTCATTTTTCAAGAAAAAATAGATTTCCGTCTCATGAAAATTCAATTTTTATTATGTCTATTCGAACAAACATGTCATAAATATTTCGAAACTTCTATTCTGTATCTCACTAGATGAATATGCTGTTTGAAGCGTACTTACAAGAAAAAGAAGCAAAGATAAACATTACTATCTCTATGTAAAAATAAATATTGCAGAAAGTGTTGATTATTGATAACGGCTTGCAGCAGCTGACGCACGATACACAGTTTGCTGAAAGATATCGCACTGGAACGAAATATTCTGGGATATAAGAACAAACGAACCTGACGAAAGTAACTTGTATGAGTCAACAGTCTTATTGACATATACAGACTGCTACAAAATCATTACATCTCCTCCTGTAATTTCCAGTATACAACAATCGTTGATTTCAATCATTTTATTAATGTAATACTGGAAAAAAAAAGAAATATACAGATACATAATTATGCAACACGATATAAAATTTTTTATTTTCGATTTGAACAACTACTTCGTCTTCATAGCTTTTACTTAAACCAAATGATTGATGTTGTTTTTCTATGACATAGTCAAGAGAAAATAAATCGTCAAATGGACAAAATATGTCGAAATTGTATTAGGATAACACGTAATTTTTCAAGTTCACTCAGAAAATTATCTACAATAGGTACTGACATATCGGTCGAATAGAGTTTCATCTCGACATTCGTCAACGATGGAAAAAGTTGATCAAATCTCGATGAGTATTTCGAAGGAAAGTATATATTATCTGTTAATATACGAACCTTGTTCAGCTGATTAAGAACTACGATTAATGCAGGATTGTTTGATACTTTGGATAAGAAAAGCAATGAGCAGTCAATAATAAGTGTTGTGACATTTGGACATGCCCTAGAAAAAGAGAAAATAAAAGTATACAATATCAAATCTTAGACATACTCTATGTTCTAATTAATAACTTATCAAAAATTTTTTTCTTTTCAATCGATTGACACAAGTCGTTCTGTTGGATTTCGAATTGAATAAAACTAGAAATAGATGAAAAATTTTTCTTTCGAGGCATAGATTTTATTATGAGCACTTTTACATTTATAAAATTTTGACTAGATAATATCTAACATCGAATTCAAATCTTTCAAGTAAAATTAATATACAGATTATGGAATGTCTCATATGAAAAATATTCTAATAAACTATAGACTTTCATCAAGTATGCATTGTTGAGTATTTCTATTATTTCGAATATATCTCATTGTATTTAAAAATTGAAAATGAAAATTATAGATTTTACAGCAGGCATAGATAAAAATCTACCCTCTTGATTACAAAGACTATGAAAACTCGGCGTCTATTACAAAGTCATTTTTGAACCTCATAGCAATCTTACTATAACAAGTAACCAAAATTGTACACTGTGTTTATGTGTAGATCATTCCAATACTTATGAGTAATATTGTTGTATGTTCGCCATCGACAAAATACTATTTTCTTAATTTTGACTGTGTATAAGACATTAATCACGTCAGACTACAGTCATTAGTTCATTTTTTGACTAGAATATTGTTCTAAAGAATAGAAAAACTTACAATAAAATATATTCAATAACATTGGATCTTGCTATAGTATTGTTTCGTAAAAATTATACAGTATCGACGTTAGACAAGTTCGCAAGACATGAAAGATTATTAAAATATTTTTGTGAATCCTCATCATCTTTCTTCGGCAATAGATAACCTACACATAAGACCACAAAAAATTTTTCTAGCTTATTAGTCGATGTGAAAAATCAAGTAAACTTACGTCGTTCTAATCGTATGGTAGAATTATCTAAGAATGATAGGAATGTAGCTTGTGGATATGTTAAGTGACATATGATACTATTGATATTTTGGAATGGAAGATTAATTGATAGCTGAATAGTTAGTGTTGTTGGCTTTTCTATCATCGAAAATTCCATTTATTGCTGATAAAAATTAAGATTGGATATGTTTGTTGATCGTATATCAAATCCATTACTAATAGTAATAGATGGTATACCATTTTCATGTCGTATTTTTAAACGATTGTAATTCAGTGTTCATAAATGAACGTGTTCAACTAAAATGATTAAAATCAAAATGAAGATATCTTTTTTTTACTATTTGAATGTTCGATTATTATTTTCATATGTACATCTTATGAAATAGACAAATAAATAGAAAAAATACGTTTTCTTAATATGAACATATTGTCAGAAGAATCGAAACTTTTATAGTTGATACACACCCTACATGCTATAGGAAGCAGCAAATATCACTTTATTCTTCGTTGAGTTGGTTCAATCAACATATTAACCTGCGATACACATTGGTTTAATCATTCAGTACGCTTTCAAGCATATCATCGTTTTTCTCGACAAATTTTGATACCTTTACTGTTAAGTTGTGCCTCAACTTAGAATTCTATTTTTTCTATACTGGTCCTATTCTAACGCTGCTCTACTGATTAACACAAGCACTGTTATTATTAACACACTTTTCCTGGTGTTAAGAAAACGTAGTCAATGCTTTTTGACTTTCTTTATTAGGTCTCGGATTTCTGGAATCGATAGGGATGGAATCCTCAAAAACCTCTATTTAAACTTTTAATCTAAGTTCCACAAGAAATACTTCTTTGCTATTTGTCAAATTCAATGTATGTGACTTACTTTCCTCATAGGGTAAATCTGACTCGTATTTTCATCTACTGATACACATTCCCATGGATGATATAAGTTTTGCAAACATCTGAATGAATCAACAATATTATCTAAATCCATTGGTTGCATTCTCTTTAACATTGATATATGAAAATCAAATTTTTTCAAATAAGGTACACTAGTTTTTAACATGTCATGCCAATTTTGTCCCTCAATCAAGGTCGTACAATATAATGAAAGTGATCGATCAACGGTAAGTGTAAAAACAAATTCATGAAGATTAGGCATACAAAGAAGAATGTGAACAATTGAATAAATACCAGATTGAGCCATAAAAACTTGTAAATTGAACGACTTTAATGATAACGATTTAAGAAGATTGTCTTGATTAAAGGATGGAACTAAACGTACTCTTAAACTTAGAAAAAAGATATATCATGTTTTTATTCTCCAATAAGCTGATGGGTTTCAATCATTCATAAATTATCTTATGTATACTTACTGTGAACGAAAAATGTCTATCCGTTTTGTACTTTTAATTGTCACACAAAAAGATTATAATGTACCATGAGTACGAAGCAAAAGAATCAGAGAATGAGTTGATGTATCATTATATGCACCATACCAAATAATTTGTAAATGTGTACGATTTGTTATGATCATCGATGTTGTTGTTCTTATTTGTGGATGATTATAATGAAAATAAAGAACTGTTGAACGAAGTGTTGGTGATGTATCTATCAAAATCAAGTGACTAAACTTATCCACATCAGACCTATTAAGTTTTTCTTCTTTAACGTTACTGGATTGAATTATACGAAATGAAACGATCTTATAGAATTTTGATAATTTTTTTAAAAACATTATTCAGTTTGAATGATGAATCAATTGAATAAAATATACAAGAATGAATATTTACAAAATCATATTGATTGAATAGATATTCAATAATATTTTCTTGGTCATTAATTGTATCATGAATGTGTAGAGAAACAACTTGATCCGAATAAAATTTCAAATTGTGAGACAATAAGTTAACTTGACGACAGCAATGATCTAAATTAATGTTTATACAAAGACGAGTTGACTTCAATATTAACGAAATCCATTTGTTAAGTGAAGCAAATGCTAAAAAATCTCCATTGCATCCAAATAATCGAATATATCCAGAAATATTTCATTTGATAAATCTTCTAGTCGAGTAATCGCAGCCATTTTAACTGTTATCGAGCAAATACCAATGCGTATGACACATAGGTTCAGGATACATTTAATTATAATATGACCTATTGCCCTCTACAATACAGACAAAATTGTTGACGACTAAAAAAAATTCGAGCGACTACATCTCTTCATTATTATCGATCATAAAGAAAGGTCTTCGAAGAAAATATCGATGTATATTCAATGTTGTCTGCGGTTATAGACGTAAGTTTAGAGCAGTTGTATTTTTAAATTATCTTCTCAACAGTAATATTTTGCCAGAATCTGAAAAAACATTTGTGTAACTAAAATGATGCTCTATTAGGATTGATAAACCCGAAGATTTTCATGAAACTGGTTGGATGAAGATGATAGAGCGAGATGAGATATCGCTGACCTCTCTATAACCTTTACTCATCGAACTGCATTCAATTTACAGAAAGATCAAGGCACATTCGTCTCTTCCTTTTCATTGAAAACTCAATTTTTTTGCTATGTTCGATGCTTTAGGATCTTTTGTAAATTGAATGCACTTTGATGGAAGAAAGGTCATGGAGATGTTTTATTCTACTCTATCAAATAAAATCTTTTCTCAATAACTTTCAATAGAGGGTGGGTACGTAGGTGTGGCCGGGTATGAGTTTGTGGTTGTGAATGTTCGACAGAGAATAACCCACACCCTCAGTTTCTGATTCCGTTTCCGGAAATTCAGAATCCAGTACGGGTTCCATTCTTGGAAGCCCGGAAATTCATATCGACTTGATACAGATTAAAAGATAAGTACGTCCATAAGTCTCCACATAATCAAAAACGTGTGGAAACGAATCTTCAAGCTGGCCCGTTCCTAAGAAACATAACTTCAGAGAACGAGGAATTCTAACACGTCTGTCCTACTCCCACACACTCACAACCATCACTATCATGTATCTTGTCATGTGATTCTTGTTATTAGTACCTTTCTCTTACTATGACAACAAATGCAAAGTTTTTGTTTAATATCAACACTGATGTTAGTCATCACATCTCCAAAATCGTTCCATCACTGAATGACTTTTCGTAATCGGCGACGATACTTCAGTAGAATTGATTTCTTTTTACAAGGAAAAAGATAATACTCTGTTTTTTTTTGCCGTTGGCAACAATTGTTAAATTTGAGATGAGTATTAGCTTTAAAGAAGTTCTTCTGAAAATACCAGAGGGAGAAATTAAGTGCGAGTATGACTAGGTGTGTTTTGACTGTCCTACAATGTGAGATGGCTAAGGATGTGGGTGAGAAATAGCCATAAACATCTACACCCTCATGCATTTTAGTATTTGAAATAATGGTCGATATTTTCGTTATACATGTATGTTTCTTGTGTATATTTTTCTGCTCTATATTTCTGGGCATATTAATGAGTTCTTTCGAACATGTGTTTGCTTTTTATATGAATTGTTTGATTTCTATCCTAGATAATTTTAATATTCATTACCTTTCAAATAAATATTTTTTTTAATTACCTTTATTCTCTTCCCATTTACATATATGTCAGACTTGCAAGTTGAATTCGATTCAAGTTTCACATTTATTAAGTTTCAATTTAGGTTATAAATTTCAATTTCCAATTTTCAAATACACATATATACACTATCTGTTTTGATAAGACTGCCGTAGTAAATCATTCACAGATTTCAGCCTAAGGTTGGCATCGAATTAAAGTTAGTCAAGTTCAAGTAGAGCTATAGGTGCGGGTGCAAGTGTGTGGTGGGACCGCGGCATGCCTATACCTATGCACTACTGAAGAAAACCTGTTAGTTGAAAACTCAATTCGCGAGACTAGTGAAAAATTGAGATATTAAAAAAAAATCTGTGGATATTAGTTGAGACAATTATGTGAAATTGATTTCACTAAAGCTTTCAATAGTAAATTGTTCACTCGCTTTTTTCTTTTTACTATCATTGGTCGTTAAAGTTAGGATCGATCAATCAAGATCAAAATGGAAGTTTTTTGATCATGTTGTAAGTTGGTTTCATGCATGGATTGCACATCTATCTGGCTATATTTTGAACTAACGATGGAACATTCCCAAGTGTCCCATCATTTTTGAGTTCGAACTCTATGCATAAGGTAGATCCCAGTGATGTATGAAAACCCCAGAAGAATAAGTGCCCTTAGGCCTTCTGTCTAGAGTTATAGGCATTTTACCGAAATTTTAGCCTTTGGCATGGTATATACCGATAAATCGAATGACTGTATTTCGACCTGAGATTTTGTCCACAGATAGATCTATTTGTGAGTAGAATATCCTGAAAATTTCAGCTCAAAAGAATGTTTTATTCCTGAGATATTAAAGTCCCAAAAAACAGTAAATTCTAGCATCTTTCGTGGGATATTATTGATTTTTGGGACTTTAATATCTCAGGAATAGAACATTCTTTTGAGCTAAAATTTTCAGCGTATTCTACTCACAAACAGATCTATTTGTGGGCAAAATCGTAGGTCGAGATACCATCATTTGATTTGTCGGTATTTACCATGCCAAAGGCTAAAATTGCGGTAAAATGCCTATAACCCTAGACAGAAGGCCTAAGGGCACTTATTCTTCTGGGATTTTTCATACGTCACTGGGATCTACCTTATGCATAGAGTCCGAACTCAAAAACGATGGGCCACTTGGGAATGTTCCCTCGTAAGTTTCATTTTCTTTGTTTTTTGCTTATTGGTGTCTCTAGATTCGATTCTCAAAAACTCCATTCTCTGTATTTAGGAAGTTGAATGAATTTTTACGACCAACTGCTACATAGTTCTGAGATAAAAACAATCAATGACTTATCATCTATTTTGGAAGTAGTAAATATAATTAATCTCAGCATGAAATTTTTGATCCACTAGTTTTTATTAAAAGCATGCTAATGGTTAAATAAGTATCTGAAGATCATTTCCTCTTCCAACACTCACATTTGATTCCAAACAGCTTTGTGTATTTCATATATGATTGTTGTTTCAGAATCAGTGTGCTTCATACATTAGGATGACTTTGATCAAATTCAGTGATTCTAGCAAGAGTTGTGCTAGCACTTCAAAGTCATAATTGATCATAGTACTAAACAACAGTATGTCGTACGGACAGAATTTTGAACAAACATCTGTAATTGTGTTTCTCAGATGGAGTCACATATCGACATTTTGGTCGTTGTTAAAATGTATGATCATGCGATATATAAAATCATTCCGTCTTTTAAAATTTTAACAGTGACCTTTGAACATATTAGAGCCCTCTCTGTGTGGGTCATTACTTAACACTATGTCATTCTGAAAATATTAAGTAAATGATTAAATCATGTCTTTCTTATTTTTCATTCGACTGGGTGAATTCTACCATTCATCTATTGCAATTTTGGATGCATCGCATACAATGTAGTTACAAGTATTAAGTTTCTTTCTGATAGTCTACTGATCTAATGTTGTCACTCCTAGTCCATTGAATAGCGGTCATTATAGTTCTTCCAAATAAAAAACAAATTAGTTTTATGTTTTTTTCCATAATCTGCTACTGAATAATAGAACTAGTTACAGGCAATCTTTTCATGTCGACAGAGGTCGAAGTAGTAAAGTCTTAACAGACTGAACATGAGATTGTATTTAATAGTGTATTTTGTTGCATCTCATTATCTCGATGCTCTTCTAAATTTTTCTCTAGTATTTCTTTGTGCATTATGGAATGCTTGTTTCGTAGTTTCTCTCTTCATTTTTATTAATCATCTAGATAAACTCGAGTTTGGACAAGCAGTGAAGAAGCTATAACAGACATCTCTTTTCAACAGAAGCATTTTTAGTTTATTCAGAAACTGATGACAACAGTATTATTGAAGTATTGTACTCTGCAAAAAAACGCATTCTATTCAGAATTAGGGCTCCACCAAATTGAAATGTACACAGAACCATATCGTTTCGAAACGAAGAAGCTTTTCTGTCTTAACAGAGTAAAGTAGATGGTTCTAATGAGAGTGAGAAATTGATTAAGAGTTTTAGTCAAATAAAAACCATTTCAATGTAATAATGTTTATGAAAATAATTCTGTATTATTCAAAGTTCAAATAATTGCGATCATTGTTTAATATCATATACCATATTCTTCACTTGTGTAGTATTATTGCTGCTAGCATCTGTACAAACGTCTTTTGATGGATCATAGAGTACTGCATTATTCAAAGAAGAAAAAAAGTTCTTTCCACCAACTACTAAAACTTTTCCATTTGTTAACACAGATGCAGTGTGTGATGATCGTTCAGTATTGAAATTTATGATCTTTATCCATAATCCTGTTGATGGATCGTATAATTCTGCACTAGAAATGCGACCATAACCATATCCACCAACAACTAACACTTTTCCATTTTTTAACACAGATGCAGTGTGAGAACTTCGTGCATCATTCATGCTACCAGTGTTTGTCCATAATCCTGTTGGTGGATCGTATAATTCTGCACTATTTAGTGTACCAACGCGACCCATTCCACCAACAACTAATACTTTTCCATTTGCTAATAGAGATGCAGTGTGCGAAGATCGTGAATCCTTCATACTATTAGTCTGTATCCATAATCCTGTTGATAGATCGTATAATTCGGCACTCGCTAAAACATCTGAACCGTTGTGTCCACCAGTAATTAACACTTTTCCGTTTGTTAACATAGATGCAGTGTGCTGTATCCGCGCATGAATCATGCTACCAGTACTCGTCCATAATCTCGTTGATGGATCATATAATTCACAAGTTGCAAGATGGTTGGCATTTGCTCCGCCAGTAATTAGAACTTTTCCATTTGCTAATGTGGATGCAGTATGCAACGCTCGTATCGTACGCATATTTCCAGCGTTTGTCCATAATCCTGTTGATGGATCGTACAACTCTGTACTCGCCAACGTATCGAAACCATATCTTCCACCAGCAACTAGTACTTTTCCATCTGTTAATACAGAAACTGCGTGATACAGCCGCGGGCTAGTCATGTTACCAGTATTTGTCCATACTCCTGTGGATGAATTATACAATTCTGTACCAGCACCATTAAAACTGTCATCCAAAGTCCCACCATTAATTAAAACCATGCCATTTGTTAAGATTGATGCAAAGTGATCAGCTCGTGTAGTACTCATGTTGCCTGTGTACGACCAACCTGGCAAGAAGTATTGATTGGTGAATCATGTAATTTTCAAGTGGGACCTATTGATCGTTCCTATCAGAAAGAGATTGATCTACATGTTGCTGCACAATCACAACAACAGAGATCTTGTACAGATATGGAATTAGCAGTATCGATACACTTATGTGAACATCTTTGCTTCTATGTAAACAAAACTTCGGTTTTCAAGCTAACAGTGATCTTACAACACTGAGTTTCTAATTGAAAATTACTTTATCAGAAATCCAATAAAAAAACAAATCTATCTCGTGGCTATCATTTCAACGCGTTTTGCCACTATGTTCAAGCTTCTACAATAGTAGAAAATGGCTGCTTGTCAGTAATGGGCTAATTCAAGCGTTTCAGCAAGTCCTTGCTTCCAAAATTAAATATTAGTATCATTTAGGGACTCAACCTCGGCTTTGGATGTCAATCATCAGTTTCCGTTGAACAATGGAATCCATACAATTGTTGAAAATAGAAACTTGATCTAGTTTAGAAACTAAATATTCTATCGATTCAATATTTCCTGAGAAAACAGTAATAAATGAATAGGAAAAGCGAATATAACGCCCAAAATGCATTTATTCCCACAAATACTGACAGATCTTTGTCAAAACAGTCTTATTTAATAGAGAAAATGAAAAATGAATAGGTTATAATATCACTTCTTGTTTATTTTTTGCTTCAGAGTCGAGATATGATTTTTTTTTAATGTATATAAGTAAAATTCGTTTCACAATAAATCAATAAGCAGAGTGAGGTTTTTGGTGAGTTCGTATCTCAGTACCAACATCACTGGTTATGGCTTGATTTCATCCATACTGTAGTGAAATCATCCTTCTCATTTACGGTTATTGGTCAAATAATTAGAGAATGAATTTTTTCATCTGTTTCTAATTTGATTCACCTTATTCTTTCATGATAGTCTACAAGACTATTTTGACTTGGAATTCTCTTTACAGCATAATATTGAAAAGATCAAATATATCTATACGCACTTAACCGATTTTCATTTTAGCATTCTGTCAAGAAAATTATCAATTATGGATAATTTTCAGAGCATACTTTGGTTTTCGATTGATTCTCTACAAAACTCTATACACGATTTAAAAATCACAGAGTGTCACAAAAGATTATGGGTGAAAGTTTGACGAATAGTAAGTACAAATATTTTGTAAAAAGGTACTTTGTTAAAAAGTGTCACAAACTTTGAAACAAAATTGATCATTCATATTTCATAAACCTAGCATAATTAGGATTAGCAGAATTATTCATTTTGCACATCAAATTGATGTCATTAACTAAGACGTCGCTTTCAAAACTTTCTTCGGAATTTAGGTTCATATTGGAAACGAAATAAGACTACAAAGATTGTGTTCATTATAAATTTTTCAAAAGTGGCTTCTTCATGAATAGTTTTAATTTGGCATGAACTTTTTATGATTCTATCAATTCCGATTAGATGATGACTGAGATCTATTTTATAAAGTATGAATGATCAATTTTTAATTAAGTACTATTTTACAAAATATTTTAATTTACTACGCATCAAATTTCCACACATAATCGTTAATGATAATGTTTCAAATGACATCTTGAAAATTAAGCATCAATCGAAAAGTAAAATAAAATATATATCATTTAATTAAGTATTTCTAGTATTCTCTGAAAACTACCCATAATCCACAATTTTTCAACAGAATGCTGAAACGAAAATTAGCTCAGCGTCTAGAGAAACCTTCGAAAGGAAATTCTAAATCAAAATAGTCGCGTAGACTGTCATAAAAGTAAAATGTTGGTCGATTTTGAATCTATTGGTACTTAAGGCGTTGAAAAAAATTCACACATCAGCTCAGGAGCAATAATCTTTTAAAATAGTACTGCAATCTCTTCATGTTTCGTTTTTCTATCAAATGAGACCGCTTTGATTAAAATCTAAGGGAACTTTTCAGACGCGATGCATTTCCGTTAGAACAACACACATTTTGAAAAAAGATGTTAGAAAACAAAAAGCACCGCGATCAATATTCAAACCTACTTTTTTTTTCGAAGATTAAATCTGTTATCTCAGGTAAGAAAAACCATTCACGTCTGTTCAGGACACAAAAACTCATATATTTTGATTCTTTTTGTAAACAAACAATTTAGATATAAAAAAATTCAAGTTTCAAAAAACAAGCAGATTCTTGTAAAGAAAGGCACTTCCTATCCGATAATAAAGTGCTTATCCTAGCAATTCTGACGGGAGACGGGAAAGGCAAAAAATCATTATAGAAAAGATGTTAATCATCCTTCATATCTTTTCTCATTTCTCGTGAACAGATAAATGTGAATTTTTTTTATCACTAGATGTCTGACTTAAAAAAATTACAAACTAGTTCTCCATTGAAGATCGAGAACAAGACATCCCAGTGAAAACGTTTCAAAACAAAAGCTCTCCAGGATGCATCGGATCACGGAAGTAAGACGTGTCAATATTGGTTTCTATCCGAAAATTAGAATACCAGATTGAAGGTATTTATTTCTAATGTATTCATTTTCGTGTTATTAATTTAAGAGAAAAAAGTGGAAATTCTGTACTTTACTCTTGCTGCATCGTACTCCAGCACTATTTAGATATTTCAAGTCTATTATCAATTTGTGTGAATTTATTTTATATACGGTTGTCTGGCAATAAAGCCCAAATGCTCCATCGTATTTCACTGATACTCGAATTCTCAAGTACAAAACAGACTTTGACATAGCTAGACAATTTTAGAGAATAACATAGACATATTCTTGAAGTGCTCTCAAGTACAATGAACTTCCAAAATGTTTGAAAATACAAGAAAAAGTACAACCTACGCAACTTAAAAAATTTTGCGGCTAACCAGCTCTCCATTCATTTCACCAAGCTCAAAGTCTTGGTTCCATTACTAGTATACAGAATGCTTGAGTGCATGTAATTGTAGGCTTTTGTCTGCTCTAGATTGTAAATTGATCTGGAGTGACTAAACAACTGGATTCACGGAGACGATTTTGTAATTTTAGTCGGGATTTAATATCAAATGAGACAAAGCTTACATGAAAAGGCTGTCATTGTAATTGTGGTTGTAGTCAAATTTGTTGCCGTCATTGTTGTGGTCGTGGCTGTGATCCACGTTGTTGTAATCGATACTATTACGCATAGAAGAAAAAAAGACATTTAAATAAGTATATCAATTAGCAACATAATAGTCATGAGGAAGTCCTAGTAACTGTTGAAGTTTTAATATTTGGTTCATAATTATATTTATCATACTAAGAAAAGTCGAATCATCAAGATCTTTTATAACTTTCTTTCCAATTGAAAAAAATAATGTAAAATATGGTCAGTTCTTATCTTAGTTGCTTCAGTACTTTTTAGCAGTCGAGCACCAATTATAGTAGTTTCTAGTGGTCCTATATCTTTTCGGGTGTTGAAAATGGGATGAGCTGGTATATTTCTTAGGTTCGATGAGAATATTATCATGTATTTTTGTTCTTACAAAAACAACATACCAGTTGTATTGGCCTGTTTAGTTAAAACGATAGGTACGACGATGGCCGTTGTTATAATGCATATTCCAATAATAATGGCAAGAACGATTAAGGCAAAACGTCTAAACATGAAATGAGTCAATCATTTATATAAATTTATCGATACGAACCTTTTGTTGGTGTTTGTCAGTTCAGTTGACCGTTGCGGCAAATTCTCGGGTATACTTTCCTGCATCTTCGTTTTTTTTTCAGAAATGACATCCATTCCCTTGAACACACAATATTTAAGTAAGAAAGCATGCAAATCTATTTTCTAGACAAACACTTTTGTTATGTGTTTGCACACATGCATGCCTCAACATGTGTCCTGACTTCCTGATATTCTTATTCACAGATAAGTGTTTGAGCGCATGTCTAAGCCATGTGCAGATTGTAAGGAATGCATGCACTGAAATTATCTTGAATGATCGATGGCAATATAAGTGTCATCTATCTTTTGTTGACACCATACATCGATATCATGAAACGTATTTTATGACAGAAGTATTAATTCTCAATATGCTGTGTTGTAAATTTAATAAAAAGAACATGCTGATTATTTGAAAGAAACAGACTAAGATGGAAAGAGCAATAATGTCAAAATTGAAAGTTGAAAGCAACTTTTGAAGTTTAACATGTATAGCACGATCATCAAGGATTAATTATAACACGTGCTTCTGTAATTTAGTTTGCGTTGGTTAATGTAATTGGAAATGCAATTTATTTCTTTATTAAATAGTAATAGAAAAAAAAACACAATTTTTAAAGATTTTTGGTAGATACTTTCCTTAGGAAGAATGAGAGGAAAATTTATTATTAGTCAAAATAGTCTGAATAAAATAATATTCTAAATATTGCTTTCACGTGAGTTGTTTTGTTTAAATCTATGTAGAACTATGTATGCTGATAATTATTATTTCTATATTTCATAATCACATTAAGAATGATAGTATACATCGAGAACATGATCACAGGCAAAGGTAGTCAAATAATCTACCTAATTGCCACAATCGTGAAATGTACGTGGAGCCACATTGACCAACATGTATACTCATTATGTATCCAAATACCATCTAAATGTTTATTTTTTCTTATTGACCAAATCAGCATCAATATGAATAATATCATTAAATTGCGGATCAAGAAAAGTATCGCATGTTTTTTTCTCATACTCAAAACTATGATAACTAAAAATTTTCTTTATCTTGGCAAATATCTGTGACACTACATGTGTAGTATATATATCGGATGATAATAAATTAATGAACAAATTCACGAATATTTTGAATAGTAGCGTCAATGAAGGTGAAGATACTCAACACTAGAATCAAAAGCAACATTAAAAACAATACTGTCTTCAAACGACATAACTTAATTATAATCAACTTTTTTTCTTCTCTTTTGCAATCGTTCTTTCTGCTATGAAACATTCCTAAGTAATCATTTAAGAGTTCGAAATACTAAAACTATAGGATTTCAAAGATTACTCAATAAAATGACATTAAACAAATATTCAACAAGTATTTTGAAAAAACTGAACTTTTATGTTACTCCTGTTTTACTGGTGATTGTTGTTTTGTTTTTATTCACACGAAAAGTACACATAAAGAATATGTACCGACATATAATCAAAGAATCGAAAATGGTTGTTTATCTTGACTTTTTCTTAACTTTGCTCGAAAATCCTTTTTTTTTGGTTTAGACAATATTAATGCCAACTTGTTTCAATTTCTGATAGCTGTGTCATGCATTTTATCAATGAAAATTAGAGAAAAACCTCCTTGATATTCGACGTTTAGAACATTTGATAAACACTTCTGTTTTGGTATCAATTCGATTTCGGTTTGAAAAAGTGATTAGTGTGATTTTACTCAAGTGATATAATTTTGCCGCCTTCGATTGAAATCTTAGATTTTAAACAAAATGTGTTTGATAACTCATTGTCACAATCCTATAAACAATTTCGAGGATTCAAAATATCTTTTCTGATAGTCATATGTCGACAATTGTATGTGATTGACGACAGAATGAAATTATTTTCAAAAGACAAAATTTTAAACAAAACGAAATGTTCTGTAATAATATCAAGAAAAATGTTCGTTTTTATGTTCGCATGGAATAATTGAAATTCAAAAAAAAGACACTTTTGATCACGACTATTGCATGTAGCATTTGATGATAACAAAAAAAAATTGTTAATTATACACTCATTTTTACATATATAGAATAATACCCGTTGGTATTCTGTTTTGTGCGCATACCATTGTATTCACATTATCAGTGTGTTCTGGCTTTTCACTTTTCTATAGAACATACATATTCGGTTGGAAGGAAGACTAAAAATATAATATTTGATATATTTTCTTCACTTGTCTCTCTCTCTCTCTTTCAACACGACAAAATTTATTTCCAACTCTTGTGCCTTTTATTCTATAGATTAACCTGTATATTATTAACATGCATTATGAGAAGGGAAACGTAAATGTGAAGCTGATTAATGATGCTGGCAAGTCTAGTTCGAGATTAGTGTCACTCAATGAATATCCTGAATTACGACGACCTCGAAAAGTTCTTCTGATCATACTTGGCGTGTGTCTTGTAAGTTTTCATTTTTATTTTGCAATTGATGTCAATAAGAATAACAAACGCTTATTAATAACATTTAAACGAACCACTCAAGCAGATAAAGAATTTGAGGAATATTTACAAATGATTGGTTCTTTTATAAATATTTAGAGAGATAGAGTCAAGTATTTTACGACAAGTTTTTAGAAACACTTTGTTTTTTTGCTCTAATATTCGATATAAAAAAGACGTAGACAGCACATACATAGAATGTACAGGTGAAGGAAGAAAAGAATACGATGGACGGCTGTTTTCGTTGTTTGAAGAGATCAGTCATTTTTTGAATATAGTCGAGTCGAGATCTTGACGAAAAAAACAGCTCATTTGATACTAATCAAAATAACTATAATTGGACTAAATCTGTAAGTTTCTTTGTCAAATGCTATTCAGACTATTGGAGAACTTTTCAATGTTGAAATACTTATTTATTTGACGCATTTATTTTCTTTTTATTAATATTATATAGTAATATCTTTAGGTACTTGCTATTCTTGATACATTTATTGCAGCTATTCTATGCGCCCACTTCTATGCTCAAGACGAAACTGAAGTAGCTCTACGAATTGGTCCACACCTTGTTTCAATTCTTTTCTACAGCTTTGGATTATTAGCTACTTGTCGATATTCTGAAACAGCTTTACAAGTGGTATGAATTGTCTCTTTGTTTGAAGTTTAAGAGGAGATTTTGTCGGTTTTTTTTTGTCAACCTAATCTTAATAACTATAGGATCGGTTAATCCATAATCACATTATGTATATTTATGAAAGTATCTCAGAAATCGCTTTAAAAAACAATAATTCTTAATTGTTCTCATGGCAGGTCGAAAGTTTCTATAGCGTCTGATAAAAACATAAAATCTTTGTCAATCTCAATATATTCCTATTTATATTAGTATAATTGTTTAAAAACTATTTTAGAAAGTTATATCTATTTTGAGATCTTATATCTACACGTTGATATTGAAAACTTCTTGAAAACAGATCAAAATAATTGATTGAATCTATAGTATTTCAAAACAAACTTCGAATTTAAACTGATTTTTTTTTATCTTTGACTTTTAGTTTACTTACCTCACCATAGTTATACTTGTGCTCATGAGTATTGGAATTTTGTTTATCTTCTATCACGGTATTATTATGTTTTTAATTTTTTTCATAAAAACTAATGATACACAGATAAATAATTGGACAATCGCTGGAATAGAACTCAATTTCTTAGATATTCTTGAAGTCATTATTGGATTTATTCTTATAGTAAGTGTTTTATTTGTCTCATATATATTATTCATTGTAGTTCCTCTATTTTGTAGATTGTCAACCTACATTATTCCTTGAAATTAACCAAACTTATTGAAATAAAAAAATCTTCACTCATGCAAGAAATCTAATTGTTCATTTATTCTAATAATCTTTACATGTTTTTAACTTATGTTCAGCTTTTTATAGTTTCTTATTTGCTATTTCTTTTTTGTTTATAATTTTAAACCAATATGAAATATTTTTCCTTTATGCTTCAGCTGATTTTTTCTGAGATTTATGTATGAACAAAATCAGGTAAAACGGGACATACACTCGTGTCACTCGAGTCTAATCCTCTATAGTGGCTGTGTTTCTGAATAAATTCATGGAACATAGCATTATATGAAAACCTTGGCACTTTGACCTGATGATTAATTAAAAAGTAATTAGCCAATACATCCTTAATCATATAACAAGAAAATTTGAAAACTTCAAGATAGATTCTACGATATGAGCTGCATCGATGGTAAAATTTGCAGTGATATTCAGTTCCAAAAACGGTTTTCTAAAGATTTTGTTAAGGAAAGGAACGAAACTGTTGTTTTATCATTATCTAGGAACTTTGAGCAACGGTTTATATCATTTGAAATCGATTTCGAACTTTACATTAAATTATGAGAACATCTTCTCGCATGTGTATTCTTACTTTATCACATCGCTAACGCTACCTTTTTTTTAGCGATAGCTCCTCTGAACAAAGATTCATAGCGTTCGGCTTTTTCAGGATATCTAGACTGACTTAGCATTCATGAAAAATATAAAAATTAAGTCTATGAAAGGTCATCTTTCTAAGATTACATGTTTTGATTTTATAAAGTTGTGGTACTAACGAATTATTTTGATCATATACGTATGTTGTTGTCAAAAATATGAGTGGCATCGATCATTTCATCCGAAACGACAATCTTAATTGAGGTACTTCATATGTCCTATGGTGTTTATTTCAAATACAACAAAAGCTTATTTAACAGAAAGTAAGAAGTTCGAAGTATGAAAGAAAAAAATAAAAGAAGTTGATTGACAAGAGTCTTATCATTATTGATAAATTATCGTTATCTAGAATAGAAATATATATGATGATGAATGAGACATTCTGTTTTGTCGATATTACGAAAGTATATCAGTTTCTCTTTTCATGAAATTAGTAATGTCCATTTTCATATCCTCTCTGATAACGATTAGGGTAGGGTATGGGTATGAGTTGTGCGTATGGGTAGATTGTGCATTTGATTGTGGGTGTAGATGAAAGAACTATCCGCACTCACATCCTACACACACACCTCACCCACACCTATCCTACACTTACTTCCAAAACCGGCACCTACACCCTATGCTAAAAATGGTTCGAAACATAAACCGGTTACACTAGAAGATTGAAATATTCAGAAAATGCTACCCAAATCTGGAACACAAAAAGGTACAACATGAAATTTCTTTTATCGAGTGAGAAGTTGAAATATGAGAATTGAGAACGTATAGAACATATCTGTCTGGAAGTAGCGTACGATGCAAAATTAATAGCAAAAAATGTTGATCAGTATTTCACTTCGATAGAAATGCGTTGAAGGAAAGCTTTTTTTATCATAAGATAGCACTTTTTCTCCTCTTTCGAATGGTATATAAGTTATTTTTTATACTACGTCCATAAATGAAACAACAGAATAAAAAAGAGAGACATTCCTAAAAAAATTCTGCACTTTTTGGTGAAATCCAAAAAAACGGCACAAAATGTTGCCTTTTATGTTTCTTGGATAACTCTTCAATAAACATGTTTCAAAAAGAAAGTTTTGGTACCAGTTATTAGGAGATTCTCTCCTCTTTGAAACAGTGTATGATTTATATCTAATAAATGTTCATAAATAAAATGAGATCAGAATAAAAGAGAAACACTCACGCAAACAATTCATAATATTCAATATCAAATCATCGATAGTATCTTGATAGACAATGATCAATTCGATATTTTATACTCTTTAAAAAGATCTTCTAAAACTTGATTATTTACACTTTTTCGAAACCCTAAAAACCATCTTCCAGATGGCAGTTAATTATAATTAATTGTCATCTACAAGCTGTTTTCTTGATAAGTTCATACAACAATTACAAATTCACGTTGCGAGTGTTTTTCTTTCATTCTAGTCTCATTTCATTAATGAACATGTGTCAAACATAAATCTTACACTGTTCCAAAGAGGAGAAAATTTCCTATTAACTTGTTCGAAAACTTTCTTTTTTCAAACATGTTTATGGAAGAGCTATCCAAGAAACATAAAAGCCAACATTTTGTGCCGGTTTTCAGAATTTTACAAAAAGTGCAGAATTTTTTAAAGGGTATCTCTGTTCTTTATTATGTTGTTTCATTTATAGACATAGTATCAAAATAAATGATATACCATTCGAAAGAGGAGAAAAAGAGCTATATTTTGGTAAAAACAGTTTTCTTTCAACACCTTTCAATCGAAGTGAAATACTGATCAACATTTTGTGCCATTTCTTTTACATCATACGTTATTTTTCAGTCCGAGTACAAGAGTAAGAAGTGCGTTCGTTATTGGTTGTTTGTGGTGAAAAGATAGTTCTATCACATTATGAACGATTGGCTCTGTGTGGCGAGATGACGTGTTTTAATTGTTTTCGATTTCATGTTTTCTTGAAGTGTTAGATAGTTTCTGATTGCTGAGTTTCCATGAGCGAATGATTGTGACACCCTCATCTCGATCGCAGGACCAACGCTGCCATTCTTCTCTCTCACGGTAACTATCATCGATGAGTATAGCGTGGTTGCGTTCTTCTCCTAAAAGAACACATGCTTCCCATTTTGTTTGTTTCTCGTCAGGCACATGTATTATCTTGTGAAACAACTGAACTGGAATAATATTCTTTTTCATATGTGATAATAAGTCGCCATGATGTCGTGTTACCAGATAAATAGGACATAGTCGATAAATACCATACAGAGCTCCAATAAGGTCTGCGTCAACGTCATTCATTTTCAAATCAAATAATGTATCATCATAACCAACGACAATAGCTTTCAAATCAAATTGTTCTTCATCTAAGAAAACATGGTCTTGGTAGGACTTTAAAACAGCTCGAATTGGAACTGCTTTTGAGCAACTCAAACTGCTTGTATGAATAGGTTTTGATGACGATAATGACTGTGCCATTGCATCATAGAGCCATTGTAAAATACCGTTATGGTTCCAAAAATATCTTGCCGCAGAACCACCAGCTGGAATTCGTGGTTCTACTTCCAATAAATGACTACCTTTAATTTGAAAAAACCATGGTCCTGGTGGGTGTTTAATCTTCTCTAAGATGCGATCGAAAATTTGACGTATTTCTCTAGAAGGGACTGAGTTGTGCGTCAGCATGCTTATGCCGGCTTTTGTTATTGTTCGTTTGCGCGCACCGATTATTCTTGAAGAATAACAATGAACAGTAAATTCATCCCCGTCGATTCGCTCACAAACAACCCAACATAAATCTTTGTGTAATTGTTGCGCCTCTTCGTAAGTCACTTCTTTACATCCTCGGCTTGCACATCCCACGTCAGGTTTTACGTACCATTGTGTGCATTTGCAATAGTCAAAAAGCTTTGGAGAAACAGAAGGCAACATCACATAAGTCTTGCGCTTAGAAAAACAGATCTCACAAGTTTCTAAAGATGGAGCCATAAACCATTTTCCAGGGAAATAGGAAGCAAGTTTGCTGAAGAGATAAACGGCGGAGTCCATTGTAGGAACAGCATGAGTCCATTCAAATCGGCTCAGGTATTCAATCCAAATCTCCAGAGCTGATTCATGAACACTTGGAGCATTGTAAAAAACATGATCATAGTGAAATGGATTTGTAAGATCTTTGCCTTCATCATCAGAAGATACACCAATCAGACTAGATACAATATCTTTTCCTCTTAATGAGGCACATATTTCGTTGGCGACTGCCAAACCAGCTGGAAATACTAGTACTTGAGCCATAATACTTCTTCTTTCTATTATTTCTATCTAGTAAACGAACGAAAATACACGGCATTATATCTCTGATTCGTTGTCGATTATATTTCATAGCGTACAAAATTTTTGTTTTCGATTCGGTACTTGATGTTACACTTTTCAGTTTATTCAAGGACACTTTCTTTTAGCACACAACCACACTATCAGTCGCTAGCATCGGGATGTGCGAAAGTCATGATTTGTTAACGGTCTTCATTCATCTATAACCTATGAAATACTAAATTTCATGAGCAAACATGGTACAATGGAAGTGGAGTGTAGCAAAAAAATAAATGCACCTAAATTTACTATTTAGAGAAGCATACACAAGAAAACAACTTCGCTATTTATCGACTCCGATCAAACAATTTTTTCAACTTTATTGCAAGTATTGATTAGTTGATAGTGTAGCATCGTAAGAACAGGTAATGCTCGTCGCCCCCACTCATTTGACCCTCGACTGAATTCGATCTAACCATTATCTCTCAACCATTTTCTGGATTCTGTTTTGAAAACTATTGCTGGACACGTATGCTCAAATGAAAAATTTGTAAAAACAAAGTTCAGACCTTTCTATTGAGATTTCGTAATGTAAACCTTTAGAGACCACTCGAATTCGGCCGTCGACATCCTTTTGGGCTACCACTCGCTACTGCTTGATTTCGCACATGATCCAAGTATAACTTACAGTGGTTCTTTATTTTCTTGTTCAAGGCATTTAATTAGTACTGAAGAAACCTATAAAATTACACTTTTTATAAACACGTTGACTATCAACTGTCTCTAGTGAATGTAATTAGAAGATTAATAAATTTCAAGCAATGAAGTCGACATTTTAGGTAATATAGTGGCAATGGGACACACAAATATGCGATGCTAATTTTTTTCTCATAACTTCCCGTGGTCATTGAAAAATTGTTGTATTAGGTCTTTTTTTAAATACTTGAAATATGGTGAAATTCTCGTTCTTTATATTCTCTGAAACAATAAATAGCAGGGCTTCCTTTGACATGTATGACTTATGGGAATGAGTATTCTCGTAGGCAGCAGAGGCTTCGTTGTGTTCTTTGTTCGGCATTACCGCAATTGAGACTGCTTAAATAGTTGAGCCCTCCCCTTGTCCTCAAAAAACGATCTTAAACCAGGAACAGTCAGATTCTATGAAGCTTTCAGAATTTATTGGGGCTGGTGTAGAGATAGAACCGGTCCGAATTTTCGAAGAACAGTAACTATATCGATCTGAAAAGGTCAGACCGGACCGGTCGGCCTACTTGTTCCATCTCTGGGCAGGGGCGTACCTAGCGGGGGGGAGGGGGGAGGGGCGAATGGGGTGTTACGCCCCCTGCTTTCGAAACTTTGAGTTCTTCAAAAATTATGCCCCCCTCCTGCTCTGGAGATCTGGGTACGCCTCTGTCTCTCGATCGGTGTGAAGAGGCTATGGCAAAATTCTCAGTCCTACATTATGGCTTTTACGAGAGATATTTAACAAACAATGATCAAAAATAGCTCATTTTGCAAATCTCTAAATGGGCCTGCATTCTATGGACTTTATTTTTTTGTTTGAAATCGCATGTCAGAATGCAGAACATTTCAAGTCTCAATCCTGTTCATTCCTTGAGAAATCCTCGAAGGATCCTGAATCTCGAGGATGTTGCCAGGTTTTCTTCAGGATCGTGCCTCAATTCCTGATAATTTCTGTTTCCAGACTTTCTTCGAGTTTCTGGTCAGGCTTTTTTCTAAATGATGTATTCAAGATGCTCTCAGGATTCGATCATGATCCTATTCAGGATCGTTACAGAAACAACAGAGGATTCTCTCACAATTTAAAAGGTGTCAGTGTGAGTTTAAGAACAAACTACACCGACGCTCACTTTCAGCTTCATGACATGGCATTTCCACGCAGAAGGTTTTCCACTCGATAATTATACTATTGCGCAGACACTTATTCGTAAACTTGTTATTGAAAATTATGGCAAGGTAATCAACACACATGTAGTGCGCATTTACTGCTATAGAATTATAACAAAAATACATACGGAAATGAATGACACCTGGTAGACTCTTATAGGTCTAGCTGTACCTTAGTAGAGTGTACATACTCACTAAACCACGATGACTCTCAAGAGATGTCATGGATAGACTTTTCTATGAAAACCTATATCAAATTTATATTATTTCGTAATTCATCTCTCCAATGAACTCTATATGATCGGATAAATAACTCGCTAATATGAATATAGAAAAATTCCTATGTTTTCATATTAGTAAATCAATAAATATGAATAAAAAAGTTGATCAAGATCATTGGAATAAATAATATTGGCAAAGTTCAAAAGATTTAATAACTTAACAAGAAGAGAGAAAAGGACATCTTAGTATTGTGTTGTTAGAATTTTTATACCCATCGAAATCAAAATTTTAGTTAAAATAAGCAGATAGTTCAAAGTTCATTTCTTGATTGGCTAAATATATTGCGTAGCATCAGTTACAAAGGAAGTAAAATAATTATATAATATATAGATATTGACAATGAATGGAGACTAATCAAAATATTAAATAACTGTGAGTTGGAGACAGTCAAGTAAATCAAAGAGACTACAAATTTATAAACATTTACTAACCGATCGTTCAAAAGAAAAGTCTATCATTGTGATCAATTTCAGATGTGTCTCAATCGTGTCTAATATACAGATCATATTGATCTTATGTGGGGTTATTTTATAAGTTTGTTTCTGGTTTTGGCATCATTCTAATAAGTCACTTACAACGACGAAATAAACAAAAATCTAATATATGAAGAAATTGTGCTGAGATGCTGTTGATTAGGTTTGATATTGTGTATTTCACACTGCTTGTTTGTTTTATCGAATGATTCTTTTTTTATTTCTACCTTTACAACCAAACAACTTTATTCACTTCTTTCTATATGTTGTTCTATTTAATTTTCTTCTTTTTTTTGATATTTTTCAATTACACATTCTATTACGAACGAGTCAACACATGATGCGTACAGAAAGTTGCATACACAACACAGGTGTACAAAATGATATGATACAGCGATTTGCGCGAGTTGAATCAAGGACAAAATAAAAAAGACACATAACTGAAAAATCATCAAAAAGCAACGGAAAGTAGAAAAAAATAAAACAATTTTTCATTTTGAAACCGGAATAAGTTATACTCCTGTATATATAAATAAAAAGCCTCAAAATAAAAAATAACTGTCGTAGCTATTCTTACACACAGTCAATATCAATTTTTCACAAGAGTACAGACTCATCTTTATATGCTTTGCAGTGTGTGGGTGTAAGTTGGGAGGGGGGGGGGGGGGGGTGTGGATGTGGGTGGAAAGAATACAAACACCTACGTGTACATTCCAAATCCACACCCACACCATATTTTTGACCACATATTGAGGAAAAAAATATAATTGGTTATAGGTTTTTCAGCGTGACTAGAGGACAGGTAGACTTAGAGTACTATACCAAATGTAATGAGTTCTTATACTGACTACAGTGTGGGTGTGAAGACAAAGAAGCGACAGTTAGATCCACAACCACACCCATCGAAACTCACGACTATGATGTAATATATTTTGAGAATACATCTGATAATATTCTGACAACACAGAAACAAGCGCCCGTTTGTCGTGGACCAGTCTATATTCTATTCACACCCACACTCCGTGATCAGCTTTTCAAGGGCTATCATATCATATTTAAATGAACCGAAACAAAATTCTACTCGAATTTTGCATTACAGAAGCACCTTACTCAACTTTGATAAAAGCAATATGATGAAGGATGAACTTATTGACACGTGATCGTTGACGGCATGATGGACTACAATTCAGATAAGAACTCAGCTTCAGACGATACTAATCCTTCTTTCAATTTTTGCATGACTATGTCCTTTTCTTATGAATTACTTCATACCACTGTATCAGAAATAGAGTAATACAGAAATGGACTACACAGTAAATAAGTATGGTATGACGAGTTTTTATTAGCAACAAGATAGCAACTCATTTACAGAAGCTTGTGTAGATGATTTGTTTTTTTTAAATTACTTAATGTATGTTTTGCAGTTGACAACAATCTGGCTTTGACATATGAAATAATGCATAAAGGCAAGATCTTTACCAATAGATTTTTTTGCAAGGGAGTTGTTTTTCTCTTTATGCTTACTTTCTTTCTTAATTATTCTACAATACTAACACGTGCTTTACATTAATGCGCTCTTATTATGTTATTTCGAACAAATATTCTAGCTCGTTTAAATTTTGAAGATCATTGCAATGTCGAAGAAAGGCAAAATAATCATGTTGTTCGATGGGACCTTTGCTCGAATCAGTCTATACACATTTAAAACTGCCATAGACCTGCTCCATCGTAGCTACTCAAAAGAGATACATTTTAATTGAACACTCTGCTATTTATAAATACTTGTCAACTATTTAGTTACATAGAATCTAATTTCACGAGTAGCTATTTAATTTGCAACACTATTGGATATAATCGATACTGCGTAATTCCTCTCTATAGCTGGTTAGATACTGCTTGAAAGATTCTATAGTGATTGAAAAAAATGTACACATCTGTCAAATAATTCCAATGATCAATGGGTTTCTAGCAGGAAGTTATATTTTCTTTTTGTTTTTCATGTCACTTACTATTTAAAATTTGCATATATTTTTTTCATAAATAGTTATCGAATCTTTTAAATCCGTATGATAACTGTTCCATAATCTTTAGTTTCAAAAGTACATACAACGATAAAGATTATTTAAACAAATGCTCTTACATAGGGAGCAGCTATTTGAACAATTCAATACTTGTTTACCTTCTTTTTTATTTCTCTATCGAGTGCATTGAAAAGGCTATAAATAACTAGCTTATTGAAATAGCTAGAATTGTCTAAAAACAAGTTAAGGATTCAATCAATTCTGATTGAGATCGAAACATATGTTCATTATAAGAGACCGTTGCGCAACAGAGCATTCAACTTCAACGAACAGTCAGTACATACTTAAACGACTACAAAGTTTTATTAACTACTAATATGGCATATTGCTAAACAATACTACGGATAGAGTAGCAATTTATAGAAAGATTTTCAAGATTCAAAAAAAAAGCGGGCAGCATTTCAGTAACTATGAGAATTTATCACCTAGTCATCAATATCGTTAAATAGGACTGGTTTAATATCTGTAATAGTGTTGGAGATTCAATAGCATCTGTTGAAATTATGTTCTACGAAAATAAATAACTAACAAATCATTAAACAACAATGATGATTCAAATAGCTTATAAGTATTGAAATCACAATGAATATTTAAATGACTAAGAATTTCACGGTCTATCTTATAGAGAAAAATTGTATTTCTTTTGAATATGATCCATTCAGTGTTTATCGTCTAGCTAAATTATATATGAGAATTTTTTAAAGAAGAATTTTGTCAGTCTCTATTAACAGTATACAATGTCTTTCATAAAGAACATAGATACCATAATTAGCTGAGAATGCACACCTGTCATGAACACTATTATAATTATAAGAGAGTAGATAAAACACTCTTACATTCAACAAGTGATTCTTTTCAAAGAAAGACATAATAATCCTTACTGAACAGCAATTCAGAAATTTAAAATCAATTGTTTCGTATTAATCGATTAAAGATGAATACTACTACAAACAGTATCAGCAATGCTCTTTTAGCTGCACCCTATCAACTCAATATTTGGTTTGGTTCATTTCTTTGGATAACAGGTAATCTTGGTTGTATTGGTAACATGATAGTATTTCGTTCTCGATCATTTCGTAAACGAGCTTATTCAATTTATTTATTTTCGGCAGCAGTGGCAGATTTTCATTATTTCAATTTTGTATTACTTACACGAATAATTCAAAATGGTTTTCGTTTTTCGCTCATGAATCGTTTCATTATTGTTTGTAAACTGCGACAATTTAGTACCATATGGGGTAATGTAGTTGGTTTTAGCTTATTTGCATTTGCAATAATCGATCGATTTTTGTCGACACAACGTTCAAATAGTAAGTTAACAAAAACAAAAAATCATCGGAAATTTTTATTTGAATTTTATTTCCAAAGATTTATCTTAGATTGTTTTAAATGTATTTGCTTTCGTTTAAGAATATCGACAATGGAGTAATCGCGTTTATCTAGCATATTTAATGGTCATATTAATTCCACTCTTTTGGTTTCTTCTTCTTGTCCATCGGATTATTTTATATAGAATCACCAATGGCATATGTGGTCCAATAGAAGGTTTCTATGCTTTCTATGATAATTACTTTCAGGTGATATTTTCTTCAACTTCACCAGTAATTGTTATTTCTATATTGGCTTATCTACTGATGAAAAATGTTCGAAGAATTGTTCGACGAAGAATTCAACCCGTTAATAGTGTGCCTCTAGTCGTCAATCTAAACAGTTCAATAATCAATCAAATGGATACACAATTAACGGCAATGTTAATATTAGAATCACTTATTGCCATTATAACATACGTTCCGTATGCTACTCAATTAACGTATGCAAATATAACACAACAATCGGACAAAACACCATTACGATTGGCTTGGGAAAAAGTATTTACTGAATTAATTCATTTATTTTCATACATATTTTTCGCAACGAGTTTCTATGTATCAATCATTTCAAATGTTGGTTTTCGTCGAAAAATCAAAAAAATATTAAAAATGAAAAAGTACAAAAGATCAGCAAATCACGCAGTTACTTTTCATCGTAGTTAACTTTTCTATTAACTATCCGTCGAACTATAGACACCGAAAAAACATCTGGTAAATGCATATAATGATTAAAAACTTGATATTGTAAACTAGTGAAGTATCATTGTAAAAAATCATTCGATATCAGAAAGAAAATGTCTGTAAAATGATTTTCCTATCCATCTTTCAATATACTATATAAATTTTATATACCAAGGCAAAGGCGCTCGAGAAGATATACCTCCAGAGGAACTCCAAAAATCAGTGTAGCTTGGAAGTAATGTTTCCAGCCGATATGTTTAAGGCCTTTTTTGGCCACCCTCAACCAGAGATATGCGTGATCACGATCACATCAAAAGAGAACTTGCTGAAACTGGAAGCGAAATTCAAGTAATTCTAGTGTGTTGAACAAATTGTCTTATAAATCATATCAATCAGAACATAATTCAAAAGAGATGACCTGAAAAGTGCTATTCATCGACTAAATAAATAAAAAAGACTAGTATGAAAGAATTACTTTAGATATGATAAGAGTACATTCTAGAATTGTTTTCTCTAGACTGAAACTACTAGAAAATAAATTACTTGAACGAGTGGTTAAACAAGTTACCAGAGCTGGAACCAATAAACAATGATTCTACAATCTACACCCTCGACCAAATGCCTGTTGTTGTTGGCATGAAATGGTTCGATGTCATCGAACAAGCACGGAAAGATTTCGATTGGGGTCTATGAGTTAAAACTGATCGAGTTATAACTTTCATAACTTTTTGAATAGATTTAATTAAATTGAAATAGTAATTATTTTGCTTTAATTGATATGTTTGATAGAATAAGTGAAAATATATGTATTTCATTGTTCTTTACTTCAAAACCTTCATACGGTATTTATAGATTATTCTCTAAGAACTTCTTTCATGTATTCGTCTGTAAGTTACGTTTTCTCGTATTTAGATGGCGAGCGCGAATACACGTGTGATGCAGTATAGTTCTCTTTGTATGACCAATGATAATCTTTAAAATGTAAGCAGCTGAGAAAAGTATTTAAAAACTGAAACTACTAGATTTTATTTCTAATGCTATAAACTGGTAATCATCTTCAATATATGTTGTGAAGAAAGGACCCCGCACGATAAGAGTCGAAATCTGCCACCCCCATAAGATGTTATTTTAATATTATTATTTTGTACCTTGGACCTTGGCTTACACTTATTCATTTCAGTTTTTCCAAATGAACTCTTACTTCCTGAGATAGGCCTATATTTTTATGTCCAGGTAATGAGGTAAAATATGGATATATTCGAACCCTTGAAGTACATTTTTCTCTGTCATAAAAAAAGATTTTCAAAATTCTAATTATATATTTGAAATCAGCATTAAACACTCTATCCTTCTGCATAACTTTTATTTTTTCAAAAACTCCTAATGTTAAAAAAAATCTGAACAAAGCCATCCAGGGGTATACACATCGAAAATATACAAAATCTTGAAATGTCACTATCTCAAAAATAAAAAATACCCCATCGGCGAAGAAGCCAAACCAAGTCCATTGGCTTATAGTCAAAAATTAGCTGAAGAATGTTGGGAGTTTAGTCAAAACATAATCAAGGAAAAAACACAATATTTCTAAGACAACATTGAACTATATACACCATTCATTTGTTTCGCGTTCATATGAGTGTGGGTGTATGAAGAGTGAGTTTGGGATTAGGGTTGATAATTTCCTATTAATTTATTTTAAATTAAAATTTTTAGAATTTATTTCTTGATCTAAGAAATTTTTGTAGGTATAAATTGATCACCCCAATATAGAACTTGGAATTCATCACACAACTACACTAAGACCGACTCACATCCTCTTTTCCTATTAGAATTTTTTTTTTGATTTTCTTAGCTATTACTCCTAGGTATTTGTTCAATGTTCATCCCTCTTTCTCAACTTTATCTATTCAATAAATATGATATTTATCAAACAAATAAAAAATTACTATTTAACATTTTAAAGTTAACTCCGACGTAGATATAACTGATGGACATGTTGAAAGCATAAATGCTTATGTAACCGATAATAACAAGATCTTAAGGAGATTATTTCGTTTTTGTTTTCATGATGTTAGTAAAATACTTGCATGTATTGTTATATGTATTGTACCTATATTTGTAAACATCATACAGAAGAAATGGAGTAGTAGTAGTTACAAAAAGTAAATCAAATATTGGTAAATATTAAACAAAAAATTTCTCAAATTCTAACCTTACTATGTGTACGAAGCCTGTTATTAATTGATGGATTTCATTGGAACCATTTTTATGTTTGTGACAAACCGAAAGCCAAAAAACGTATTGATTTTGATACATCGAAACAGGTGCTCGTATTGAAGGTTTATTCTGAACAGTCTCAATCAGGCTGTTACTTGATCCAACATGTCCATTCAACTTGTCTCAAGTGTTAAATACTATCTCTGCCAGGTATAAGGCATCGTGTTGGTTTTCGACGTCAAGGAAAAATTTTTACACTTAGATATCTTCTGAACACAAAAACTAAATAAATAATTAGTTTTAGTATTTAAACTGTTGTTTCAATAAGAATCCTATTAAATTCATCTGCCATTTTTCTTGTTTGTTCGCAGCAAAAAAAAAGGCGATTATGTATAAAATGATCAATGAATTATTATGGTTTATGTTTCAGAACGTCAGCTTTCTTTTGCAATGATGTAACATTTATTTAATATATTTATGTCGTTAGATATACTGAATAATTTATGCATAGTTTCAATAGAAAATTCATCAACTGTTCTATATATTCCTAAATCTATCTCATTTATTCATATATTCTTTCAATATTCAATTTATGGATGTCTTGGTAATAGATGAGCCAAATCTTATAGTAGTTGTGAAGAATCTATTCAAGATTATAGTTTTGTATCGAATTTCCTATCTACTTAATATACATTTCTTATTCTATGATATATACCTTTAAAACTCTCAGAAAATTTTTCTCCGTCATATCTCTAACCTTTTGTTGAGCTTCCTATAAACAGCTTAAAGCTACTACTGAAGATCGGAAAATGATAACATAAAATGACAATTTTTGATGTGTGTATCTAGAAAGAAAGAAATGAAAGCTCATGGCAAAATCACTTCGAAAGCTCCTCACACTTTAAGGAAATGAGCACAAAAAATTTGCTGTCGTCGTCTTTGAAGAAGTGATTTTATATATGATAATCAAATGATCTGTCGGTAGTCTTCATTAGGCACACATGGGATGTATTCATTTATCTATGGCTAAAATTATATCAAAACAATCTTGAATTTTCTTGTCCATTGAGTATGGATTCAAATACAACTGTCCAATTTTGTATTTATTTCTCAGCTAAATAATTTTCATTAGCATTATTCGAATACATTGAGTTAATCTTTGAGGATTTTGATAAAGTATTTTGTCGTTATAAACGTAAAATTATTGTAGAATAATCATTAAATGTATATGATCCGATTTTATTTCAGTATTTTAGTAAAGGTAATTTGAATACTTGTTTTCTAAAAGATGTATTCTTTTCATTACATAGTGACTACGACAGTTCGATAAGGTTAATTCGAAGGTCACGACTAAGTAATGCTGTACTTTGTCGGTAGATAACGCATTATTCATTATTCTAATTTTTTATATAATGAAAAATATGATGTCAGATTTACATTTAAATGTAAAATTTTACACAATAAAAATATCTAGTATGGCACAAATCTTGTTCACATATTTTCCGACTTGCTAAATCAACTATTAATTTATATCATTGACGATTCACTTTATTATTATGATATTTCTCAATATTTAGCACGAAGAGACCAAAAACCTCATAGCGAATTATTGAATGATCGATCAAGTCAATATCTTTAAAGCTCATCTATTTGATCCTGTAATCCTAAAACGCATTTTTATGAAAACAAATTATTGATAAATATTATTCATTATTAACTAACTTGAATTATATTCGGCGTTAATTTAGTACTTCTACCATTAAATATTGCTGCTGTATCAAGAATAGACGTCTGAAAAATTCGTCTCAAACTTTAAGAAATTTTTTCGTTATCATTTATTATCTCATCTATGTTTCAATTTCGATAATAAACCTTGAAGATTTCCAATTGAAATTATACATTGATCATGCGAGAGTAAATACAAAAGAATACAATCTATTCATAAACTTGTTTACTATGCGAAATTTCTATCTGCATAAATAGAAGTCAATTATTAAATTTTCCTATTAAGAAAAAGATTAGCATTCTTTATTTGGTTCTTTGGATGCATTCACGTTTTCATGTATATATTCATCGAATATACTCATATAAAGTATAATCAACTTCAACAACAGAAGTAGTCAACACAAAATTAAAGTTGATCATTATTTCTTAAAGAAACCTACATGATGATTAGAAAATAGAAGCGTCGTCATCAAATTAAACAGAAAAATGTGTCAATGGACTTCTCTAAGGTTTTAAGTCTTGACAAACTTTTCTTTTACAAAAGAGAATTCGAATATTCGTATTGTCATCATCAGTTTTATTTTAAATAATAAATTCATTTTGAATAAGATCTTTGAAAACTCTGCAAAATTCATTTATATAAAATGATGGTATCAATCGAAATAATATTCTAAGATCTATTTGGTTGTTGATAAAAACTTTTTTCAAAAATTTTTCAAAAATTCAACATATAATACTGACAGTTTATATTGAATTTGATAACACATCTATCTCGCCGTAATCTGGTTCATATGTTGCATGACTTATCGTCCGTTGATCAGGTATGGCTACGATCGATCAAGCATTTACCCTAATTGACTTTACATCGGTAGATAGCAAACTGATTATTCTATCTACTTTGTAAAAAAAAAAAGCTTTAAGAAATTTTGAAAAATCGAAGATTTAGACATGTCTCAAGACTCGTTAACAAAAGATCGTTCTAACATTAATAATCACTTTCGAAATATTCTAATATCATTATTCAAGATCTGTTGCAAAGCAGGACAATAAGGTAAAATGTGTTTAAAATATCAATTACATCTGAGTGTGCTAGTAAGCTAAGCATTTTTTTATTTCAAGCATTTAGGTAAGTGTGCTCAGGGATAACGTCAAAAAAAAACTATTTCAAT
>CAJNOP010000039.1:1041225-1107991 GCA_905250075.1 Rotaria sp. Silwood1
GGGTGTGGGTGGGTGTGTGTGTGGGGGTGTGTGAGTGGGTGGGTGTGGGTATGGGTGTGGGTAGGTGTGGGTGTGGGGTGGGTGTGGGGTGGGTGTGGGGTGGGTGTGGAAGTGTGGGTGTGGGGTGGGTGTGGGAGTGTGGGTGTGAGTGTGAGTGTGGGTGGTTGTGGGTGTGACTCAACAGAAGACCCACACCCTTCGAGTCTATAAAGAATCTTCATAACTCAAAGTTTGATGTTCAAAGAAAAAGACAATAATTGAAGATGATCCCTTTCTATGCTGCTCTCAAACAATCGCTCTAACTAGACATCTAGAAGGATTGATTAGTATAAATCTTACCGTTGAAAAGGAAAAGCAGACAACCCTTGAATGACTCATCTATGCGAATCGTCCACTATCTTGAGAGTGAGGGTGATAGATCTATCTTCACACTCACCATTAAATTAATTCTTTGAATTTCATTGACCGCTCATCAGACTTAAAAGCTGGCTTATTAACAATCATATAGAAAGACGTACACTCCTCGCCTCTTGCTAATGGCAAAAACCACAGCCTCGCAGTTATTTCCCTTGAGAAGTTATTGAAAAAGCAATCACCCTTATTTTATTTTGAAGTGAATAACAAAAAGAGAAAAGCAATAAATTATGAAAAAATAAAAATAGAAGAAAAATGTTTTATGATGATAACAATAGGACTGAATTGGCATGGTCAATATGGATATACCATTTGTTTTCTAGAAATGAAACAATATTTAATATATATAGAAGAAAATAATCCTTAAATGATGATCTTAAAGAGAAAATGAACAAATAATGGAATAAAACATCAGAAAATATAAATGAAAAAATAATATTAACTTTTTCATTCACATTTTCTGAAAATTTTCATCCATTAGCTATATTCACTTCATTAATCACCACTTCAAAACTATTTATACTGACATCACCTACCTGATTTAATCAATAGTTCTATTTAAATATACTTCTCATTTTGAAATAATGGTTAATCGTTTGACAATATCATTACATATTATAGATCAAGTGAATATTCAGACAAAAATTTTGTTCAAAAATTTTACTCAGTTTCAAGAAAAAACATTGGCGTTGATAAATAATCAACGATCATCTAACAAATAAATCCTAGAATTAGAATTTTACTCAAATATGTTCTCACTTTGAAGCAATAACTTTGTAGTTAGTAGTGTGATCGAAGATTGCAAGACGAATGAACAGTCAAACAAATGTTTCAATCGAACATTTTATTCACTTCGAAGCAAAAAGTTGAAATCGATGATATGACTAAAGATCGTATGAGAAATGAATAATTCACATGAAACTTTTATTTAAATGTTCTATTCACTTCAAAACAAAAACTTTGGAGTTGATCATTTGATTAAAGATCAAATGGTAAATGAATAATCCAAAAACAGGTCGTACTCAAATATTCTATTCAATTCGAAGCATTGATTTTGGAATGGTAATATGATCAAGGATCACAGAGCGAATGAATACTAAAATGAAGATTTTCTTCAATTGTTTTTCTTACAGACAAGTAAATGTTGGACACTAATAATATGAGCGAAAATCACATAACAAACGAAGACTCAAGCAAAGATTTTATTAATATATTCTGCTCACCTCAAAGTTAACAATTTTCAGCCAATAATATTAACAACAATCATACGACAAATGAATAATAAAAAACAAATTTTTATTTAAATATATCATCCACTTCAAAGCAAACATTTTGTATTGATAATATGGTTGAAGATTACTCGCCATATGAATAAATACCAGAAAAGTCCTACTCAAATATCCTACTTACGTTGAAGCAACAGTTTTGAATTATAATATGATTGAAGATCACATGCTAAACAAATAACTTCAAGAAATATTCCATTCAAATCTTTTATTTCCATCAAAGTAAAAGTGTTGAAATAATGATATGAACAAAGTTCATCTTGCAAATGAATAATTCTAAGGAAAGTTTATTCAAATTATTTGCTCATATCAAAGCAAAAATATGGGTTTCATTAGAGAAAAAAAGGTCATACAGCGAATGAATAATCTAATTTACGGTTCTATTCAACTATTCTAGTCACATCAAATCACATTGAAGCAAAAGCTTGCAGTTGATAATATAAAAGAAGATTACATGTCGAATGATGGATTAAAACACTAGTACAACAAGTAGCACAAAGATCATATTCACATATTCGATTTTCTTCGAAACAATAGTTTAAAGTTGATCTTATGATTAAAGATTATGTAGCAGATCAATAAATCAAATTAATTTCAAAGTTTTATCCGAGTATTTTAGTCATTATTTTACGATGGATCACCACTCGATTGTTAAATACAATGTTGCGTGAATAATGAGTGTCTTCTACGTTTCTGTATGAATTTGCGGAGATTGGGTTGGAACATCGCATCATCACCATTGTATTCCATGGCTTGTTCGATCACCCTTGCGATGCATAATTGTAATACAATAGCCAACACTACGACGATGATAATTATTTTACTGCTCTTGTTCATTTTTCAACTGTTAGCGACGAAAGACGAATTGACTTGGTATAGTATTAAAAGAAAATATTAATCTGTATGATTATAAAGCTAAACTCCCTTTCTTATATATATACCTGTCGATCATCATTGTAGAAGAAATCAGAAAAAAAAGTTTGCGTCATTGGGGAAGGCGATTATCATGTCGATTTGTATGCGTCATACGATCATATCGGGGGTGAAACATGCTCGACTGATAAGGCAAAGACTATAGCAAAAATAGACATTTTCCCTATGAAATAAAGAATAGATGCAGTTTTCTACACCAACCTACTTTTCGCATCGTCATCAAGGAGAAAAAAAAATCGTTTGCATAATCATGCCATGATCAATACATTGAGTTATTTATAAAAGTACGATATTTTTCTTTCTATTTTCGTTGACGCATGAGCAAGAAGCAGATTGTTTGATGAAAGGCTTGTAATCACCTTGTGTCATGAGTCATGGATGATGTGACTGCATAATACATATTTTTTCTTATCGATGATAGGCTTTCGATGATGATGAAGAAGAAAGCAGAAAAAAGAAAAAACATACATGTCGGTGGTAAGTCATGCAGAAAACATCATCGAAATATCGATGATGTCTTTTTATAATACTTTTCTATTAGATTTCATAACTTTGATCTAAAAAAGTTAATACAAATTGAACTTGAACAATACTGTTAAAATCTATTGAAATTTATTTTAGCTTTCCAAAATGTTTGTCAATCAAATCATTCAAAAGGTAAAATAGATGTTAGAGTGGAAGATGAACGCTTCAATGTGATAGAAGCCGCAGACTTCTAATAATGCGGCTTCATAATATATAAACAATTTTTTGTTGATATCACTATAAATTTATGTCGTCGAACGGACTAAACATATCTTTCATAAGAGAGACAATTAAATTATCTCCTTGTCATTACTACTGACAGCTAGATCGTGATTTACATTTTAATCCCGTAAGGATTGGACTAACAGATTTTTTTTTGTTTAGGAAAAAGTCGAATATTTCAAGGTGGAAACAACTGATTCCGTAGCGTCAGAATCATTGGAATCAATGGAATCAGTTCTTTCCCCCTTGACTGATCCACTCAATTAACTTGAATGGGTGAGCTATTAGGTGCAAAACAAAGAAGCAGTAACATTTTGCTGATATATTCTAGTTGATACAATAGTTCAAGTATGCTGAAGACAATGAAGAAAAGTGTACGTTATCACCCATCATTCACCACGTACATATTTTGCAGTATTTGGTTGGAATTTCAATAGAATCATCAATCGGTAAGATATTCGAGAACATGCGTTATTATTGTCCTTCATATGTTGAATAGATTCGAAAATACGATCTCCGATCATTTTTATGGTCATATACATCGAGATGAATCCAACATGTTCTACGATGAGAATGATCATCAACGATCTGTTTCGACGGTAAGTACACTGCTATGACGCCCAAAACTTGCGTACATAACTAGTCTCTTTAATTGTTGGAAACTGTAGGCTTACATAGCACAGTCGTACAGTCATTATAACAGAACAATTATCCTAAATGAATATAACGCTCTAGATGCCTATCAACTAGACAACTTTTTTTCTGCTGATTGAGACAATTTCATCAAAAGGCTTGAAAATGATTGATGATTACAGTATATAGACACTATACAAAGCCGCACGATGATCCATATGCATGTGATTCGATTTCTCCATTTGTGTAATCGATATTCATTCGTTCATGAACTATTGCTTTCTACACATTGTTTGCATTTTATAATGCAATTAGTTTGACTTAAATTTCTTCATTTTCTCATGTTAATAATGATGCAGATATTACTATGGGTGTGAGAGAGAAGGGAAAAAAATACTTTTTTCTTTCATACTGTAGAGAAAAGATAATCGATCTTCTAAAACTGGATTCTATCGGTAGATATGGATTCATTCTCACTCACCTCATCGATTTAGTTCATGTAAAGTGGAAGAATTCGAAAGGTCAGACGACCTCATTGACAAATCTGAGTTGATCTTTTACCTTAGTTTCCATAAAAATGGCTATATTTACTCTCGTGGTACGTAATATAGAATATTGGTAATACTAATGTTTAATCCAGTAGAAACAATGATGAACAGTTTTGACAAATGTAAACATTGTTTAAGGTACATACTACACAAGGCCATTTATGTTTGGTTATAATTGTGTTAGAAACAAAAGAAGAGTCGAGCATTTTCTTTTCATTAACTATATCAAGGGTATACGCTTTGAATGTAGTTTTAAGTATATCTGCAAGCAAATTGGAGTTTATTCATAAAACGAAAAAAGAAAGCAAGAAATCTTTTTATCTTGTTTCAGCGTTCTCCAGCTATTTGCTTCTGCTTCACTCTGTATAATGAATGTCGGTTTTTTTTTCTTTATTCTATGGTAATTGGTGGGCAAATAATATTCTCTGTAGAAATTTATTTTCACTGATCTATCGATACAGGTGGCAAGATGAAAAATATCAAATCAGTGATTTATTTACTCATTTTCGTGAGATTGTCGGTAGCATATTGTAATGAACATGAACAAGAAGAGTTCAATAGATCTTTGAACAAGCGTAGTTGTGTTGCTCTTGGTGATATATGCAATACTGGTACCGATTGTTGTGGTTGGGATGCACTGAATTGGGGCCATTGTGTTATGTGTTCACGCGGTCTTTTCGGAATTCATCGTCGTTGTGGTTGTGATGTGACTGGCTCTGTTACTGTTGATAGTAACAATCGTGTTAGTAGTGACCGTTGTGATGGACGGAAGAGTAAGAGCGATCGTTGTCGCACTCGTGTTGCTCCACCTGGCCATCGTTATTATCGTGGTAAATCAGTCGTATAAACATCAACTAGGTTAATTATGTGATAATATTGTTTCAATGATGTACAGCTGTGCTGGATCTCTTTAGAAAATATGGTATCAAAACAAAATCCAAATCTAACACCTGAAACAAAACATTGATATTCATATGAGAAAATATTCGTTCATTCTAATAAAGTATATTTACTCAAAACATTCTCTACTTATCATTGCCACCGCTCGAATAGTTCGAAGGTACGAAGTATATGCGCAGTGTGGCATGATATATTAAAAGAGACCTTTTTTTTCAGGGAGTATGTAATAATTAGTATATGATATTCTACGTTATAATTCCACAAGGTCATTATTATTTTTCTTCCTTCTTGGCACTGGATTAAATTAATCAATTTAAAACAGATCAATCTATATCTTTTTAAATAATATATAAATTAATCTGCTACTCTCAACTTTTGCTTTTCAGCAATCGATTATGTCAAAATAAAATCTTTTTAAAATTATATTTTTGATAATGTGCTTGAATTAAATTCAATAACAAAATAATGCAGATTTAATTTAACGCCGACGCGTTTCGTATTATTTATTAAAATATTGAAACACTCTTCAGGGCTCTGTATTACAAAAAAGTGAAATTATGAATGAAAATAAAGACAATTGATAAATCAAAATAAAGAAAAATTAAAATGAAAAAGATTTTTAAGAAAAGTTAAAAATGAAAAATTTAGAGGGCAAAATTTAAAGAGAAATTTTAATGAAAAATTTAAATGAAAAAGAGTTAAATTTATATGAATCTTTGAGCTTGTATAATAAATTGATAATGGATATGTATATAATTTAATATAATTTACTAATATCATTATATATATATATTGTATATAATAATTTTTTCGAACATTTAATTTGATTTTTTTATAAATTTGATATGATATTGATTAATTGTATAACGACCTGTCCACGTAACGGTACACCTTAGTGGGCGAAGTTGACCTACTCAATTACTCGAAACCAATACGACCGATGTGTAGAGCGATGTCGATAACATATGGAAATACATTTTTTATTTACATTGTTATCATATTTCTTAGAGAAGATTGCGCCACGAAAGAGGCATGTCTTAGAAGTAAGAAAAGTCAATATTTATGACGGCTTTATATTTAAGGAATTTTTATGTAAATAAATATAGCTTTTCGAAAACTTATCACAGTAACTAACAATGCTTTCGATACTATACATAATAGTAACAAAATGATTACATTTCATCACTTCCTCAAAACTTATTTACATCTGTGAAGGTAATACATTGGTGAAGGTGATTCCGTCACGAAAATAGCTTTCAATTCATTTTTAGTCAGGAATACGAAGTTTTTCATTCTAAAAAGCGGTGCTCTAAATATAGTTTTTTGCGCTCTATTCAACCAGTAGATTGCCTATTTTTATAAACATTTCGGTTGATCGAGAGGGTCGTGACGGAATCACCCTCAAACGATTAGGTTTTCTTCACAATATTTGGAAACATTAACTTTCTCTGAAGTTGTGAGGTGTGGGTGTGGATGTAGATGGAGTGTGCCTGTGGTTGTGGTGTGGTTGGATACAGGGCTCAAAACCACACCCCACACTCCACACTCACACCCACACCCTTCATATTTTTATCCCCATAATCGTATATTGGTACTCAGCACAGTATATTGGTGGCACAATGTATAACGCTTTGCTTTAAAGATGTAGCTATTCGCTTATACATCTATATTTCTCTCTTTTATATTGTAAGCACTTCCGAGTGTTACATCTACTAGCATAATAAAAAAAAAAAAAAGTAGAAAATTTGTTATAAACGTTAGATAAAGTGCTCAATAGTTTGAGATAGATAAGTTGGATAGTACCAACGTATGAAACATTGGAATGAATATTTCGAGGGTGATGGATAAACCTAGCATTGGGTTTTTGAACCCAGCAAGAAAATCGTACTTCGGAACTCTTTCTTTTAGAACTAAAAAAGTAAATATGTACGAAACCGTCGTCAAGTTTCGTACGATATCTTTATTTTTTTTTCAGTGTAATATTCGCCAAAAAAACATACCATTTATATAGATCATCTCTAAGGCGAATCAACACTTAAACTGAAATAGAATGACTTGGGGTTCGTTCGCGCTCATTTTAGGCGTCACTCATGACTAGTCACTCCATTATTAGAACACACCTGAGCAAAAGCTATTTGCTTCCTTTTAATCGTCAAAAATGAGACTTATTTTTATATATTTGTTTATATTACCTTCTTCCAGTTATAGTTGCAAGAAATTTCACTACCAATCAAATCGCATTGACTTAAATCTAAATTTGGATATTGTTCCCAGAAACACATTATCCTCACTTGACAAAACTAATCGATATTGTGTCATGCAATAAATATTCTCTTGTTTGACCATCTTCGAATTATGTTACATCATTGACTCAGATAATAACTGAAGTGTATGATGTAACTAATTGAAAGTCGATCTGATGCGATATGATCTTAGCTATCACTTCTTTTAATGTATTCTCTTTGCTCCTTTTCTCTAACTCATTTTACCGTTCCATTTTTCTCATTCTCTCTTCTGTAAGTAAGCTCGTGTTTTGTGTGAATTAGTTACATTTGGTTGTAGTGCACAGTCGAATTAACATCAAGCACACAATGGAATCAAAGGTATTATATGCCTCTTCATTTGTTTTCAACGAAAAATAATTTATTTTATTTTATTTATCGTTACACTGACCAAATCTATGAAACAAATATTTGATCGAGAAACAGAATATATTGAAAAAGTTCAACAAGCACGGCAAATGATGATAAATGCAAGAGAAAATAGTTAACGACTCTATTTCGAGAGATGATCAAGATAATCGATGATCGAGTGGCCGATCGAATGGCGGCACACGATGAATCTTGATGGTATCTTAATGGAACGAGAAACTTGACTCTGATGTTGACTTATAAAATAAATGCAGGTGATAGAATACGAGAATGCTGCATTAAATATTCATGGTGAATGACAATTGAGTATGAGTCAGGGTTGCCACTTCATGAAACCTGAAAAACCAAAGTGTGGGAATGAGTATCGATGTGAAAACAGTGTCCTCTGAGAGAAGATCTATACGCTGACCTCATTTCTTATTCTTTCAAAAGTATCAATTGTGGTTTTCACATTGTTATTTTCATGATTTTTGTCAGATTCAATTATTATCTCGATAGTGCACTTACTCACAAAAAAAGAACAATTTTAGATTTCCAGATTTACCATTTTTCTGTTTAAAAAAAGCACGCAAAATAAATAGATAAACAGAATTTACTATCAATTGCCAATGAGTGTTACCAGGTCAATTAGAAAGAATAATAGAACATTTCACATGTCAGTAAGAGTGATTTATTTAATAAAAACAGGTTTTCTTCTGTATCAAATTCGACATATGAAAAAAAAAACATTTATTTCAAAAAGTGGAAGACATAATAACCCTGGTATAGGAATGAACGTTTCTTTAAGAAAGTGCGATTGCACTTTCCAACAACACCCATACTCTCAATCAGATCAGTTTCAGTCTTTTCTATTATGTGCAGAAAATTGTTCGAAATAATATTACTGAGGTATATCACAAATCGACGGGTTTTTCTCCAAAATTTTTGAATATTATAAGAATTGAGGTATTTGAAATATTCACTTCACATATTCCTCTTGTGCACAACCATAAATTTTTGTATGCGTTGTAAAAGTAGCTTTAATTGTATAATAAAATATATAGATGATTCGTCCTTCTGCCTACAACAAGATTTTTATTTAATGACGAATAATACGTGGTTAATTACTATTTGTTTGAAAAATTTCCTAGAGAAAGAACAATTAGGGTACAATCATTATGAAAATCAGTGACTCGTAGTACTGGAATGGAACGTTGTACAGCAATCAATACAATATCAGAAGAATTGGATCCTTTCAGAAAAGAAAAACTAAAAAAAGATAAATCATTTGTAACGTTTATCATATTTAGTGTTTCTTGTTGTCTTCTTAGATGTTAAGAAGATTTGTGTTCAATCACTGTCGATCGATTATATTCTTCTAAGGGTTTCAAATTTTAAATATTATCTCTTTAATTTAGTCAAAAATTTTCATATGATTTAAATGAAGTTAACTTCTATAGATATATAAATAATAAATTATTCTCGATATATTTTATATTATTTTCAACCAATAAATTCACCTATACTAGTTTACTATATCAATAATTTATCGTAGAATTTCATCACAATATTCATCGAAAAAGAAGAAACACACAATAATGAATTCAATGATGAATGATCCTAATTATTAAGATTTTATTTAAGAATATTAAAGATTTGATTTAATCGGTGAAAAATTTAATTGATAATTTTGTCTAAAATTTTCAACAGCTGGTGAAAGTTTAGGTGATTGAATTGATCCAAAATAAAGATCATCAACTAAGATTTGTGGTGTAAGAGAACGTGGAAGAAAAGCAATTCGAATTAATAATGAAAAAGCCGGTTGAAGATTTTTATTCATAATCATTGATTGTTCGAAATAAAATGCTTTATCATCCCATCCATTAATACGTGTTACTATTTGAAATTTTTCACCTAATTTAATGCTTTGACGATATTGAACTTGTAATGCACTAACAAGAATAGTTGCATTTTTCATATCTTTTTCTCGACGTTGAATAAATGCATTCCATAAACCTGTTTCCATGAAAAATGAATAACGACCAAAATCACATTCACGTAAATATCTTGAATTATTCATATGAAAATTTAAATCAAGATCATTTGGCCAACATCGACCTTTAACTATGGATTCTGACAATATATTTTTATAATTTTTATTTCCTTTATATCGCCAAAGTAATCTCATTACACGTAGAGCATATCCTATATCAAACATTTTGCTTTTTTTTCCAAATTTTTCTATATATCTTGTTTCATCTATCAATTCGTATAGAAAATATTTTATTGATGATTAACAATCACCAATAGATTAAGAGGAGGTCGCATGTTTAGCATATCAAAAAGAGAGACATTTAAATTAGTGATATCTATCAGAGATATTGACTTTTTTTTTGTTATTGCTGAAAGGAATCATCAATAAAGAACGTCCGATACAATTTTTTTTCAAGACAACAATATAAAGTCCTAGAAGAAGATTTGTTGACTCGTTGTCCTTCCAATCATCTTTTACTTTTTTTTATAAGAATCTTTAAAGATACTCTTTAATCAAATTCATACAGTAAAAGACACTTCACTATTGTAGAAAAAAAAATTATTTATGTTTTTTTTGTCACCACGAAGTTCTAATCTTTCTTGGAACTCAATATTCCATTATAGTTTTATATCCTCCTTCTGTATACAGAATGCTAATCTGGAAATTTACACGGTTTTTTTAAAGATGGTTTTCCCTAAGAAAGGAAATTTCCAAAATTTTTTTAAAGTTCGCACTTGTTCCAGAAATTCGGTGTTGCAAATGGAGTTGCTTGATCAATTCAATCAAAAGAGAGTCCAGAGATTTTCACTAAAACAGTGAAACTTAAAAATCCCAAGTGTTGAAAAAAACAGTAATCTTTCATTGAGTCTTGCGCGGTTTTTCTCTCGAGTGGTCGTCTATTCATAGCGAGAAAAGGAGGAATTAACCATTGAAAATGTGAACTGATTTTGAACAGCAACAAAAGGACTTTTTTGGAAAAAAAAGGTTATGGTGATAAATCTAATGGGTATGATTCTATAAATTTACAGAAGTTGCGACACGTTTCAATAAATTTTCTCACGAAAAGTCAAATCTCTATACAGAAACTAAGAAAAACATTTTAGAAAAAAAAAAACTCAAAATTGTTTCCCAACCTCCCTCCCCTGTTCAGTGTACCAATAATAAGAGCACGTCTCATCTTCATCTTTTATGCGCTTAATCGTATTAGGTCAACCGGTCACTGTTCTTCTAGACACTGTGATCTGATTGATCGATTGTATCTGTTGCTTACACTGTTCCCTATTGATAATATCTCTCTCCTATATAAGGTCGTATTCTATGTAAAATGGTTAGAACTGGAATGATGAAGTAGTGTAGTAAACATCATATACCGAGGATATCGGTAACGCTATTCCTCCAATTTCTCAATGTTGATCAACAATAAAATAACGGATGATGAAAAAATGTCAGACTCTGTTGTATTTGAACATAAGATGATAGAAAAATAATTCTTTTTTTATTGGATAGAGCATGGTTTCTGGTTTTAACTGATATGACTTACAGACTTATATTTATAGATCAGGAAGAAAATCGATTCGATTTTTCTAGAACTCCTAAAAAGTTGTCTGTAAAACTTTTTACCAATAAACAAATAGTATATCTCAGTAAAGATAGATGCTAATGAGCTAAAATTACTTCTAATTCGTATGATTGCTTAGCGACTATTTGCACAAAAAAAATCAGCTCAAATGTTTTTTTCTTTAGAGATATGCTTTCTTCAAATTACGAAATTTTGTGCAACATTAAGGTTTATTGTTTCAAGACTCTAATAATGTTAGAGCAAATAGTTTAATGAAGATTGTTTTTACATATAGTTGTAGTAGTGGAAAAGCTCGATCTCTGTCATAGTCGATTGTATTCGTATTACTTGTGAAAAAAGAATATCTAGAATGATACGATTCTTAAAGGATTGATGCACATGAATTTTCAAAAAAAAAAGTGAAAATTACTTTTTTTCATTATAAATAAATGATAATAATAAATCTTAGCAGGCAAAAGCTAATACCAATTTGTATATAATCTGCAAAAGTCAGTCCAAAATGTTACATTGAGGCCAAGATATAAAATTTCTTATGAAAAAAAAAAACAAACAAATTTACAGTATGTTTTTTAGATAATTCAAATAGGTATTCTTCCTGGGGTGTGGGTGCGGGTATGAATGTTATCTCCGATCGACACTCATACCCACACCCAAAATTAAAACGAATATTTTCGTTAATATTGTCGTCAATAAAAAAAAAACAGAAACTATTCAATTTGATAAGCAAACAGTACTATCTATGAGAAACGCGATATTATTTAACATTATTTCATATGTCAAAATTTGTATAAAAGTAGATCTATAATAACCTCATTTACTCATTTGAAATTCCTTCATATCTTTTCTCTGTACTGCCATTTTTATGCAAATTACTTATATTTTTGAAGAAAATAATGGCGAGTGAAAATATAAATCGAGTTTTCGTGGTTCTCTGCTTGTCTCCCTCGCTGTTACAGACCTGATTAATCGATATTAAAGGTGCTGAACGATATTAATAACAAGGGTTAGAAGATTCTAGAACATTCCTGAGTCTTCCTTGAATATACAATAAATAGCATAAGTTTATCTTAGAAGATTCAACGAAGGATGTTATTTATCAGTATTACATTACATGCATAAAGTATTAAAAATGGTTTGTAGATGTTAAGCACTTGAACACTCGAGAACAACTTCAAATCCAAAATATGATGTGATCTATGAAAACGTCGTCTAGAAAATCATATAAACTATTTCTTGATTTGAGATTGGTGACAAAATCGGATGGTCATTCTTTTTCAACAATTATCAAAAGCAAAGCTCAATAATATTTATTTAACAAAAAAACATTGAAAAACGATATATTATTCAAATAGTTCGATATTGACTTGCTATATTAAATTCAATTGCAAAAAAAAAAGAAATTTGTTTGATGGAAGCAGTATCTTTGAATTGACGCATTACTATTGATGAATCAGCTTCAATTGGCAGTTCAACAAAAATTTCTCGTTTTGATAGAATAGTAATCCACTGACTTGTTCACGAAGTTTTTCTCCATTAATTGACAATCGATAAACAGTTTCAAGTGAAGAAAATATATCTTCAGGTTATAGTACATCTTTGTCTTTTTATGAATCATCTTCATACTTTATTGTGCCATTGAATAAATTTACTCGTTTGTTACGATCTATTGTCATTTGTTCAAGACCCCAAATACCATCATTATTTTGACAAACAAATTTTCCTTTGATTTGTTCTCCTATTATACAATACATAAGACATTTCACAATATTATTCTCGATGGGGTAGGTATGAGTGTTGATTGAGAGAACACGAATATGCCTTTTTTTTATCGCAAAAATATAACTAAAAATAAAATTATCAAAATCTAATTTTATAAATTTGAAAAATATAATGCTTATAAAATTCATCTAAATTTTTGTATAGCATTACGATTTATTATAACATTGAATTATGAGAGTCTGAGTGTGTTTCTCTTTAACAAGATAACATTCGAAATTATTAGTAAAATAAAATGTGTTAAATATTAAAAAAAAACTAAAAAATTTACGTTCGTTGCAAAACGAAACAAGTCTATAGAATATTTATTGACGTGACAAAGCATGTTTTTTAACGTATTCCAGTGCTTTCCGATTAAATTCAGGTCGATTGTCTTTATATTCACGACCAAGTTCTAAAAATCAGAAAAAAAATTACAAATAAAATGAAAGTTTAAAAAACGAACCAACGCTCTCTGAATAATCAATATTTGGCTGATCGATATGTTTAACAACAGCTGTAACAACTTCAATTAAAGTGGATGTACTTTTCCATTGACCAGTTTTTTTTAATATTTCGATACAAAATTTACCTAAAAGCAATATGGATGAAAATCACATCTTATTTTTTTTTCAAATATTTTCCACCGTCTTTTTCAACATTTGGATGATAAATTGGAGTAAGGAAACGTACTTCAGGTGGATCAAATGGATAATTGTCTGTTAATTTCATTTCAATTTTAAATGCACCTTCTCGATATATTTCTGAATCTGGGAAAATTCGTCCAATAATAAGGATTTCTTTTTCGCTCGAAGATGCAGTAGCTGCTGCTGCTTCATCATCTTCATCAACAAATGGTGACTGCTCAAGTACAAATTTTGGAGTTGAACTAGTTGCATTCAAGGATTTTAGTCGACATATTTGATTATATAGTATCTTATTTAATTTTGTCGCAGCCATTTATTATTTTTTTCAATCTAAAAGACTCGAATTTTTAATAGACAAAGTGCAAAATTTGATGTGCAACTTGTCGATAAATTGACTTTTTACTTACCTTGTAACTCTTATGTAAAAATGCGAGAGGAAAAAGTCGACTACTTACAATTACTACAATAATGTTTTTATGTAGACTGCGTTCTTTTTCGTTCTTGACAGAGGTAGATAAAGAAAAAAACAACCAAACAATATCAAAGGAAAAAAAAACGTCTACTTTTGATTTCGGCGAAAACTTGTATGTTGATTACTTACAAAATAAAATCATTGATCGGTATCATTCTAGCGCATGAAGAAGAAAAACTTTTGTAAACACGCACATTCTTATTGAGAACAGTAATGCATTTCAAATGGTTGCAATAAAAAAAAAACCTAAACTATTAAATTAAGTTATTTACGATCTACGTCTTTTTAATACTATGTAGAAAAATAACTGTAGATGACATATGTCACTACTTTATGCATTCCTATTTTCATTCGAATAGTTTAGCACCAAAAGTTTATTTGCATTACGAGGAAAAATATTAAAGAGCAGTATTTCTTTTTGATTTCAACACATCATATTCTACAAAAACATGATTATAGAAAAAAAAATCTTTATTGTGTAGAATTTCAAGAATATTGCGTAATTATTTTTTTTTTTGATAAAATTAGATTTTTCACAATATCATGCTGCCTCGAAATATTTATCTTGTGTACACATATCGGAATCAAATGTGAAGCAAACTGTTTGTATACACAGATAGAATACATCTTTGAGTCAAACCTAATATGCACGTATGTCAAGCTGACCTCTACATGGAACTCGATCACATTTTATTTTCTACAAAACAATACTTACAAACTATCTGTATAATTCCATTTCTAACTAACATACGATTTCAGAAGATAATGGCTAGTGTCGGTGTGGCTCAGCTTGAGGGGGTGCATCCAAAAACATCATCACATCCACATCCATACTCATCCTTAAATGGTTCATATTTAAGTTTTACACTTAATATATCATTATAATTTTTCAAAGCCTGTTCATAATCACGCATTGATTGATATGTTATTCCAATAAATTCATATAAATCAATACGATATGAAAGATATGTTGAATAATGTTCATGAATTACTTTCGATGCTTCAAAATGGTAAGTTAAAGAGTATGCGTGTGGGTGTGAAGTATGAGTCTTGTCTCAGGCCACCCACATCCATCTTTATTGTTTATTCGGAAAACAGATCGAATTATATTTTATAGAAAGCGTTCTTTGAAAGTTTTTCAATAATAATTCTCTCGTGTGATAAAATACATTTGAATGACGATGATGAAAAATAATTTTCGATTTGAAATGATAGTAAATAAAACAAGAATGACTAAATCTCGATTGAATTATCTTGACGTCGCCAAAATTACAGTACTCGTCAATCAATCTCCAATAAACATGAAAATGATCGAATAATAATATTAAAAAGTTGCTATTTGTTTCGAATTTTAATATGAACCATTCATTGAGCCTATCTTGAGCTTGAATTCAATGATCGATCAACAATCATGATCTACGATAGACATATAGCTCAGTGTATCCTAAGATAAAATTCTAGAGTGAGTTCAATTGAGAGAGATATTACAGTATCATTTATTTTTGTCTCATTCACTAAACATTAATCAACAATCCAATAAGTCAATTCAGTGATATTTTATAGTTTAATTCATGAATAGTCTTGTGATAATCTTGTGTATCATATCAATGCAGAAGATTAGAATTTTTGTCAGGTTGGAATCGAATCGAATGGTCGAAGTCGAAAACTAACTTAGCTAATTTGAATTATCGAAGATCTCTCTCTGTTGTCTCAAATGGATATTGAATGTGACATTATTTATTTTCAATAAGAGATAATTGCGTTTGAAAACGAACAAAAAATAAGTTTCTTTTTTTTCTTATTTTCAGTGAGAAAAAAATATCGCTATCAATTATCAAGAAAGTGGTCACGATTCATGAGATGAATTGGCTCATTAAAAACAGGATCCGATCATTGAAAATAATATAGTGTAGGGGCTTTCGATTGTCTTAGCCTAGTCTCAAGATAAGTAAATGAATTTTTAGTGTTTTCAGCTCATAAACAATTTATTTCTTATTGATCATAAAGAACAAGACAGCGCATTTCAATGCTTATTTGTTCGATATCTATTGGAGGTTCATGCTCATTGACAAAAGCTGTATGAGCTCCAAATTGGGCACTATCAGGATTGCTATCGAAGTTCTTGAAGACAAACATTTCGTTCGATCGCATCTGGCTTAGATAGTACCATCTTTGAGCATCTTGAGCGTTGTGCGAGATCACGTAGATTGAGACGGTACTTGGGGATCCTCGAATCTTTGACAAATGAATATCGTTGCCAATGTCTAATGATTGATAGTCGCAAATGGTCAAAGGAGTGTTTATTATGGGATTGGGACCCACTGGTCGCCAAACATTGATAATTTGGAAGCGTTTGTGCATCATTTTTTTGGCTTCGTCTGTACCAAGTATTTGTTCCAATTTGGAGCGAGCTGCAGGTGGATCATAATCTGCATGCGGATAGAAAACAGGATTCTTATGGTTCTGGTCGCATCGATTAGCAGCACGTGGGATCGCTCGAAAGCGGAATATGTGATCGAAGACAATTACATGAGATGCGCCAAGGCGTTTTTTGAGCAGAGCAGCAATATCTTCATAGTACCGTCGTTGCATCTCGCTACCGTCGTCAAACTCATCGTGTATATTACCATCATATTTGAGTATTTCAAACCCATTAGTATCGAGATTAACAATATTCTCTTTGCCTCGCAAATCGTGAATAGTTGTGGGAGTCGGTATACGTGCGAAATTTGACGCTGCCCAACCTAACGTAGGAGTTGCATCGAGCCATGGAGGAGAACCGTCAATCGTGTGACTAAAAAAATAGATATCTCCAGTAATATCGCTGTTCATTGCTAACTCAGAACAACTTGCAAAAGTAGAATAAGTGCGTGCCTCAAACAATACAATTAAAGAACAATGGCTTTTTTCTTTTACTTCTTCTTATCTTATCTAAGGCGAAATATTGTTAAGGGTCAACTGAAGAACAGGTACCCAAGGTTATTGCATATCGCTTTTTTTTGCTTTGTAACTCGCTCTTTTACTAAATTACTGGCGGGCACCGTTAGCATGAAAGATAAGAGGAGAAAATTAAAAGAAAGTGGGACATCAACCTGTGCGAATAGCAGCACTCGAAACTGGTAAACAAGCGTTTTTTAGGGTATGGACGTGGGTGTGTATATGAGTATAGGCGAGTGTAGATGTGAGGGGAACTATCTTTTTTACACATGTCCACATCCACACTCTACTTTTACAGCTCATTATCAGTGCAGAGAACAGATTTCATAGACAATGTTGTCGTTCTATTGTTTATAGAATGTTATTGTCCTGAATTTGTTTATTCCGCTTATCCCTCAAATAGAATGTTGAAACAAGAATATGCACAAATATGCCATAAAAATATATCCCACCAACGCCTCGATCTACCATCGAGCAATTCGAAACATAGACTGATGACTCTATAGCTGTTATTATTAATCCTATAACAATACATTAAAATATTTTCATTGAATTGTCAAGTCCTTTTTGTAAACCGTACTTTCTGTGTTTTGCATCATTGAATTTGTTTACTATGATTAATTCGCAGTAATTATTTCACTTCTTTCACACATTTCCGACGATTTGAATTACTCATACGATATTGGATGAATTTTCAATTGATAAAGCATTAATAGAATTAGTTGAACGAAACGAGATAAAAATTGATTTAAAGATTAATCTGATATGAAGCTCTTTTGATTGAAATACGAGTTCTATTTCAAACATAGCAGTAAGAGTATATAGGCTACGAAAAGTAATTGTTGGTCAGTTATTGAAGAGTTTCGAAAATTAGATACTAATTAATACAAGACAGAACCCATCAGTTATTATGCAACGGATTCAAGGGAGGCAGCAGAAAGACAGTCTAGATGCGTAAATGAGACATGATCACCTTCGATTCGACTAAGGCTTCAGAAGAGGTAGTTTTTTTGGATAAGTTCTTTTCCTTTGCATATATATATATATTAAAATATTGGCTTTAAAAGTTCACAATTAATTAAACTTAATTTTGCGAATAACTTCCTAACCTTATGATGGAAAATTTCAAGAATTATGAGAATAGATTCTATGTCATAGTTTATACCTATGATGACATTGTCAGTAAGACCAAACTCCAAAAAATAGCTTCTCAAAATGCCGGTCTTCCACAGATCTGTTATTGTATCAGAGCAAGAGCTGTTGTTTTCATATCTTATGATAATCCAAAAGAAGGCTTGCCACCATTTAGAATTAACTTTACTTTGTGTAGAGATTTTATGGTCTAAAAAGTCCCCTACAGAATGCATTATTTAGTTATCGAAAGTACTATTTGCACGTGTAGGATTTGTAAATTGAAATGTACACTGTGAAAAAGTCTGTTAATTTTGTTTCATATCGCTAATGCTGATTTTTTAACAATAATGCGATAGAATAAAGATCTATAGGATTGCGTTTCTCATGATATGTAGAGTCACTTAATATACATGTGTTACATAAAAGTGAGTTAAAAAATGACTAAGTTCAGAGATGTAAGCATTTTTTTGTAATTGCTTTGAAGATTAGATTTAAACTCAGATCTATTTGAAAGTTTTTCGCATGAGGAAATTTTCATGATCATCTTTTCTTTAAAAATTATTCATTAAATCGGCATTGCGATACAATCTATATGAAGATTAGAACGAGTTGAAAACTAGTATTTCGGAGCGTGAGTGAGCATGTCTGTAATTGAAGGAAAGATCTTCATCTTCATATGCATGTCCAAGAAGATCGATATACTAATTTTGGATACTTAAAAGCTTACCAAGCCTAGGTTTTCAGCGACTCGAAGAACTTTTCTAGTTATTTTCGCACATATATTTTAGATCATCTATTTCCACGAGTTTGACCAAGGATCCAAATTCAAATTTTCTTACAATAAAGTTCAAATACTTCATAACGCGTCAGATATCACTGAAGTATGAAAATTCTGGTTTTTTGTTCTTTGATTGATTGTGAAACTTTCAATTATTTGGTGTCCCTTGTGCGCTTGCATTTTTTTTCATGTATCGATATCAAAATATAAGAATTAAAGCAAAAACACTAAGATTTGGGCTATAATTTGGTTTTATTCCAGTTAGGATCGTTTATAGAAGTCACTGAAATAAACAGTATGAAAAGACATTTGAGAAAATAATTAGAAAACTCTTCGAATACAATGCATCTTTATCGATACATATTTCTAAAATTGTCTTTTCAGAAAATAATTTTCGTTACTAGTAACCAATAACAATAACTTCTCATCCCTATCCGAAATAGATGATTTGATTAAAAATAGAATCTAACCAAAATATATATTCCTATTTTATGCATACCTTGAAATATCAAACATTGATCTATGCACAATTCCTAACATAATAAACACCCAACTTGAGATTAACACAATAGTACTACAACAATTTTCTTCATTCCTGATTAGAAAAGGAATATTTCAGTAATAATACTTCTCCGTTTTAGTCATATGAATCTATTGTTATTCAAAAAACTTTGAAAAAAAAACAACTAACTGCACTCGTTATTGATTTATTGAGATTACATTCGTCACACTTAAATTCTGATACTGATTTAAATTGTTATGAGAAGTCAAACAAAAGTACTACAGTCAAAACTTGATCGTTTTACGCTCGGACAAGCCAACAAACTTGTTTAATGAATCATGAAAGAGTAGTTGTTTTTCTTTTCTCTTTTCTATTCCGTTGTCATACGCATCTAGATGAATGTTTAAGAACACAAATTCAGCGAGCACTATTTATTAAGACATAATCAGACTATCATTTTTCAATTCGACTATTCATTCTATCGATCAATTCTACAAGGATGAAAATCCCCTGACAGTCTTGCCTAGAGTGCAGTGTTTACTTTATTAACACGTAACCATTGAGCTACAAGAAATGTTATTAATGACATGTATCTAATGCTTGTGCTTGCTGAATTTTGAAAGACATGGAGAGATCGTACCGAATGTCTTGAGACTATTGATAGGCAATAGCATCGCGCTCAATGTCCTTCGACAATGAAAAGATTTGAAACGATGAAAGCTAAATGAAAAGTGTTGTCCGTATGTTTTGTACGAGTAATTGCTAATTATGAAACACTTTTCTGATTACTATGTAAGCAGGATCTATGATTAGATGCTATTTATCGTTCAAGCTAGTACTCCCTACATATGTGTCGATGTATTAATTCATAAGAAATTTCTTTTTATTGGAAGGTTATTACACAGCTACTGTTTATTTTCCAGAAAGACAAAAGTATTAACTGTATTTAATTGTTGTCTATGCATGAGAGATTATTATAAGTTGCGGAGAAAATTATTGAAAGTAAATAGTGACTTGCGTTCGGATCAATACTATCTTTATCATAAAATCAAAGTCACCTCGATTAACAATATCATGGCCATTTTCATTGAAAGACAACTTTTCCTAAACGAACCGTTAAAGAAAACGACTTTCTTCATAGTTGAACGCCCCAATTCTCTAAAAATGATTAATTAACCAGTCTTCTTATTAGTTGATTAGAAAGAAAATTACACAGATATATAGAGCACAAAAGATAACGCGTAAATAATTAGTGATTAATTGGCTTAAGAACAAAAAAAATGGAAAGCAAGGGTACTGAATAGAATGGTATGTAGTAAAGTTGAAACAAAACATAGTTCGTTACGTATCTTCAATATCAATTTTCAGTATTAAAATAAGCATTTGTATCGTGATTTTTTTAAACGAGTTTCTTATGAGAGCTGCTCTATATTGAATTACATATTTCATCAATATGCATGCCAGATAGGTAGATAATCTTTATAGGCAGATCGTACACGTTTGTAATAATCGAGTACCAATTTAGGTTGATTAAGATGTTCATAACTTTCACCGATGCGAGAAAAACTTTGATCAATTTCTATTCGAGTCATTGGTAAAAATTCCGTATGTAACAGGCAACTATTCATTTCATATGCTAAAGAGAGTTCATAAAAATGTCCATTTCTTTGACTTTGGTCTAAATATTTCTCTAATACATAAACATTCTTCTAAATATTCAATAGCACAATCAAAATCTTGCTTTGTATTCGCAATAATCACTATCGTTTCTAGACAACTAGCTATTTCAACATAGATCAATTATGTCCCCTATATCTTTGAGATTTTGGACAATGATGGAGTGTACAAATGGGCTATTTTTCTTTCGAATTTTTAATGCTCTCTGTTGTATATCTAGAGCTTCATTGTACTTTCTTCGCATATTGCAAAATCAAACTAATATTACCCAATGTAATAGCCATGCTCTCATATTCAAAAGCATAATCTATTTCGTAGTGTGTTATTGCCTTTTGATAGAAGTCAAAAGCTTCATCATATTTAACTCGTAGACACATTGTGTTACCCATATCACCTAGAGTTCTACCAATATTTGCATGGCTACATGGATTACATTTCTCTCTTATCCCTAATGCTTGTTGTTCATATTCAAACGCTTTATCGTATTGCTTTTGATTGCTGAAAATGCTTGCAATAGAATTCAGACACGAACCTGTACTAGCATGACTATCTGGATATAATCTTTCATAGATTTTTAATGCTTTGGGCTTCAATGCGAGAGCATCATCGTACTTTGTTTGCTGCTGTAGAACATAACTGATGTCTTGTAGGTTATCAGCAATTGCAGCTAGATCAGATGGACAGAATTGTTCTCTGATGGAAAGCACTTTTTGATAGACTTCGCTAGCTTTATCATACTCGTTTAGGTGCACTTGAACATTAGCAATGTTTCTAAGATCATTCGCAATTTGTTGATAATTTGATGAATAATGTTCTTCTCTAATCGCTAATGCTCGCTGTCGATAGAAAAGCGCTTCATTGTATTTTTCTTGATCACAAAGTATATGAGCAATACTATTCAGAATAGTAATGTTATTATTGTAGTTAGATGAATGGAGCTTTTCAAAGATTGTTAACGCTTGTTGATAGTTGTAAACAGTTTCATCGCATCCCTTTTTATTCTCGGAGGACAATACTAATGTTGTTGAGAATTCTGACAATTTCTAGGCGATTTGATGGACGATGGATTTCTCGTATATTGAGTGCTCTTTCTTGAAATTCATATGCGTTAACATATTTACCTGGACTACACAAAGTAAGACTAATCAATATGTAACCAGTGGCTATTTCACAATGATCAGATGGCAAACATTCTTCTTTGATCAATAGTGCACGTTGTTGATATTCAAGAGCATCTTCTTTCTTATCTTGTAAATATAGAACATTACCAATTTTGCTTAAGCTGTAAGCAATGTGTAATTGATTCGAAGGATAATTGCTTCCAAGTTTCACAAGTAATGAATGTGATTATTCATAAAATTCACATGCTTCATCATACTTCTTTTCATCTTGCAGTAACCAACCGATTTCATTGAGCGTTGTAGCAATATTCACATATCCTGAAGGATAATATTTCTCCTGAATTTCTAAAGCTTTCTAAAGATTTAACATGGCTTCATAATATTTTTCTGACGGCGGAGCACATTACCAACGCTGACAAGAGCATCAGCAATATTGGGATGATCAGAACCATACCAGCACTTTTGATTTTCTAATGCTCTTTGAAAGTAATCTATGACTATATCGAATTTTTTTTTGATTATTAAGAGTCAAACTGATAAGAATTAAACAATAAGAAATATCACCAAGAGAATATGGACAGTATTGTTTTTTGAGCATCGCAAACGCTTGCTGGTAGCATTTCAATGCTTCATCAATTTTTTCTTGTTGGTTTAATATATCACCTAGGTTTTCAAATGTACAAACTATATTTACATAGCCCGTTGGATAGTAGTTCTTTTGCATCATCAATGCTTGCTTATGATGGCATAAAGCCTCTTCGTATTCCACTTGGTAGCTTAGAACATTTTCGATAAGAGTAACTGTATATGCTACGCTGGCTTGATATGATGGATAATATTTCTCATGCATAGCAAGTGCTCGACGATGATAATCTATAGCATCATTAAGCTGTTCTAATCTACAAAGAAGATAATGAATGTTATTCAAAAGACAGTTAAGATCAGGATGACCAGAAAATAGGTATTGTTTTAGTATTGCCAACGATTGCTGTTGGAATTCTAAAGCAGATTCATATTTTCCTTGTTCAGAGTAAATATGACCCATAGTAGAAAAAATGTAAGCGATAATCATATAATCAACTGGATAACGTTTCTTTTCTATTGCTACTGCTTGACGATGAATATCGATAGCTTCATTATATTTCTCTTCTCGATGAAGAATGTCTGACATGTTGTTAAGTGCCAATGCAACGCACTGATGACTTAAATGATAGTATTTTTCGTAGATTGCTAACGATCTGCAATGAAAATCGAGAGCTTTATTGTAATTTTTGGATGTGGGTGTGGGTACAGTGGGTGTGGTTGTCGGTGCTTGTTTCTCTGTATCGCCGGACTCACACCCATATCCACACCAACAAAACAAAAGTGCAAATAAATCTATATAAAAAAAAATTAGGAATATTATCTTCATCATTCTCAAGCATATTTGCTGTTTGATAGGTTCTTTTTTGTTGAAAAATATTAGTATGTGAAATCCTTCGTTCATTGTTCATTTTTATTATATGATACAAAGACAAGCTCACTTGCATCATATAGACAATATTTTCAAGCTAATTAATATCAACAGAAACAATACATCTAGTAGACGGAATTTTTTTTATATTATATAAAATCATCATCAACTTGATCAACTCGTCGAAAAATACTGCAAACAGAATATGGATTTTTATAAAACAAAAAAATAACAATATACACATTTGCATCACTTACTTTATCATTATTTTCTTATACATTTTTCTTTATTTCTTCTTCCCATTGATTCTCTGAATTTTCTACTCATTTTATTTGATGATGATAAATAAGTTTATGCTTTTTGTATTGTTGAATTCATACCTGCTGATGATCATTCAATAGATTGTTGTTTATCAAAAATTTATCTCAATCTACATTAGATCTAGAAGGGGATCCGGACAGTTGCTCGACGGACAGTTGCTCGACGGACAGTTGCGCGCGGACGGTTGCTCGACGGACGGTTGCTCGATAGGACACTTGCTCGACGGACGGTTGCTCGATAGGACACTTGCTCGCGAATGACATGATCGCTTAATTTTCAGTATAGTAATTCAAGACAAAATTGACTGAACTGATTAGTCTATGTGTAGCGCACACTGACGGTCATTATCTTACACGGCTATACAATTTGGTTCAAAATCCACATACAGACGTCGAAGATCAGTTAAAATATATCGGACGTTTATTATCTTTGTAAAGTGCTTTTTTTGTTTTCTGTTGTTCATTTAGTATTGCTGTTATTATAAAACATCTTCATATATTTCATTCATGTACTTATTTCGATATGCGCGAGCAAGTGTCCTAGCGAGCAACTGTCCTAGCGAGCAACTGTCCTAGCGAGCAACTGTCCTAGCGAGCATCTGTCCTATCGAGCAACTGTCCGTCGAGCAACTGTCCGCGCGCAACTGTCCGTCGAGCAACTGTCCGTCGAGCAACTGTCCTAAACCCATCTAGAAGATGATGTAAGTTTAAATAATATTAATTTTATATATTATGAAAAATTAATATTAATATTAGTACATGATGAATCACTTGGATAATAAAAATCAAGTTCGAACGAATAATTATTACTAGATGATGGTATATTAATATCAATATTGAGTTAAAATAAAATATTAACTTATTTGTATCTGTTGATTTAACTTTTATTTATTTTTTTTTTATCATCTTCAATAGGAATTTGGATAATGACGACATTATCTATTTGATGAAATGTATATCTAAGAGATATAAATCATAATTAGTTTAGAAAGAATATTATTCTTAGAACTATAGAAATTAATTAATTGACATGGAAATAATTAGCTTTTTGACACGTAACAATTGACTCATCTTCTAAATAATAACTAAATTAGATAGATTTAGTTTTAAAAAGAAAAATCGTGCTCGATGAATTTAATTCATTACTATCCTAAAAGATGAAACTGAAATGCTTTCATTGTACTAATACAAAATACGTAAAGTAAAAAATAGCTAATATATGATAGTTGCTTTCCAAGCATAATTGATTACTAGAGAACCGATCTGTCTGATTTATTTCTGCATTTTGAACAGAAATTTTTTATTTTATTTCTCTTTGTTCTCTTGTTGTTATTTATTTTCTACTTTTCGTTATTATTCTAACCATTGATTTCAGTGAGAAATAAGTCTGTTGTATACGTCCATCTATATCTACAGTAGGTTTCAACGCACTATTATGTGTTCCGATAAACTCAAAAACAGTGATATTGTTTATTTTCAAAAGTTAGAACTTGATCAATTCATGCTTCTTATGTTGGACATATGATGATTATAACAAATTAATACATTATTAATCATCATTTTGAAAAAAAAAAACTATCTTATTATAATTTAAACTTGAAAATAAACGAATATTATGTACAGTACTTTGAACACATATTCAAATTATTTCGAATACTTTACAATCTAATCAATTTTAAAGAACATAAATCGACAATCATAGTTAAAAAGTAACTGTAATACTTTGTATTTTCATGTATTTCTTTCTAATTGAATATAATTTGGTACTTGTCGTATAAAAAAGTGCAGATCTTTACCAGTTGAAGAGCCACTCAATACACCTTTTGATATGAAATAGTCAAAATTACAAAAATGTGAATACAATACGTTCAAATATATAAAAACAAGAATAATATGTAGTCAACTCTTGACATTTATTCTTAATTTTTCCGAATACTTCATATTATCATTTTAATCGGCGAACAACATTAAGAACAGTAACAACTTACAGGTATATCGATATAAATTTATAAGATGGTACTATTTTCATAATTATGATACAATAAACCACATTTAGCCGTCAATTATGAGGAGAAAACCATATTTTCTCATGATACTGTATGCTTTTGAATATTGAACTTCAACAAAGGTGAGTTTCAAGAATACGCACAATTTTAAGTATCTTTTAATTTCTCCCTCTGATACCAGTTGTTTTTTAGTTAAAAAAATAGCGAAATGATTGTTATTCTACTATTCAATTCATTTTCTTATGGAGTCTAATTATTGTTCAGTTGTTGTACAACATAGTACAAATACTCAAAAATTACTTTATATCATCTTCTGCTTTTTTTGGACTCAAATACGGACCAGTCGAAACAGAATGATCTGTTTAGTGATTTTAGACTAGTGTATACTAGGATTGATATTTTCTCAAGTACATAGAAGAATCTTTGATAACTTTTTGCTCATAAAAAGTATCATTTTTCATTCAAATGTTGCAAGTTGAGAAATGTTCAAGCTACAAACAGACATCTTTAGTTGGGATTTTTCGTTTTTTCAGACAGGATATAGATTGTATCAAAGCAATGCCTTGAACAAGAAATCAAGTAATTGATTTTAGAAAAGTAATGTGGTTTAATTAAGGCAGGAAAACTTTAATCAAATATGTAATTTTGTAACCAAACATTTCTGAACTAGATCGCGTTTTACTTACAGTCATACTCTTTATGTGAAAAAAAGTTACAGCTGATTTTCTCAATGAATTCAGAAAATGGTCTGCCTACCTGTGATTCTAGACTAATCAACTTATTTTTCTTCGGTCACTTTTGATTACATATAGAATAATCAAACATCACTCTGCTCTTTGGACTGTTTAAAATTATCTCAATCGGTAATTAGATCGTAGTCTGCTGCCTCATGTCGGATATTGTCGGCCATATACTCGAATCCATTCTTTATCTCTTTTATTCGTCGCTTTTGTGTTCCGGTGAGTAGTCTGGACATTTGAATAAATAGATAAAATGAATTAGACATGATGAATGTAAGCGTATTCTGGACTAGTCTAAACATAGCTGCAGGACATTTCTCATAAAGACAATCGATTATAATGAATAGGCTTGACATTTCATAGTTGACGTGACAGATAATGTGCATATCCGACTAGTCAAGTCGGACGTCCTCATTCATTTTTCGTTTACTTGGGACATTATATATATCCTGAACTGCTAGCAAAACGAAATCACTATTTTGATAAAATAATGTCTTCACCGTGTGCTATCGACACCTGCAAACGTAAATCACGCCCTAGTGAAGGTACTCATAGGCGAGTACTCAAAAAGTACTCACGCTAGAAAATGTCACGAGTACTCATAGGTTTTGAGTACTCAACAGCCGTACTCATGCTAGAATCTGAGTATCTGAGTACGACGATCGAGTACTCGCTGTGTAATATTAAGTGTTTGGTGAGTACTCCTATCTAGTTTCTGTGTACTCTGCTCGCCTAATGTAAAATACTCATAAGCATATCTTTTGGTTAGTACCGTTGTACTACATCAATTTTTATTTAATATTAGAATATTACAAAAACCACAACCGTACACAATGAAAATTTGAGTAAAATGGTCGAAATGAGAACCACAACTTTGACATTAGCTTCACATATTTTAGCGTAAAGAATATGGCCATAGCAATCTTCATCATTAGTGAAGAAAGTTAAATTTTTTCTTTGGTTTTCTACAATAAAAATACGATTTTATTGATTCTTTTCTTTCCTCTTTCAAAAAATAAATAAAATCGTATTTCATTATGTAAAAAAAAATAGAAAATAGTTAATTATTTTCTCTAATAATGAAAATTTCTTTAGCTATATCTTGAATACAGAGTACAATAAAACACGAATTAAGGGCAGTAAAATACAGTGAAGGAGAAAAAAAAAATTAATCACTGATAATAAGAAATGTGATAGTAAATAAACGGACAGTATTGCTAGTTATACAAAAAATTTAAACAGATATTTTTACATTCGTAACTATCTACATTTATGCGGGAATCCACAAAAAAATAAATACAGAATAAAATTGTTTGTCGGTAGTGTATTCATGCATCTTCTTGTTTTAAAATTGCGATCGATTTATAATAAAAGTCATTAGTCGTCTTCCTTTGCATAGCATTTGATAGTCAGTTTGAAAAACTATATTTTAACGGAAGATTTTTTATCTAAATTTACAAAATAAAATTAAAGCGAATCTACATTCATATGTTTAAAAAAATTCAATCTCACCTAAGTTAACAAATGAAAACGAAAACTCGTTTTTTCTCTTTCTGAACATCACCATTTATCTTAGTCGTATAGATGACTCATCAAAATGAATAGAGGATCGAGTAAATAAGTCAATAAAACAATTTTTCTCGGGCTTTCATTTTACTGCATCATTTTCTTTTATTATATAATTTCAATTTATTTTTTCTATATACTAGTGCATAAGTGTTTTATTAAACGGTCTGCGAAAAACGACTATGAGTACTACACTGAGTACTGATATATCTGCCTACGAGTACTCATTAGAGTACACGAAGAGTATACATACACATCAAATTCCTCGAGTACTCGTGCGAGTAATATGAGTACTCACGCTGGAAAGTCGTACTCGCTTGATGAGTATTTTCACTAGGGCGAGCATTATGTCATTGTTGTAGCAAGAATCTTTGTCTTGATCATTTGAAAGAACATAATAATTTAATTCATTCTCAACTAAATCCTCTTGATGATGAAATTAATACTCTGCATAATCAGATGTCGGCATTAAATGTTGATGAAGTGATTGATAAATGTCGTCAAAAATTAGATAAATGGCGTCATGATTGCCATACTATAATCGATCGTTTTTATGAAGAAAAATGTCAAGAACTTCAACAACGTTGTATTGAACAAATTGGTCAAAAACGAAAAAAAATTCATCAATTGAAATTAAAAACAAACGAACTTATTCAAGAACAAGAAGCTACGCATGATGATATTTTTTCATTGATAGCAACTATTAATGATATCAAACGTGATGTTAATCAATTTGAAGAGAATGGCATTTTAGTTGATGTTCATCCTTTAATTATTAATCAAAATTTAATTTACATTGAAGAATCGCCATCAAATGAACTTGATATATCAAATCTTTCGTCTCCTTATCGATCCATCGATTGTTTCAATAATGAATGGCCTGTACTGACTAGCAACAATCAATTTTTACTAGTAGATCTATATCCAAATTTATGTTTATTTAATAAAGAATTGACTCTTGTAAAACAATCTTCATGGAAATATGATCACATTTCTGATATGTGTTGGTCATCGACTATAAATAGTTATATTATAATAACAAAAAAAAATGAAGTTTTTCTAATTAACGAAAATCTAACATCAATTGAATGCATTCAAACAATCGAGAAGCAACAGTGGCAATCTTGTACATGCTCAGATACATCTCTATTTCTAGCCACAAATGATTACGGTTCTGATATTTTTCAATTCAATCTTTTATCGTCGTTTCATTTCATCAAACAATGGAAACCTCCTCAAACTTGTAACTACAACGAACTTATTCATAATGTTGCTTATAACAATGGAACACTTGCGTTAACAATATCACAGAAATACAATGAAACATTTACTTTAATAATATTACAGAAATACAATGAAGCAGAGCGCATAGAACTTCGATCTTCATCAACACTCGAAAAACTCTGGTCACTCTCATTTGATAGAATGTATAGTATTGAGAAACCGGTATATCGTGTTTGTTCACTCAAATATGACGAATGGCTTGTAATCGATCATAATGCTTCACGTCTTTTACATGTTAGTAAAGATGGAAAAGTAAAGCCAAAGCATTCATACGAACCAGCAGCTCGTAATGCTGTTTTATTTGGTTCAAACATATTGGCTATCAGGACTATAAATCGTCTGAATTGTTATAGAGTATAATAATATAACTGTATTTTTGTAAATTAAAGTAGATAGATCTCTATTTTTTATTCATGATTAATAAATATCTCGTCAAGACTTTGTACAAAACAATTTTTTTGTCATACAGATTTTTCGTACAAAATAAATTATTTTTTTTATTAATTCTTCATGAATTTCTCATATAGAGTAATAAACAACAACAAAAATAACGTCCTCACTGAAAGTGTGGGTGTCGGGATTCGCGAATTTCATTTTTTACAAAAATATTAATTTCATCGTTGTTTAGTAAAACTCAATTTCATTCTCATTAAAACTTTTTTACGACTAATACATCAATATCAAATAGTCTTCTGATGTTTTTTAGATACTTGTTTCAGTTTTGAAGTAATCTGTTTAATTTAAAACAGCAAGTCACAAAAAAATGACATGAGCAGACAAATCAAATATTTTTATGATACAATAGTTAATTGATAAAACATATTTTGATGGATTCATAAGGTATGGGATACTCTGAAACAATCAGCAACGTAGATTGAGCAGTCTAATTTTGAAAGAAATATATCAGTTGAATTATAAAGTTGGTTAACAGCAGAAACTTCACCATTTCCACGAACGACAGCTAGCCTAATGCCTGATCCATCCCAAAGCAAATCTTTGTATACGACGATTAAATCGATCAGTCATATATATATGAATAAATTAGCTTCATCCGAAACAAAGCCATAAGGTATGTACTTGAATCCTAGATAAAAACTGTATTAGTTATGCGTGTAGACCTCATTCGGGTTGTACGTTCGTTTCTGACTGCGAATTGACAGTAGCTCCTATTTCCAATTAAAAATAATAAATTTATAATCCTTAGTTCTTTTTCATACAATCTATAAAGAACTAACTTGCATACAAGTGACTAAATCATTAATTAAAACATTGTCGATGTTTTAAGTTATACTTTTCAGCCGATGTATACAGGAAAAGTTGACAAAAGAATTTTATGTGCTTCATTGATCCAAATACAAGGGAACAGAATCTAGTAAAGCAAACTAATGGATTATTGAAAGTTAACTTTGTGACAACGCATATTTTGATTTCTGCATTCTATCTTCGATTTTTCTTCTCTATCAATGATGGAACTCTTCGAACACTCTAGATCATCATGAAGCTATTGTAGTTGCGTATAGAAAGAAATATTATTTCAGGCCACATTTGAATTTTTTGAGAAAGTTCCGTATTTTTTATAAACATATTAGGTAGTTCTAAGCTTCTACAACTCACAGATAACATCAATTATGATATTGAGTTTTATCCATAAGCAACGTAGTATTTTACGTTCAAGATTTTGATAATGGTGGGTTTTGAAGTTAGTAATCATGTGAAATTTTGATCGTGTACGCGAATATTATTCAAAATAAAGAGAACGAAAAAAAGATCAACATTTTCAGTACTATCCATTATGTTCTTGATACACAGAATCATTCGATAGCATAATATTCGTATTCCATTTTCTTTCCACTTGCCTGATTCTTTGTGTTTACTAAATATATATGTACACGAGCACTTGCATACGAATATTTCAGATTCTTTTGTTTATTCTTTATTTAATTACTTTTTACTGAGCTCATTTGCCATTTTTGCTTTATATAACAGACTCCTCGTTTCAATAATAACTAAGTAAATCTCTATAGAATTTCTTATAAATGAAAACTACTAAATAATGTTAGAAACAAAAAGAGAACATGGGAATGACATAGAATTGTTTAATATATTTTGTGATTCACACAAGGTAAATATGAAGATCAGAGAATTTTCTAATTTACTAGACACTAAAATGGTATATCAGACTTCGAAATTTTAATACAGTTTTAATACTACTAGAAACAATAAACTGATGGTGAACATTTTGGAAACTTAACATGATAATTTTCACTCGTACAAATAAGATTCAGATTTGATCGACATGCATTCGATTGTCCACATGTATCGTTTTCAAATAATTTTAATGCACAAATTAATCCATTTCAATATTGATGTACTGACCATTGGCATAGCTGATGAATAAATATTTGATGAAACACAGGCAGCCGAAAACAACAGAAATTGATGAAATGATTGATACTGTTCTAGAATCACCTTCGAATAAATGACACCGTTTTGATATTAAATTATAATTGCATGTTCGATAAGATGACACTTGATTACATCATGTAGAACAAAACTGTCATAATTTGAATGGTTCCTGTTGATTTCAACTGAATATTATTTTTCGGTTGAAATCCCACACTGATTAGATTTCATTTCATTATTGATCGATAGATACCGTTAAACAGTGGAATGAAAAACAGTGAGAAGAAATATGAATAACATCTTCCTTTTTTTCAGAACTAACAGACAATAAAAGTCTAAATAGCTTTCTTCATATCACATTAAGAATTTGTATACTGTAAGATGAAAGAAAATTTTGGTTTATATGAAGTAAACACGAGGAGTGACGTTTGTTAAGTTTTTTTTTTTGTAATATTTAAAAGCACTCTATATCAAATTTTTTCACGTATGTCAATTCTCGTCAAAAAATTGAAAACAACATGAAGTATTAGCAACAGAGTTTTATTATCAAGTAGTTTATCATGAGGCATACAGCTAACGTATCCTCTTGTATATTTACGAATGAAATATTCAACCAAATTTAGATTACATAAGCAAAAACAACCTTCGATTATAGTAGTTGTGTGAAAGTAAGCAATAGTTCAATAGCATCTCTTATACTACAGACATCACGATTGCAGTTTTTGTCTGCAACTGTTCTTGTATCTTGACGAAATTTCTTTGTTTAATGTGACTAAGTGCAGCTCGTTCATATATGTTTTCTCGTCATTAATTTGCATAGCTTCTTCAGTAATTCTATCCACTAGAATATTCCAGTTTTTGTAAACTTCAGTAGAACCATCAGTCTGATGATAGTCTTGAAGTTAGCATCACATTAAATTTAACGCTGTATAATTGGTAAAATCGATATATTACGCACAAAATTGTCACGTAAGAATCAATGTGTGTAAGCAAACCTAATACGGACTATTTTTGATAAAATATTACAAAGAAAAACTTAATAACTATCATTTCTAGTGGGACGTAGAGTTCAAATAATAATAAATCATTAAATTTTCACGTCTATGATAACTAGTGTAAAAATTACATTTACTTGACATGTGACTGAAGCTATCTGAACAAAACAATTGGAGTAGCAAGCTAGCTGAGCACGTTCATATATATGTGCATGTGGGTGTATTGTCTATTCAGTGATATTCAGGCATCCATACTTCACACACCAGGCCCACCATGATTTTCGTTTTGCGAAAATGATTTAAAATAAATTTATGTATTTTGATAAAGAGAATTGATATCATTTGTTGAAGAATTCCTGTATTGCCAATGAGACAACTGTTCGAATGATTTAATTTCAGTCTTTTGCCCCCTTTATTATTAAAGATGGATTTCATGTTACATAACTGTGCATACAAAAACTACTATTTTAGTGTCTCACTGTATTGCCATGTGTAATATTTATCTTGCATTGTAAAAATAAAATAAAAATGTTGATATTTTCAACTATTTTTTTTACTCTTGCCTTTCGTCTTTTTGTGATGTTAAGCTCTAAAATTTTTGCTGATCTTCTTTTTTCTGTTGACTTTTGCCATACAAGCCAAAGCGAAACCAAAAGAAAGAAAACGTGAAGGAAATCTCGAATATATTCAAAAAGAAGGAAAATTCTTACAAGAAATGAGGAAAACATGCTTCAAAGTCTTGTATGATATGCAAGAAATAAAAAGTGATATATCTATGCGTACTCGTACAACTTTAACATATCGTTGCTTTCTTCGTACTACACTTCTTTCAGTTATGTATAAAAGAAAAAATTTGATTACCGCAATAAAAGTTGATAGGAAATTGTTAAGAAACATATTCAGATAAAGAAATGCAAATTTAAATCGACATTCATTTTAACGACTTATAATATTCGAAAATAAGCAACATTTATGGCTTGCAAAGTTCTTTCATCTTTTTTAGTGTTACCTGTTGAGCTTGTCTATCGGATTCTGGACAATCTCGATGAATTCGCAATTATATGCTTCATTGGTAATGTATGTACACGACTGAATGCAATCACTGATACGTATCATCAATAGCAGATAAATTTCATCGTTATCGTGGAGTCAGATTTCTTTCATCTTCATGACATCGTTCAATTCAATAATGAATTATTTTGGTGATATTACTTGTTGATTTTAGAATAGTAATAGTTTGATGAGTGTATTTTGAAATTGATGACTATTACCCAAAAGAAAAGAATCATTACGTTATCCAAATTATTTCAGAAGATTGCATTGAGTTTCTTAGTTTTTCTGCAATATTTTATTGAATAGAAAATGCACTTGATCTCCTTTTTAAAGACCATCAAAGATTTTCACAACGCAGTTTTACTTTTCTATGATAATTGTAATAAAAGAATCCTTCAGTTGAATTGATTGAAGATCATAAAAGATACCTAATTGAATTTCATGAGTTTTACATTTCTTGAATGTTGAAAGCCTAAACATTTATTAGAGAAATGAAGGTATCAAAACAAACTAAGCGTAATTGTAAGTAGTCTCAGAGTCTAAGAAACTGTAAGAGCTGTCAGAAACTTAAGAAATCTTTTAAACATTCTGAAATCATAATAGTTGTAAAATAGTTCAAAGACTGTCAATAGACCCTTATAGTCCAAGGCCACGAATAGGAAGTAGGTCTGTATCAGATATACTCTGGCATTTAGAGAGATCTTTAGATGAAGTGATTTATATGTAACTTTTCAAAAATCAGTCTTTGAGAGAATACTTGCTCAAGAATACAAATCTTGCACAATAATGAATAGAAAGTTTTGTATGAGATTTCAGGCGTTTTAATCAATAGTCTCATTGCCCATAAGTATATCGGTGTTGCCGAAACGTGTCTATTGTGAATTTGGCATTTACATGGATATTTGCACTTCGTTGTTCGAATACATCCATTCAGTTTGAGTTGGTTACCAATTTTATCCTAAAAGATTAATATTCTCTTATCCATTAAGACAATGAATTGCCATAGAACGAACAGTAAACTATCCATGGAAAACTTTCGTATGATACAAATCGGCATAAAAACCTTTAACCTTTTCGCTCCCGACGACACATATATGTGTCCAAATGTATTTATTGGATAAAGGTCGCAGTAGTATATGTTTTAACCGTTTAGAAAAGCTTCTTATCGTTTGTTGGGTGGTGTCATGCAAGTCATTTCTTCTTTCTTTCCTTTCTGGTTGATATTTTTACACATGTATACATCGCATCTACATTTTCAGTCATTTCACTGTACACCAGTACAATTACTTTTTTTTTCGGTCTTTTGTTGTATTAATTATGTTCCGTAGATTCTTTTCCATTTCTAACCTGTAGTATATATAAATATAAATAAATAAATATGTATCTATCGTCCGAATAATAAAAGATCAGAGTAAGAACAAATCAAAAACATTCTACTTTTGGATTGTGTGATGTTGTGACTCATGGGATTTTACCCTTTATTCACTGTACAGATATGTTGGAATTTTTCTAGTTTTATTTTTCTTTCGCAATATTTTTTTCCAACATAGAAATGTAATCTTTTTGTAAAAAAAACATCATATTTAGAGGTTATTTTCAAAAGCTTTAATACTTACAAAAACAGCTGGAAGCTAAAAGGTTAAAGAAACTTTCTTTCTATTTAGCCTCATTGAAAAGACAAAGTTCCATTGTTCTGTGATATTTAATTATTCTTAAGCTAAAATTAGAATAAATAGTTTGAATAAGATCTACTGTCATAATATGTGACAGTAATATTAGATCACATATTATCTTCGATGTAAATCTTCTTCTTTTCTTTTTCACGTGTATACATATTAGCTCATCAAAAAAAAGTGATATCAGTAGTAAAAAACAGAAATACAAAAACAAGTTCATCATATTTTTATTTCATCAAATATTTGAAGTCATTGTCAAGATTATTCAGATACAATTGTGTTCGTTCAATTCCTTTATCGAATGCACTTAGATTTTATTTGATTAAGTTGACAAAAGTAAAACCTTGATGAATTTATTTCTGTACTCCTTTTTTTTACTATTGGCATCATTTTTTGTATACATTAAAATGTATAGATGATGAGGTATTAGAGGAGACGAAACAAAAGAACAAAATGAACATCAAGAAGACAAAATGTTATTTAATATTATCATCACATATTACAACAAATGAATCTTATCGAAACTTTATCATTTTGATATTAATTGCAGAAAGAAAAAATATCAGAGAAAACCAGAGCATTATTTTTACTACAAAATTTTATAGGGAGAAAGTTTTTTAGCTTTTTGTAAGAAATTAAAATATCTTTATCACCATCATATTGTTCCAAGCATTAAAAATAGGTAACAAGATAATAAGCAATGTATTCTCCGAGTATAAATTCTTTGAATTGAAAAATATCAATAACAAGTTTAAAAATACATCATAAAGACGACTCCGTGATAATAAATAGAAAAATAAATAAGTAAAACACGAAAATATGTATAAAAATTGAAGAATAATGCTGCTTTTCTTGTTTATTCTATATAAGCAATTGCCACATTAAACATCAGTTTTGTAAGATTAGTTAAATATTGAGAATAAGAACAGTTGTGTAATTTTATTAACCAATTTTTGGTTGTCCATATCCACCAGCTGTTTGTCCTTTAATCCAAACACCATTAAATTGCGTTTGATGCCAAGTAATATGTTTTCCCTTTCTAAATGATAACTAACATCAATATGCAATTTTCTACACGCATATCTGTTGAACAGTAAGTTGTCATTCGAATGAATCAAGTGAATGACGACAATTTGTACTTGATCAAAATGTTTTAACGAATCTGAATAGAACATCTTTGTTTACCATGCGCAGAAAAATATTCTAATTATGATCATTGATCTTTCGTTTTTTTTTACTAAAATTTACCATCAGTTTGTTTTGTATGACGTAATTGTTTTCATGTATATGGATCTACTGAATTCCAATGAATTTTATCTTTAACATTCACAAGAAACTAATGTTAAAAAGTAAAAAAATTATTTTACTCATCATTCCAACCGTCTTTCCATTCGATTTTAGTATTCCATGAATTTTAACAGAACGAACTATTTGAACGAAACCATCGCTAGAAAGTTTAACACGAACAACAGCTGCTACAACATAAATATGACCTTTCACTAGACAATTAACCATCTTAGGTTCCCGTTTGTTTAGATCTGGCTTGAAAATTCTTATTAATCAAAAACAATTGAAATCAAGTACATACTGAAATAGATCAACCAATCATTGCAACATGTTTCAGTGCTGTCCCTACTGTTTGCCACAATTAATCTATAGAAGAATAAGAAAAAAATCATCAGCCATATTGACTAGAGTATTAATATCTTCATAAGAATAACTCAGTCTACAATATAAAAGTGTCTAATTATATCATTTCAATAAATATCATTTGTTCATATTAGATGTTAGCACAATAAAATATCCAATAACCTAATCAAAATATCACATTTACTTAGAATGTAATCAAGATGAAAAATTTAATTTGTTAAATTACTGCAAAAACTATTGAAATTTCAACTTCTATAATATTCTTCTGAGTTCATCACATATTCGATTGGTTTTTCTTTCTCTTTTAATATTTACAATTCGCATAGGTAATGTAATTGCACAATACCATTAAATGTCACTTTCATAAGAATGTTATGCGTGGGCAACTCTAATGGTTGGCAAATCATAGCTGTTCGCTTCCTTCGTAATACATTGGTACGTATCTCAATCTTTGAAATTGAATAACCAGGTTCGATCCCTGGCGAAATATAAGCGAACGCGCAATCCAGCTATTCTTTTTATTTTTTTATTTTACTCAAAATTCACATAGTTCTTTTATATTAAACAAAAACTAAACTATTATTTATTGTCGGTAGATAATCAACCCATTTTTCAAATTCGAAAATGAAATATTCCTATATGAATATATTGACAAATCTAAATTTTTATGTTTGAAAAAAGAAGATAAATACCAGCATAATGTTGTTTGTTATAAGTTTGATCAAGCGGAAAAACACGTTCAAAAATAGCGCTATTTTGTATTATTATACTAACAGCAGAAATGAAAAAACAATTACCTAGATTTCTTTTTTAACAAACAAAAAAATAGTTTAAGAACAGAAAAATAAACTTATCTAACTGGTCTTGTTCGAGATGCCATCGATTTGCTTTCTACTTACACAAGATCGTTTTCAGGTTACATTATCAAGTGTACAATTGAAACTAGTTGTATAATATAGTGAGGATTTTTTATTTGGAAATTTCGGATCATAATAAGATTATTGGCAATATGTTTTCGCACTAAAGTTAAATCAATTTAATTTCGGTATGGATATAAGATCGTCGAAAGAATGGAATAATTGAAAAGAAAGTTATTAAATGATTCTCATTATCGAATAATACTCTTTTTACTCATGTTGATGAACAAGAATTATGAGAAAGAGAAAAAGATATCCACACACTGGAAAGCAATAACTACTCTTTTTCTTCGGATTAATGTCGCTTATTGTATTTTTTGCTGCGAGAGAGATTGTTCTTTTACAGTCAAGTAGATTATATCAAACAGTATTATTCAGCAGAGAGTATATAGATGTACAAAAGATTAGAATGAAAAACAAAAGGTTTAGACTGATACTGGTACCTTCATTTGAAAATTTTTTCTTTCAATACGATTTTGATTGGGGATGTTTTCAATATTTGATCTAATATAAATAGTATAAAGGGTGGGCAATAAGTTCTGACCCGTTTGGTGTATAGAATTTTTTTACAGTTTACTTCACTGGCTAACATTAATATTTATAGTACGTATAATCAGTTTGTCTATACATCAAATGTCGGAATTTCAGGTTTCCGACTTTGACTGATAGTAGAATACCAGCATCATAAAACTTTATGGAAATTTTCTATATACTCTGTGAAAGATATCAACTCGCAAAACAAGTAATTTGGTGACCCATAGTACAATGACTCATCACTGCTACGAGTCACTCTTGCGTTCTGTTGTTTCTGCACGCAGTAATGCATCGCGAAAAATTAAGACTATTTTTCTTTCGATTAGAATCCACATGGACAAGAGAAAAGGACAGAAAAATAACGGTCAGAAAGATCAACGTGCTTCTCGATGAGAGCGTTCGTGAATGAATCTTGCTTTTAATCTTTCTTGATCTTCTATCAATTACTAGTTAGTGTTGAAATTAATCAACTTAAATTTACGTGGAGTTTTTGTTTCTAAGTTACGATCAAACAAATTTTATACTCGATATCATGTCAAATATTGCGCAAGACAAGAAAGAATTTCGCTCGATTGTGTTGGGTTTGAAAAAACTGAATCCCTCATGGCAAGCTCCTGATATTTCAACATTTCTTCAAGAATCTGAAAAACCGCCATTATTGAAAAGACATGCACTTATCAAAAGAATTAGTAGAACATTAAAGAGAGGTACAGGCGAAGATAAACAAAGAACAGGACGTCCAACAACGGTAGTAACTTCAACATTTCAACAATAAGTGAAAAGATCCATGAGATTAACAAAAGGTGCTTCTATCCGGAATGTGACATCAGCCCTGAATAGGCAAGGAGTTAAATGTTGTGCGACCACTGTTCGAAACACTGCACACAAATTAAAATTAAAATGGTATAAAACAAAAAAGTCGCAAAAACTAACAGTTAACAACAAGATTAGAAGAGTAGAATGCACCAAGCGATTATTATTGAAATACGGAATCCGAAAACAAGCAAAGAAATGGAAATGGAATAGAATAGTGAACACCGATTTCAGTGGTAAATTTACCCTAGAACCGTTTCAGAATAGAAGAAATGACGGTATCTGGGCAGAAGAAGGAGAAGAAATACCATCATCTTTAATAAATGCACCAACAGAGAAATTTCAGAAAGGAATCATTTTTTGGGGAGCGATTTCATCACAAGGACTTATTCCGGCGACGGCTCCAATCAATTTAACTGAATGGTTGCGTCAACAACCATCAAATGGTAAAGGTCCACGAATGTATTTAACAGGTGAATTATACGGAAAATTTGTGGCAGAAAAGGTGGCACCTGCAATTCAAAGAGCTTTTGAAAATACACATTTACAGCCAATTTTTCAAGATGATCAGGATAGTAAACAACGAACATCATTTGCGATGACTACTATAGAATCTTTTTTCGATGAACGTATTAGTCCTGAAGATGGTGATGCGAAATTTGCCGATGTTTGGCCGATTGAGCGTGTATGGGGCGCGATAAAGGAGAAAATACGGGGAAAACAGTTTAAAAATGAAGCTCAACGGAAGAAGGAGATTGTTAAACAATGAAAAAATTTTACTGCAATTAAATGTAAAGAAATGATCAAAAAGATACCAAATCGATTGCGACAAATTATCGATCAAGATGGAGAACAGATACATGATCATTAGTACTTACTTTCGTTGTTTTATTTTGGACGTTCACCTAATCAAGATGCTTTGTTCAATTAGTTTTTCTTCGAACATGACGAATAAAACGCTGTGATCAAATTTTGTTTTTTTCTCTATGAAATTTGAAGCGCTGATATTCTACTATCAGTCAGAATCGGAAACCTGAAATTCCGACATTTGATGTATAGACAAACGGAGTATACGTACTATAAATATCAACGTTACCCAGTGAAGTAAACTGTAAAAAAATGCTATACACTAAGTGGGTCAGAACTTATTGCCCACCGTTTATATCTACACCCACGCTTACACTCATGCCCTACCAACACCCACACACCTACCCAAAGAAATGCAGTTCCATATAGATTGATCTGGCCAAAATGTTCCGTGATCGACTGCAGGAGTGCAATCTAAAATTACAGTTGTTCGTTACTTATTACTCACTGAAATCACAGTCGAAAAAGACTTAGTGTCTCTTTTGTGGGAATGTTTGTGACATAACACAGAACAAAAGTATTCATGTTGAACAGCAGAAACTATTAGAGTTTCAACATATAAGAAAATGAATTATATGAATGATGAAAACAAGCAAGACAGTTTTTTTCATGCTAGACGTAGTATTCACTCGTCATGTTTTTCTCCTTTCGTACATTTACCATCGAACATTCAATCCCATGTCCCAGAATTCGATTTCGAGCCTTGTAGCAGTTTTAAACGTATTTATGAGCTTTTCGATGCGAGCTTTTGCATGCCACACACCGTACTCGTCGGCCAAACGCTCAATCAGCAGTTCACCAGTACGACACGCTTTCTGATAGTCGTCGGTAGCATAGTAGGAGATCCATTTCCAGTACGGTGTGTCACGTTTGCTTTTTGAATCATTGAATAGACGCCATCCTATCTCACCATATCCCAGCAAACAGGGTGAAAGCACCACACGAAGATCAAATAAGTCTCCAGTCATGCCACAATCGAGAACGAATCGTGTGTAGGCCAAGTTAGCGCAAGCTTCTTCGGTAGACGTTAGACTGGCAGCGTCCATTCCCCATTCGGAGCAATAAGACACGTGGAGTTCACTCGCACGACCAATGTTCGTCACATGTTCAGCAGCTAGCAATATCTCCGTCAAGGTGTTGGACTTGTACGCAGCTAAAGCGTAGCATCGAGCAAATTGTGTCAGAAAGAGGTAGTCTTGTATCAGATAGTGCTTGAAGCTCGCATGTGGCAAAGTGCCATCGGCTAACCCTTGCACGAACGGGTGGTGAGTATATTCGAACTAGATATAGAGATAACACATACATTCATTTGTTTTATTTTTCAAGCTCATCTCTCTCTTCATGCAATGCAACAAGAGAAAGCTGTTAGTGCAATCCCTTCTGGATTAAAAATGTGAAACACGATGCAGCTGTCTGTTGCTTATCAACGAAAAGTCGTTTCTTTTGATCTCTTTTCTAATAAAATAGGTCAGAACTCGTTACATAATCCTTTAGAACAATTATAAGAAATTAGTTCATTCATTTCAATGAGAGCCTCCTGACAAACAGATTTTAATCGTGTATCAAGAACATCTATCACATTCTTCGATGCCCTCGAAACCCGTCTGTCATACTGTGCGATGCCTTGGAAACCTGTCCGTAACGGCCTGTGATGGTCAACTTATTAATTAAATCTTAATTAATTAATTAATTAAAATGTCCGTAACGGTTCTGAGGGAATGGGCGGGGGAAGTGGATCCAAAAGGTTTACCCTATACACTTCAACACTCCTTTTCAGATCGTATTTCACAAAAAGAAAAGAAACTATACCCATTCTTTCACACATCCATTTTGTAGCAGTTTCACAAATGATCGCTCTTGTCTTATTAAGCGTGGTTCAAAGATCCAACTTTGATTTCCTATGGACGCTACTTTATAGTCACTTTTCGGCTGTAACTGTTCGTGTTGTTGCTCGTTGACTACCATTGGTTCATGCTCCGTTATACAACTCAACAATCCATCCGGCAACGATTTCGTGAGCAGTTGGAAGTCATGCTTGGACATATCACTACCGTCGTTTTGATTCAGTGAGTTGTGGATGACTCCATCAGTATACGCGACAGCATATTTCACGGCAAGGATCGTGTTGATACCATGCGCTAGAAAAGCCGTGATGGCAGCAGATAGCTTACACTGGGCATCTCGTACATTATTTTCTGGTACAAGTGAACTCTTGAATAGAGTAAAATTAATGCCGTCGAACAATACGTTCATAACAGTGTTATTATCAGTGTTAGCTTGAAGTTGTAGTGGTACAGAATCGACCAACTGACTTCTTCTGATTAAGACATGTTTCGAACCCAGACGATGCAAATCCTGGGCAGCACGTTTCATATCGTCCAGAGAGATAATCTCCTGATCCAATAGAACTGCTGCTTCGCTTAGGGTAAGCGTTATAATAGAAGCAAGAGGCAAAAGTTTTTTGCGTAAACTGATGAGATTTTCCGGATCAATTTTAGTGGTAACCATAATGGGACCCACTACCACAATAGGAACCTGTTTTTCAGTAATGAAAGACACTACGTATTCGATAAGAGTTGGTGAAATGTGCACACCTAAATGAAATGAAATGAGATCAAATGAAATGAATTCTTCCTGAAGATATTTCGTTGAAATCAAATGATGAACATAGATGGACTCATACCAATTTTCATAGCGTCAACGTCGATTCTAGTGTCCATATTATGGAATTGTGACGAAATAAATTCATCGGGTACAATATGCATGACTTCCACATCGCAATTGTTTCGAGTTGTTAAGGCAGTAATCACTATTTAAAAAAAAGCAATCTTAACAGTTATGAGACAGAACAGAATCAACTTGAGACAGGTAAACAAAAGCAGTTCAAATCGTACCTGACATGCCAATTGTCGACAATGAGGTAAAAACCTTGATATCCGATTGGATTCCAGCACAACCATCGTTATACGAGCTGCCGATAGTTACAATACGCGGAATGCTGACAGAAGATGGAAATGACATTAGTTCAAAATAGATAATCTAATGAATACATGAAAAGAAGCAAATGTAACAAGGAGAACCGGTGTGTAGGTGTCGGATTGGGTGCGTGGTATGTGGGTATGAGAAATAAGAGTATGCACACACTCACACCCAGATATGACTGGATATTTGGGGGGTTTATGTTATCTGTATGAGAGACAAACTTTAAACAAGTTTTTTGTAGTAACCAAAAAGTCAGCCTATTGAAGCGAACCGAATCGGAGATATTTCAACTGTTTATTCTAGTGTCATTTCATGGCCCATCCTTTAGAATAAAGGTATTTGTCTAACAGCCTTGCGATTAAAAGAATAGCGTTGAAATCTTATAAAATATTTCAGATCTTGAAGGAAGTTTTATTGGAGCTTTTTTGAAATAAATAATATACTACCTACTCATATTTTCACATATTTTGACCAATGCAATCGAGCAAAATTGAGTCCAGCATCACTACAAATACATACGCTTTAGAGCCAGAAGAATAATCAACTATAAGCTGTCGGAAAAATAATAGACTTCAATATAACCTGCTCCTTATGTTGACACAAAAAACTTCATGGCTTTTAGTTTCATCTCAGTTAGAAATGTCTTTGGCGACATGGGAATCAATGCTCTATACTATATTTTCTTGCGTTCAGGATTAAGCTAAGGGAAGCTCAACGAGCCGATCCCTTACTTATTTTCTAAGCCGTATGATTTTTTTTTATAAAATTTGACCGAAAGTAATCAGGGTCAAGGAATCCGAATCTGTAATAGGTGTCTCAAAATTTTGACTTTGATCATTCTCATTGAAAAATTTCTTTTCGTAAAAAACGATTTTTTTCGCAAATAATTTTTTTAATTAAAAACTCGCTTTTTTCCTAAAAAATATTTTTTTTTAGTATTGGAAAACAAACTCAAAATTTTGATAAATCGATCACAGATTCGGATTTCTAGGTCTCGATTAGCTTTGGTCAAACTTTATGAAATATCTCTATTATTAGAAAATTACCTTGCGTTCGATGAACTCAACAAGTTTTCACTAATAGTAACTGGAACGCCAAACACTAACATAAAAAGACAAGCGAAGATGTTTGCAAACCTCACCACATTGAAGCAATGCTAGAAAACGTAATTTTTAGATGCGTTCTTATTCCTAAGAATGGAAACGCGGATATCCCTACTAACGTGCGATAGATTTACAATCTTATCCGGTGGCGTCCTTTGTTGCTTTCACAGTGAGAGCTTTAATTTGACCCGAATATGTCTGATCTATTTAACTGACAATACAAAACTTTCTATTGTGAGCGCCATACTTATCAAATGGACACTCTATTCCTTCATGAAATTGATCGATACAGCTAACTTTTCTGAGGCTCTCTTGATATCTCCTTCTCTTGCCTTGCATACGTTGGGAAGAGTCTCAGTTCTGTCTTTTTACGACGTAGACAGTATTTAGAATAGGATAATCGACGCGTCGCATGCGTAATTTTTAACAGCTTACTTGTTAAGACATCACTTAGATAGTGCAAAGTTTGTTATCGAGTTGCGCAAACTTGACGACAAAATAACATGATATTTACTGATAATGAAAACGAAAGAACATAAAGAAACCACTGAATCTTTATCACATAGTCCAAGCAAAAAGGGCATAGGTTTGTTTTTTTTTTCTTGATAGAGAGTTTGGATGTATGAGTGTAGGTGTGGATCTCCGTGTGGCTGTCCATATAGGCCATGGAAGTAAAAGTAAAGAACATCCACAGCCACTACCACACTCGCACAGCACATCCACACTTTACACCTGTACTTACACCCATAGCAGCTGCAACTTCTCCAAGATTACTTTCTTTAAAACCGTTTTGTACTGAACTAACTAAAAAAACTAAACGATATCTCACACATGGCTATTTCTGAAAATGTCAGTGTGAGTAAATTAAACCTATTTTATAGATCAAAATAGTAAATCTTTTCGAAAATAGTATCATTACTATTGGTTCATTTCTTTGATTATGTACAATGAGTAGAAAAAATAGGTGTAGATCTCATTTAAAATATGTCGTAATCATAATGTCACATTTTTAAAAAGAAATATAATCATATCCTATGACAGCGTTTGGAATTTGACATGGTCGTTTCAGTTTTTTCTGCATATTATACTTTCATGTGCTAGAATACGATTCGAATACACTGAAAGCCCTTTCATTCACAGTTTCTCACCGAATCGATTTGTTCATTGTCATTAAAATAAGTTTTTAAAAGTTTTTCATTATTATGGAACAATATTTTTCAACAGTAATGACACAAACTGATAACCCTTGAAGTTTCTTTCTATTCAATATTTTTATCTATTGCTTTACGTTTATCTTTTACATCAACCAAATGGAAGAAAAGATCAAAAAATAAGAAGAATGATAGCGAATTTTATGATCTATATAAATTGAAAAGTAATTGATAAATATTTATTTTTACGATAATTATAAATTGAAGAAAGTAAAAATGAACGTAGTAGGTTTCGACATTTCTCGACTGAGGATTTGCTTACCACAAAATATTTTCATATTAGAACGTGCCAAGTGATGTCACAATACATGTGTGTCTTCGAAACAAAATTTTCAAGCAGTAATTAATAATTTAGAAAGTCTATTTTAATAGAAATGATAAAATCAGCTTTGAGAGGGTGTGTTGATGAAATAACTCTGATTGTATTTGATCTATACTCTTGAATAAGATGGTATGGGTGGGTGTGGGTGTGTCTTCAATTTGGTGATGTTTACACCTACACCCACACCCACACCACATCTCTCTGATTTCCATGACAGATGAGTCAAATATTTTGCAGTAATTCAATAATTTTTCTTTTATTATGCTAGAGAAAAAAACATTATTACGGTCAGAAAAAGGATTGCTTACTTGATCGATCTCGATTTCAGTCCAACGACGATTGCGTACATGATAATTATACTTGCACTTAGCAGATCTGATTGAAAACTTTTTTGTGTATATTAAGGATCATCAAGTTAATGTTCCTGAGGAAACTTTTGTTTCAAACCTTCAAATTCAGTCAACAACAAGAAATACTTAATCATCAATAATAAAGTAGTCTAAAAGATAGGAATTATCAGTAATTTTAAGGAACCATTCATAATCAACTTCCAGATAACAATCGCATGGTTTTGATCCCCTCGAACGCTCAGATTTATTGGTAGATGATGCATTATAGAGTTATAAGATGTTTTTTTTTCCAAAACTCTGCTAGAAACCAATTAACCTTAAAAATTTTACGAGTTATGCTTAAAAAGTGAGCAAAACATCGTAATAAGTGTCTGACTGACGCACATTTCCCTGGACATTCTTAATGATCTAGATTAAAATAACTTCAATTTATAATACATTAAAATATATAGACATTTAATGAATACTCTCAATATGTTATTGAATGTCGTCAATATAAAGATACAATAAAAATTAGTCCAAATCATTAATATCAATTCGATGTTGATAATAAAATTCAATGTTTAAATGATAGATAGTCTTGAATTAGACAATGTAGTTATTTATGATTGCACCTGTCGACGAGAAAGAATAACATCGCAAAAAGGTAACTACTAAACAATAATCTGATGAATTTGTTCGTCTATTAGATGAAATTAAAACTATCATTGAAAAACAATAATTAGTATTTGAATGTAAAACATATAAATCTTTGAAAAGTTAATCATTAAAAATACGTTGTACATTAAGTAAAGAACATTGCCAAGTTATATGGTAAAAATATGCCGATGATGATAACCGATTTATAGATTAGAAATAAAAGAATAGAAAATGATTGATGGTACAAAGTTTGCTATTAAACTTGAAGATAAACAACAATCACATCAAGTTTCTATTAGCGGTAAATTGAATATTCTTTTTTCTTTTTGTAATTCATTACTTTTTTATATAATAGAAGTTGTAAGCAAGATTAATAATGATTTCATTAAGTCATACGAATTGTGTTGAAAGTACGCATGAATTTCATGTTGAATTAAGTAAATCAAATAGAAATCTTCTTTAAATCAATGGGTGTGGGATGTGAGTGTCTTAATTGGATGAACACCACAAGAATATGCACACCTACACTGTCTTCGAAATGAAATCAAACCATTTCACTATTTCTAGGACATTCTATCGCCGAATCATCAATTCTATCTTTCCTTCTTGAATTACAAATTGTTCAACATTCTCGTAGTAATCATCGTATTAATTGCTAATACCAATTCATTTTGACAAAAATATTTGCAATTATGTAAACGACGATCAAATATTGTAATTTATTTATTTATAAAATGATCCTATAATCATTGCCCACGAGATTCTGAATACAAAGAAGTAAAGGATGAGTCTCCATTCATCGTTCGCAGATCATATATTACAATATCGAACACATAATCAGTATTGTTATATTTTCTTTAGCAATGAGCAAGAAAGTCATTTCAAACATTACTATGAGATTTCAACATTATACATGATGACCTGATCGAAATGAACTGAATTCTATAAACTCGGTAGGTTGGTAGTCTTACTGAACAAACATAAAATCTAGGAATGACATGATTTGAAACGAATTGTTTGGTTGCTTATTGTAAATTATAAATTTTTGTAATCTGGATGACTCAGTTGGCACGTTCAAATACGGCATTCAGTATTGAATCCAATTGTTTTTATTATCGCCATTTTAACATTCAAACTATTTTCGTATAAAAATCTTTAATATATGTAGTTGAAATGAAGGAAACACAGAAATAATAAATTCGTGTTACACTTTTTTTTGAAGGTTAACTGATTTCAGTCTGTAGTTCTTTCGTCCAGTAAAGAATGGTCATAACTTACTGACATGAAGATGAACACTTAACGATTATGGTCACTTTTAATTCAAAAATAACAGTCGATGCACAGTTGTGTCCGAATAGTAATGGACATTCATAAAATTTTTCGGTTTGTTCCTAATAATTATAGATATGTAAGATTTTTTATAATAATCATGTTTATAACTATATATGTAAGAAAGACCTAATATTAAATTCATTAGGCGTGTATAACTGTCTTATCCCAATCAATCTGAGCTCTAATGTTTTGGATACTTTCGTTCACTGTCGATGACAGAGAGGTATAATATACATCTAATGCATCAAAATAACCTATATTTCGTAAACGATTAGGACATGTTTTAAGACTAAAAGCTCCATAAAATAATCTTACAGATCGCAAACTCGAGCCATATCTACTCGGTGGTAAATATGGGTGGTTAAGAATGTGACTGCCAGTGTAAATGATGTACTTCTTTCGTTTACATCCTACATCCACACAGTATCTTATTACTATTTCATATGAGATTGACAGCTAATTGTATGGCTTCACTGGCGGTTACATTAGAATATAACGATTCTATATCAACGCCCATCATTAATTCATTGTTTCTTATTAATGTTTCCTTCATAATATCGATCAATTGAAATCGGCCTTTAATATATGAATGACTTCCTTTCTCATACTTGTCTATCATATTGGCAAGAAATGCTGCAGGTTTATAATGTGTAGCATTATACATCGCAATTATTAGCCTTAATGGAAAATTGAGTTTATGTGTCTTCATGTAAAATAAAGCACTGAACTCGAGCGACCTAAGACAAGTAATTCATGATATTCTTTTCTTATTATTTTTTAATCTATCAATGATTATAGCAGTCCGCTATTGATTTATTTTTCTTCTTTTCCTGATTATTCATTTTCTGTTCTATTAAACTTCTTTGGATCTTGCACACTCTGAGTTACTTTATTCATATAATCACTTTTTTCCATGCATAACGCTGCGTCACCTTCGTTAGCTAATAATATGACTAAGAAATTGTCTATTTTTAGGTCTTTTAATGTGATTCATTCTTCATCACTTAATTTTATTACAAAATCGTTCTCCATAGATGTTTCACTTCTTGGGCTCATCTTTGGCTTTATTTACGCACATTCAATATCTGCTTTTATATTAAGAGGTTCAATGATTCCCTCTTCTACGCAAAATTCCCAACCTCTGCTAGGTAATTTCAATTGTGAAATAATCAGTAATTTTGCCAAAAAATTATGAACTAATTTGTCCAGAAGGAGGAAAAAAGCTCGCGTTTGATCAGCTACAGCATCAATATACAAGATGAAGAAAGATGTTTATTTTCTAACTTAAATCTGAGGAGAATACAGAAATTAAACCATTAATGATCTTCACATATAAAAATTTAATATCGCAATAGGCTTTTGATGACTTCATTGTCAATATCTCAGCAAATCTGAATCTTCTTAAAGTACATTCACTATACTTCCTTCGGGTGCAGTTAATGAAGTTTGAGTTGTCAACAGAGTTTTTGATAAATTGAAAAATAAAATAAAAAATATGAAATTTTTTATTTTTTTAATCAGAAGCTTTCAACACTGCTTGTACGATCATCAGTTTCAAAAAAAGAATTTACGATAGAAAACATTTATATAGATTAGAGTGAAGCTCAAAGTCCAATGAATCATTATGACTCAAATTTACGCCTATGCAAATATCAGTGTATATTTTATCATCGCAACAACTAGAAACGCAAAGGTAAAGTAAAAAAGAAGAGGTAGAATATATGAAAAACGAAATGCATATGATGACGAGCACATGGATGGAAAAAAGCCGTCTACGTGGTGGAAAAGTCATGCTTTATTGATTCATGTAAATATACGTATGTGACAAAAAGTCAAGTAATTTTGTCAGTGATAAATACAAAGTGAAATCAATTGCAAGCACACAAAACAAAATTTACATACTCCAGTATCACATAGCATGTAAGTATATTTAGTTTCTAACATTATTAGACCCATAATAAAATTAAAATTAAAAGTAAAGAGTAGCTACAACGAATAGAAAACGACGGGACATAGACATGGGGTACTTTGATAATCATGAAGTAATTTTAATAGAACTTCCCTTACTGATACTCAGAATATGTAATCGATTATCTTGATTGCAGAATTTCTTATTTTTCACTTTTAGAAAGATGATATTGCAGCGAGTTCAAGAACTTGTATTAGAATTTTTTCGATGATATAGACGTATCAAAAAACTATTTGAATTTCGATATACTCAATTCAAATCTAAGATTTGAATATGAAAGCAAAAAATCCTTATTCACAGAATAGGAAAAACGTTCTGATTTTTCACAAAAGATAGCCATTTCATTCTTGTAAAAACAGCGATCAAAGAGTGCAGCAGTGAAATGAATTCCATGGATTGACATGCTTGTTTTTCTGGAAAAATCTCTTGGAAACCAGCTCAAGTAAAAAAAAAAAGCTCTCATGAAGAAAGTATTCAGGTAGATGAAATCGAGTTAATTTTGATTTTATTTCTTGGCAGCATCCAGCGAAAAATTTTAGCGATTACAATCAATTAAAATTTCAAAATCTTGTGTGTAATGAAAATGAGAAAGAGAGAGAGATGATGTTCTATTTCGTTACTATTGCAATGTATACTTTATTGTGATCAATAATGACAAACTGGAGGTGTAGTGTTACTGCCACCCTCAACATAGATGTTCACTAGACTATTCCATCACTTCAATGGTATAAAGGAAACGAAGCAAGAGAGAGAAGTCAGAGGAGAGAAAATAGTGAATAGAGGGCAGAATGAGCAGGCAGCTATGTTATCGTTCATGAGGTCAAAATTTCTAGACGCATAGTAATCGAATGCTCTCACATTATCGAACCGATAAAACTTGAACATAGGCAGTACCCTTCCTATTGGCACACTATAGACATAATCAAAATTATCATAGATTATAACTTAGATTTTGTTTCACAATAGTAACAGTGAAAATTCTCACATAATTAACTTCAGCATGATTTTCATCGGTTGACTGTAAAAAAAATATGGAAAGAAAACATATCGAAAATGAAAAATGTCGAAAAAAAAGAATATCGACGTGAAAAATGGTCGAAGTGTTTTAGAAAATTCTGGCTAGCGAAAGACATGCTTTATTCCAGAAGTTAATGTTAACATTCTAACAGAGACCAAGCATTAGTCAAAAAATCAGAAAGAAAAAATTTATCAAGTATCATTCTTTTTGTTTAGCAACTGTAGATGATCAACTATCTAAGTATTCCATAGCATTTATAATACCGTCACATAATGTCGTTCACCAAGATGATCAGTACGACATTGAATTGGAATTGTTTTAGCTAATTTCGATTTTGCTCCTACACCTGCTTTAAATTGAATATACATATGTTAATCATGCAAATTTGCATGAATTCTTGTTGAATATCCATTAGTGTACATTTCTAATACTTGATAGTTGTTGTTTTATTTTATTTGAAAACATATTCATCTGCTATGGGCAAAGGTTTTTCTTTTTTTATGTTCGTATAAATGAACTAGCTAGTGATTTGGGTACAGTTAAATCTGCTGAAGATAGAGCAATTCCAGTAATGATAATACACTTGGGTGTGTGCACGTGATGTGGATGTGAGTGTAAGTATCAATTCGGATCTCGAGAGGGCTCGCAAAGGCCCTCGTCTACACCACACACCTCCCACCCCCACACGCACAAACCGATACTATCCTTTACACACTTATTTCTAGAACGATCAAACAATGAAACAATTAACAATATTGTTATTAGCAACCATATTGTTATCTACAATGATTACATCTATCAATGCAGCACCATTGCGCCAACTTCGATATATTAAAGGACCGGCAGCGGCTGTTAATGATAAGTTTAGTAGTGCGAAAATCAATAAAGTCGTCGATTCAGAATGTGATTGTCCCGGTGTTTACTGTGGGCCAGAATGTACGTGCTGTGTGGCATAAATGTTGGAATACAAAAATTTCACCTATTTGAAACTTGTAATAACTTTCTTCTGAAAAAAGAAATCCTATAAGATTTTATTATGAATGTACTTTGTTTCTTTTCCTTATAGCGATAATCCGAAATAAAACTTATATTTACACTTACAGGATGTGGATGCGAGTGTGGGTGGGGGTGTTGGTGTGGGTAGGTGTGAGGGTGTGTGTGAGTGTGGTTGACGAGATCCACACGCCCACACCCTCCTCAAATCTTCGAGCTACTCATGAGTTATAGTCGATTCATTGGTCAAAAGTACTCTTCGCGCGGGCAATACTTTCAAAATGAGAATAGGAGCTAATATGTCGAGATAGCTTTTAACTTCTCAAATCCAAAAACCTGACGTCAGATCATACAAGATCAGACAAAATCTTACGCTTACAAGGTTTTTTGTACGATCTTGCCACAAGAGCGGACAGTATCGTATGCGTTCGTTTTTTTCAAGATTTTATCAGATTCTGACTCTAAGATGCCAGCAAAAATCTTGCAAGATTTAAAGATTAAGAAACGTATGGGGACCAACTGAACGATTCTTGCCAGATCTTATCAGATCATATAAGATTCTTAAACAAAGAAACATAGAACAGTACGTCTTGCAGATCTTCTCTGTTCTTATCTGAGAGTGTATGATTTGACGTGTCTTTTCTCTTACGAGCGAAAACATGAATAAATTAATATTATTACTAAGAAATATAAAGAACAAAACAGTTTTGTTGAACAACCTGATGTTTCATATTATTAAAGTGTTGAAATGATATTTAATTTCACAAAAAATGCTTTCTATTGGTACATAGTCAGAGCCCTGACTTATTTCAGAACTATTGACAGAATAGAGAAAGCTTTCTTTTAAATCCAAAAGAACACATTACTCTATAATCGAAACCTTCAGACACGAGTTCTTTTTATTAAAATACCAGAAATACATTTATCTTGTCATACACAAATATGTAGCACATGAGGAGAAGAAATCTTTACCCATTAAATGTCCATCACTTTAGGCATAGATATTTTAGACTGGGTGTGGGTGTGTGGGTGTAGGTGGGTGTGGGTGTGTGGGTGTGGGTGTGGGTGTGGGCGTATGGGGTGGGAATCAACGAAATGAATTCCATAACAACACCCACACGCACTCGTAGATTTGTGGCATTTAGAACGAATAGACTTCGAAGTATTCAAAAATATCTTTAACACATTAGTTTTGTTATCTACATAGAGTTATTCAAAATACTCCAAAGCTTTAAAAACAAAATACCTTAGAAAGTGAATCAGTGTTACTTTTCTCCTTAACTCCCTACGTGCCTAAAACTGTTTGCTTTCGTTTACTTGACCAATAAAAAATAAAATCATTTACAAACAAATTTTCTTTGTCTATTGCGTCTTCCATATCGAATGATTTATTAATTTGATCATCTAGATTTGTTTCTAGAACGTCTAGTATCAAAACGATAAAATAATAAAACATTGATTGACATATCGATCTATTGATGATTTTATTTTAATCTTTGTTCAAATTTTGATTTCGAAACCATTTATTTGATAATCATGGTAATTTTTACAACTTATTAATTAAAAAAAACTTACATTAACTATCAAAATATTAAATTTGTTCGTGATTCAAACAGGAAAACTGTGTGAATCATATCGCTTTCATAACTAATCCCATGATCGATAAAAAAACAAAAAAAATCGGAATTCCTCTAATACAATAAGAAAGATTGATTTTTTCTTTGCGTAGTGTAGCACAGAACAATATTTTATCAGAGTATCTAGAAAAACGATATATCTTTAGTTTAATACAAAATAATAACGTTAACAAAGATATTCGAATGATCTCGTCTTTATTATGTGTGTTGATATGTTAACTGTTAATAGAATAATAAGTCTTGGATTAATAGTAATGTTTATTTCAATTGAATGACAATTTTGTTTTGAGACAAAGTAGAAGAGGACTACAAATTAATAAAGAGGTGTCAAATCGAAAGAGAATGTTTGCAACAGACTTCTATTGTAATCATTCAGATAAATTAATGCTATGATGACGGATGTTAATAATGTAAATCATAAATCGTTTTTTTTGTATGTATCTAGGAGATTTATGCGAAAAATTCTCGAGAGACTTAATATGATCCTCTGAGGTTAACAATACAATCTTGTCTAATCATATGCGCTTGCAAATATTTGAAAGAATAAATGACCAAGTGAATGTTTTGAGAAAACAACCATTTGCCTCAAAAATACAGTCGATAATCGACTAGACCTTATTATTGTTCAGTCTCCGAAAGCATTAGAGAAATCTATTCATTTGACATATTTTGAAAAAAAAAGAAGCAATCGAATAAAAACTATTCTGGTTTTTTAAGCGTGTAAAGTTTTTTGATATTCTACTACATGGAATAGATGAAACTGAATAATGAGGTCTCTAATTACTTGATTATCGCTTAATACGCATGAAAACTTATTTTCTAAGAAACTGACAAATGCCTAAATTTATTCTTTTTCCCAGGCAAAAAAATTCTATAAGAAAAACGTAGCCAACCAACATTTTTATTGGTTTAAAATACGATGGTATGCGATTATATTTATGATTCTCGATGTAAGGAATACTCATATACACTTCACAACTACATTTGTTTCCTCAGAGCTTAACTTTTTTCTCTGCTATACATATTACTATGATCTAGCGTCAAAAATTAAAAAATTTCAACCAAGAATAATCGCAAACAATCACTTGATAAAAAATTTAACATCTCAATGGCAGTTACACATCACTGGTTAGTAAGGTATTAAAATTTTATTTTATTCCTCCTTGTTAGAATATTTCTCATACATCATCACACAGAAACGTAATCGCGTTCAAACAGCCTGAGAACTACAGCTCATACACACTATTGTTTTGACACATTTTGCTTTTCATCTCAACGAATTGTAAAGGAATACGAAAAGACAAGAAGATATCAACCTGTTGTATGCTTTTATCGTTATGCTTAGCAGAAACAAATGCGTTGGACATCTTGGCAACAGTGTTGCCACCTTTTGAAGTCCAAAAAGCAGAAAATAGTTTATAAAAAGCAGAAAATGACAGAAATTTTATTACTGAAAAACAGAAAAAAAGCAGAAAGCATATTTTTTGTGATGTAAACGATTTTAAAACTTTGTTCCAGTGTACTAATGAAGAATTTTCATATCAAACTTTGATCTCTCTTGTACAGAATCATGAAAAATAGTCAATCCATAAAGAAATAGGATTGTACAAGGTCAAGAAATACAACTACTTAATTGACAAATAGAATTATTAGATGCATTTTCTATTGACTACATATTTGACATCTGGTTAAGTAGCTTTTAATAAATCTTGATTATCTAATAAATATTTACACATCTTATTCATGGTAAGGAAAACTTTAAACATATTGTTAATTCAGGTGATATAAGTTTTCTTCTCATGCAGTCCTTTGATCACATAATAAATGTTTCAATTATGAGAATGCTGAGTCAACATAAGCATTTCCACATGATAGAGAATAAAACAAATATATGAACTTTTTAAAATGTGGTGATTGAATGAGAGGAAAAATAAACACCCGTAACTGATCGGATCTGACAATTTTGTTCACTGTTGAATTATCATCATTTAGAATGGAAGACAAACATCAATAACTATTAGGAATGTATTGAGAGTGAAGATTCTGTAAGAAAGATGAGAAGTTTTCTTTTGTCAGAATTGCCAAGATCCAATCAAATTTTTATTTAGAATTACTTAGCTTGATTTCATCTAGCTATGCATACAACCAACCAGACCGATAAGAAAGTAAAAGGTCTAATCTCAGTCAATCTGTTTGATTGTACGCACAGCTAAATGAAATCAACTTCAGCAATTCTCCATAAGAATCTCGTCGAGTTTTGTGGATTTTTGCAACAGAGAAGTTGTTATCCTTATTGGACACTATTCATTCTCAATAGATCTCTAGTAAGTATGGACAAGAACTTTGTTATAATGATGAAAAAATCTTTTAAGCAAAAATCTTGATTAAATATATAAATACTACAATATTTTAAAAAAGCAGAAAAATGCTCAGAAAGCAGAAAAATCTTCAAAAAGCAGAATTTTTCTGCTAAAAGCAGAAGAGGTGGCAACTTTGCTTGGAAAAGCTCTTTGATATTTCTCAAACAAGTAGTTCTTTAATCATGGAAATTTATTAAAACAGTGGTTATTTCATAATAAGGTATTGAATATTATATGCAAAGCTCTTCATGAGAACTATGGATGCAATAGGTCTTTTTGTTTTGGCATTATATACGGTAATAAGAAATATGACAGCAGACAGAAAAATACAGGCAGAGTCCATTTGATGATGATCATTGCTAGCGCGCAGTTGAAGAAACTTCGCTCACAATAGGTTTGTGGATGATTGAATGAATCATGGAATTGGACATGTGGTGTCACGTTAGCTATCCAAACTGTACCCTGAGCATAAAAAAAATATCGGAAGGAAAAATCGAACAAAACAGTTGTGTATTTCTTACCAAAATCAACCAGATTATATTGAACAGAAGAAGAACGATCGCCAACACTAGCAACAATACAAATGAAGTCACAAAAGGAAGGCACATACATCTCATAGTTTGATAATGTGGACGAATGTGTATGACTCTCCAGTACACACTCTATATCATAGCAGAGAAACAAAAAGGTCATGTTCGAATAATTGAAGCAAAGTTTCTGAAAAAGAGAACTAACCAGAAGTAGAGAGTCTACGAAAAATAAAAAACTGGAAGCACCAGAAACGATGAGATAAATTGGAATATGACGATCAATCGGGCAATTGTTCAAATATTTAATACCAAAGTAAAGTTCTATTATCGGAATACTAGTGGAGATTGTAAGGTACCGAATACTTCGCATAATATTAGATGGGATGCAAATCAACGCATGCCATAGGGATATATTCTGATTATCATCTTGTACTTTTAAATTATTTTGATATTGAATATTGTTATTAGAATTAGGAACAGGAGGCGTGCAAGACGTTGGAGAGTGAAAGCTGCAAGTTTGAATAGAGAAGTATAATTTGTAGAAGTTCATGTGAAAAATTTCGATCACAAATCAGATAAAAATCTATCTCAAGTGTGATTAAAAATTCATATGAAAGCCGTAATTAAAATACGATTTAAGGTGATTTTTTTTCTAACTACAAAAATGGAAGTTTATAATGATTGATTGTTGTAAATCGATTAATAAAACTCAATCGAATACAATAGATCTTTCCAACTGAAAAATAGATTTCAATCTCATTTGTGATCAAAACTTTTTACATGGGTGATAATGCTTGTAGAATGGGCAGACTAGTGGAAGTCGAACACTCGCTTGTTTGCAACTCTTGATTGCTCCTGCCATCTGGGAAGGCAAGGTTTTCTTCAATAGTTTTCATGAAGTATTTGAAATGCACTTCGTCTTTTGCTTGCGTATTCGAATCAGAGAACACTATTTCGTCAGTATTCTCATTATTTATGCTGTCCTGTGATGTTTGCATGCCAATGTTAGTCTCTTCCTCTTGAACATTGGATTGTGTTATTTTTCTCGTCTTCTTCTTCTTCTTAGCTATTTGTTCGTTCGACATTACTTATGATACGGGCGATCGATCAGGAAGTGGCTCATTACTTTGATCCTTTGTTGATTGCACATTCATGGAGTCCATTGACATCGATTTCGCAAATGCTTTCTCTTGCTTTTTACCTTATGTTAAATAACAACTACGGCGTATGAATAATCTTGTCAGTCGTTCGTTTATATGATGTCAGAGAAAATAAACGACTTGAAGCGTAGCATGCCTGACATAAAGGTAGCCCATTTTACATTCTCGTATGATTATCCTGCATACAAAATAATGATTCATTTAATCTTGTGAAAGTAATAGTCAATGAGATTTAAAATCAATATCCAATAAATAAGACAAATGTAGAAATTTTTCATCAAAATATTCTCTTTTATAATACCAGGAGTTTTCGAAACAGATGTTACAACACAAGAAAGAAAACAAAAAAGAATACTGCATATATTTTATAACATCATAACTCAAATTTTCATATAAATCAATTTTAATATAAGATAGATCAGATCAGATAGATGCCTTATCTGTTACAGACGTTGGCTAACATGATACGCCAATTCTTCCGATCTTGTGCTGCGTGAAGAAAGTCTATTTTCGCATAACCTTGTTTTTCAATCCATAGATTCACGTTTTCTAGATATTTGATTCTAGGTCGGCCTTTATCTTTCTTTCCATTGATTTTCCCACTCAATACCAGATGTTCTATGCAACCTTTACGGATTATGTGGCCAAGGAATTTTAGTTGCCTATAACGGATGGTATTGATTAAAAGTCTTTTCGATTTCGTTCTTTTTAATATTGATTCGTTTGTTTCTCTAGCAGTCCAAGGTACATTAAGCATCCTTCTGAGAAACCACATTTCAGTAGCCTCTAAGCGTTTTTCCATTTCTTTACTGATTGTCCAACATTCGGAACCGTATAGCAGAATCGACCAAACGTAACATCTGAGTACTCTTGTTTTAGTGTCGATCGATAGGGTTCTATTTTTCAGAACTGGACTCAGCTTTTGGAACGCTTGTTTAGAGAGAGCTATTCTCATTTTGATGTCTTCATCGCATCTACCATCTGAGGTTATGACGGATCCCAAATAATTGAAGCGATTTACTTGCTTGATTGATTCTCTATTTATGTAAACTTTGCATGTCGGTGTGATTTTATTCTTTGAAACACACATACATTCTGTTTTCTTGATGTTGAGTGATAGTCCCATTTTTATGCTTTCTTTTGAGACTATATCAATCATTTTCTGTAGGTCTTGTTCATTACTTGCCAATAGTACGGTGTCGTCTGCATATCTTATATTATTACAATTTTTACCTCCAATTTTTATTCCTTCAACATCTTCTAGATTTCTAAGTATCATTTCATTATATATGTTGAAAAGATCTGGAGATAGAACACAACCTTGTCTGACACCTCTCTTTATACCTGTATAGTCACTAGTATCGTTATTTATTCGTATGGCAGCTTTTTGATCCCAATAAAGATTTCGAATTATTCGTAGTTCCTTGCCATCGATGTCGAGTTTTTCCAAAATTTGGAATAGACTGTCGTGTTTGACTTTATCAAAAGCTTTTGTGTAGTCAAGGAAACATAGGTATAGATCATGTTTGACTTCAATTGATCTTTCGATTATCGTTCGAAGGATGAAGATTGCATTTCTAGTGCCCTTATCAGGCATAAATCCATATTGTTCTTTTGCTATTTCTGGCGTGATCTTATTTTTCATACGCATCATCAGAATCTTAAGCAAAACTTTTGTGATATGACTCATGAGACTGATTGTGCGATGTAATTCACATTCAGTAGCTCCAGGCTTCTTTGGAAGCGCTATTGTTAGGAACGACATCTTTCTCTATGTTTTCTTTTCTTTCATATTACTTTTGTTAGTGGTCTTTCTTCTCCTTTTCTCTTTGATATTATATATGTGCGTGCACAACTATTGTATGAGGGACATTTTTGTTTATTTCTTAATAAATATAGAAAGGTCAACTTATTGTTGAATCGAACTCCAAGTGCAAATCAATATCTAACAAGTGGTGACAGCGGTGTCTTTCTTATTAAGAAATCGGTCCCGTGATTTTACATTTATTTAAAATAATTTTGGAAACATCCTTTCTTAAGGATTGTCTCTGTCAACGAATACTTAATTAGTTAAAGGAAGTGCCTTTTCTTTTGGTATGTGTCCTTGATGAATAGTAACACTCGTTCACATTTGAATTTACGAAAACATCACATTTCTGATTTATTATATTGTTCTCCTCCCAGAATACGTAGTGATTCTCATTCTGTTTGTGAACAGTCAAGAATTCGTTTATTATCTCAACAAAATTCATTAACAATTATGTCAACATCTCAACCAACCTCCGAATTAGTTGAAGAACAAAAAACTTGTGGTCATATGCCTCAGTTGGATATCAAATTAAATTTACAATTATTAAGAGAGCAAGAAAAGATGGCTCTACAATCTATTAAGAACTTAACTGAAGAAGAAATGATTCATATTGATCAATGGTTATCTGTATTACATAAAACATACGAAGATTGGGAATATCCATCATCGCATCGTGTATTTCAAGCAGTTACATATTTTAATGATGAACAAAAATTATGGTATGAACAGATAAAATCTGAAATTAATAATGATTGGTCATGCTTTTGCGATCGTTTAAAACAACATATTCAAGATCGTCAGAAGGTTCAAATTCATTCTTCACCAATGAATTATCCATTATCTGATACTAATGAAATAACATCGATGGAAAATCTTATTGACACAAAATTTATTAAATATTCTGGTATAGGTGATGCCAAGGTTTGGCTATTACAAACAATGAATCAATTTAAACAATATGGATTACGTCGTCTTGAACAATTTCAATCTATACCATTTTTATTAATTGATGAAGCGTATTTGTGGTACGTAGAACATATTGATTTAATCACCAATTTTGAATCGTTTAGTAAATTATTTCTTCAACAATATTCATTTACATTACCACCAGCACCAAATAATATTCTTACTGATGTGGATATACCGTCAAATTTAATTTCTAGCTCTTCATCTACATCACATTTACAACGAACAATTGCCGATGAAATTATTAAAAAACCAACATATTTTCGTGGTTCAAAAGATGACGTTCATGACTGGTTAGAAAAATTAGAACAACGTTTTCAAATGGCAAAATGGAATAATGAACAAAAATTACAATATATTTCAATCCATTTACAAGATGATGCATATCGATGGTGGACACAAACATCTACGACGATTAAATCATGGTCATTATTTACTGAAGCTGTTACAAAGGCTTTTGGATCAACAAAGGTACAAGAATTAGCTTTTGAACAACTAAAATGGTACAAACAAACGGTTAATCAATCTATTACACAATATTATGATAAAATCATTGAATTATGTAAGAAAGTTGATCTTGTTATGCCTGATTCATTAAAATTAAAATATTTGATGGCTGGTATAAAAGAATCATTAAAAATACATGTTGCATTACAGGATCCAAAAACACCAGATGCATTTTTATCGATTGCTAGAAAAGTTGAAGATACATTAACATTAACAAGTACAAACAATGAAGTGCAACAAAATAACATTAATATCAATGCTGCTACATTTCAAAAACCATCAACACGACCAAATATTTCACAGAAATCTATTAATAAAACTCGCCATAATACTTCTCAACATTTACAATCACAATCATATCGGAAACATCATCAACATTATGCACAAAATTCGAACCAACAGATTCGGAATTATGATCCTGCCAGATATCCACAATATGCATCGCAATCAAATAATTGTTATAAATGTGGTACTCCTGGACACTATGCTCGGGATTGTACCCGTACCCATTTCGGGTAAAGGAGGCAATGATCGGTGGTGTTGCTTCCAATACTTTATATAACAATCCATCGACACCAAATACATCTCTACTATATCTTAATGTTATTGTAAATAATAAAAAAATGAAGGTGATGATTGATACAGGTGCAAATCGATCTTTTATTTCAATTAAAGCATTAGATCCATCTTATGGTAAGCACCTTGTTAATAAATCACATAGTCGTATAATTTTAGCTGATGGTCATACATCTCTTTCTGTTTTTGGTACAATGACTCTATCTATTACAATGGGTGATATGTTAACTTCTATTAAAGCATTTGTTGTTAAAGAATTATGTGCTGATTGTATTTTAGGCATGGATTTCATTAATAAATATAAATTAATTATTAATACAGAAGAACAAATAGTTTCAATTAGTGATGATTATAAACGAACAACATTGAAATTTGCTATTAATAAAAACGATATAAGATATCCTGCACGTTTAATTAATAATGTTCGGGTTCCACCAAAGCAAACAGTAACAGTTCCTGTATCGGTAGAATTATCGTCAGCTCAGGTATTATTTCGTCCATCTTTTAAATTACAACAACGATCACCTGTCGTTATGTTAAATTCTGCATTAACTATTCATCATCATACATCATTTATTTCACTTCATAATCCAACAACTTACTCATATTCTTTACCAAGAGGAATTATTTTGGGAACAACAACTATTCCTACATTGTCTTTTAAAAGAAATTCAACTACTGATCATCAAATCGTACATAAGAACATTAATAATTTAATTCGACATATTGATAATCCTGAACAACAAGATAGGGTAAAAACTCTTCTTAATCAATATGCAAAATTATTTGACACAAGTAAATTAACAGTTGCTAGTAATGTAACATCTCATGCTATTAAAACGCTTGACCATCCTCCACCAGTATCTAAACCATATTATTCTACTCCAAGTAAACAAGAAGAAATGTATAAAATAGTACAAGAATTATTGCATTTTGGATTAATTCGTCCATCTGATTCTCCATATGCAGCACCAGCATTACTGGTAGCTAAGCAAGATGGTACATGGAGAATGGTAGTCGATTATAAGAAATTAAATAATATTACCATTAAAGATAATCATCCATTACCTAATATGGAACAAGCAATACAATTATTAGGTGGTGGCTATAATTTTTTTTCTAAACTTGATATGAAGAGTGGATTTTGGCAACTTCCAATTAAAGAAGAAGACAAATTTAAAACTGCATTTATTACTCCAGACGGTCTCTTCGAATGGAATGTGCTGGCTCAAGGTCTTAAGAATAGTCCACCATCTTTTCAACGAGTAATGACTGATATATTATCACCATGTCGGGAATTCTCGTTGGTTTATATTGATGATATCGTGGTATATTCTCGTTCATTTGAAGAACATCTCAATCATCTTGCACAAGTATTAGCTGCTTTATCAAAACATAATTTTCAACTTAATCCGGTCAAATGTAATATTTTTCATCAACATATTGATTATCTATCTCATACGATATCTGAATTTGGTGTTAAACCTAATAATGAAAAAATTCAAGCAATTATTAAATTGAGGGAACCTTCTAAATTAGCAGAAGCAAATAAGTTCCTGGGTTCTATTTCATGGTACCGAAAATTTATTCCTCAATTCGCTTCAGTTGCAGCACCCATCCATCGAGTAACAAATTTGACCAAACCAAATCGAAGACAATTTGTTTGGGGTGATGCACAACAACAAGCATTTTTACAATTAAAAGAATTATTAATTAAATCTCCATTATTTCTTAATTTTCCAAATGATAATTATCCACTTATACTGACAACCGATGCATCGAAAGTGGGTATAGGTGGTACATTACAACAAAATATTGATGGTGAAATTAAAAATTTATATTATCATTCTCAAGTTACATCTCCTACTCAACGACGATATGATCCTATTGAATTAGAAGCATTAGCTATATGGTTATGTTTTCAACGAATGCGATCTTATTTACTTGGAAGATCTATTATAATTTATACTGATCATTGTCCCTTATGCAAAATGATGAGTTCATCGGTAAAAAATCGACGAGTAGATCGAATTTCTATTTTATTGCAAGAATATAATATTGAAAAAATTATTCATATTAAAGGTCAACACAATTGTTTAGCTGATTATTTATCTCGTCATCCAATACAAAATGATGAAGAAATATTTGATGAAGATTATGGCATAAACATGTTATTTCAAGGGGAACCACCAGAAATGGTGCATGTTCCTGGAAACAATTTTCAAATTGTTGGTGCTGTTGTTACACGTTCCAAGATGAAACAAATAGCACAACGACAAGATCAAATTCATGTAACTATACCATCAATTACCAATGATAAATCATCTTCATCAAGTCAAGAAAAAATTGAACATTCAGATGAAGTTACGTCAGATTTAATTACATCTAATAATTTTGATATAACTCAAATCAAAATTGAACAAGCAAAAGATCCAGTTATTCAAAATAAACTTAAAGAAATTATGAAAGATTCAACAAAACATTCTTATGTATTTAAAGATGGCATATTATACAAGTTGGCATTAATGCGTAGTAATTCCACTACAAAAACAAAATTAATTTATTTACCATCATCTATGATTAACTCCCTTCTTCAATCGTACCATAATGATCCACTTAGTGGTCATTTTGGCGTTCGACGTACATATTTAAAGATCAAAAATAAATTTTGGTGGCCAAAAATGAAACAATTGATTAGCAAATATATACAATCGTGTTTACCTTGCCAACAATACAATATTAATCGATCAAAGAAACCAGGACAACTTTATCCAATTCCAGTGCCAGAAGGACCGTTCCAGTTAATTGGTATCGATTATTGTGGACCGTTTAAGAAAACACCACGTGGTAATTTATATGTGTTATGCATCACGGATTATTTTACACGATGGGTGACAGCAATTGCTTTACCCGATTGCTCAGCACAGACTACAGCACAAGCATTATTCCAGGAATATATTTGCCGATATGGTGTACCAAAATCTATTTTATCAGATCAAGGTACACACTTCAAGAACCAGTTAATGGAAGCAATGGCAAAATTAATTGGTTATAACCATATTTTTTCGAGTGTTTACCATCCACAGACTAATGGAATGGTTGAACGTTTCAATGCAACATTTGTTCCCCAAATTGCAAAACTTCAAGATCGTGAAAATAACAATTGGGACGAATTTTTATTACCAGTAGTATTCGCTTACAATACTGGAATTCATGCAACAACTGGTTATTCACCATTTCAATTACAATATGGCCGTGATCCACGTTTACCTACAGATGAACCTTCAACATCGTTCATATTTAATAAACCACAAGATTATTACGAACAATTAAAGAAGAATTTGTTGATAATACAACAACAAACACGTGATAATGTTAATAGTCGACAACAACGATACAAGAATCGTTATGATAAACAACGTGCAGATCCACATTATGAAATTAATGATTTGGTATTGGTTAAAATTCATGGAACAAAAGCAAAATTAGATCCAAAATATTCACTTACACCCAAAGTTGTTATTAAAAAACAACATCCAATTTATTGGGTTAGAGATGAAGAAACACAGGTCGAATCGAGAGTGCATGTTAATGACATTCGACCTATAATTATTTCTAAAACACCGATATTGAATTAAATGTATTTATTTTTGTTAATGATCAATTAATGATAATGTATATGTTTTGTTATGTTATAATGGTTGATGTTTGACTATGTTTGGCGTATGCGCAACGACTTTCATGGGACAACATTGATTCATTAATGTGTGTGGAAAAATTGATATTTTAATATGCGCGCATTAATTATCAATAGTTATCATCATTCCCATATGGATAGCATTATCAAAAATTGATTATTACAAAAATTGACATTATATTACATGTCAGGAAACTCCTCTTTAGGGATGTTTCTGTTCTGATTATTCCTTATGAATTTTTTTTTCTTAACTATATATTGTATAAAATGTGCTTTCATCCATGAGTGATATCTATACATTGATTTATCGATGGGATTATTGCTATGAACCAATAAGATGTTATATGTTATTTTTATTTTATTTATGTTCATTTTGTTTATTTTATTTCTCTTTCTAGTCATTACTATGTCAGATAAAATTATTCCACATTATTTACGTGATATTGATGATAACTCAAATGGTCGTGAACAGTATCAACAACAACAACATATACAAAAATTAACCAAGGCTGAAGAAAATTTTCACTTACGACAACAATATCCACAATTTGCTGTACCACCATCTATGTACAAAGTGATTCATGTCAACAACTATACAT
>CAJNOP010000039.1:1108091-1158105 GCA_905250075.1 Rotaria sp. Silwood1
TGGACACATTTGGATGCTTTTAGAAATCTACAGAACCTTTTCGGAGGGTTCTGCAAAACTCCTTTATTTTTAGAGAATAGCTTATTCTCCATACTTGGATGAAAATTTCCATTGTTAACCGTTTGTCCTTGTTCTCGAGTCCACCTGGACCTATCTGTAAAAATACTCAAAAAAAGAATAACTTGGCTTTACCCAAGCTTTTCATTGATGTAATATGAAAGTCTAGGTGCTCTTTTGTTTCATAAAGATTGATATGTCAGTTTCATTGGTGACAATATAAAGATATACAATATCGAAAAAATAAGATTGTCTGGAACCTGTTTCATGACAAAATTGGAAATAACTAAAAATATCTTTAATTAAATTATTTTCGTCTAGAATAATGGACATATGCGCATTTGTTGATGTATGTAATCACCTACATATATATATAATGGAGAGAGAGCTCTTTCTCTTGAAGTATTTTTATTTTTATCTTTTTCATTTTCATGATTAAAAATCAATAAAAACTTGGTTTCCTAATCACAATGATGATATTTTTCATATATGAGTTTCTTTGTTGGGTGTAAAGACTTTTTTTAGTCTTCTCATATGCCTACAAGATATCATTTTGATGCTGTTGTAATGATAACGACAAACAGAAAACAAACAAAAAATGATGATCATAGTACTATAGTTGTTGTGAGGTCTACATGGATCCACAGCTTCATTTTGCTTCTGCTAGACCTAGCCATGATATCTTATACCGATATTATGCAGCAACAAAAGACTACAGATTAGAGAAGAGGTCTAATCCGAAACTGGAAATCTTAATGCAGTACTACACGAAACAGTGTAAAGTGGACCCACTTGAGCCACATGATAACAATGAAGAGTTCATGAATCATTATTGATGAAAACCATATGAACGTCAATAGGCACATTTAATTCTTTTTTCCAATACAGTTAAATTGTAGAAAAAAAGCAGCGAAATACACAGGCTCATTCAACCTATGACAGTGGTTTACATTTTGACTGACCTCTTAATAGCATTACTAATATTTGAAAGGGTGTTGGGTGTAACTGTGGTTCAAGAAAAGACCCATAACCACACCTATACTGCACACTTGACAGTAACTCTCGGCTCTAGGTCCACATCGGTATCCACCAATGGAGTCAAACAATCAAAAAACTTCATGACTTTCGTAAATTTTATACCAAAAACATGAAAAAAATAGTATTCCTGATGATGAAACGGATAAAAGATTGGATATTTTTCAAATTTATTGATGAAAAGTGCCATTTAATTAAGCAAATATAGTGACTTTCATTGTGAATCAAAATCATGCAATGTAATTAATGAAAATGTGTATTTTAATCGATGAATTTGAAATATATCCATTCATATTTTGACCAAACAAAAAAAAAGAAAGGAAACAAAGGCACATATAAAGAAGAAAACTGATTTTAAATCTAACTAATATTCATCGTTCATTTCATATAAAATGGGTAAAAAATGGTTGGCATCGATGCAAGAAATAAACATCTTCTTGATTTGAAGTATATTTGTTCTGCATGTTTATTGATACTACGAGATCCTGTACAATTCAGTAACTGTTGTCATCGACAGTGTCAAACATGTTTAAATGCTGAACAAGAGTAAATTTCCTCATTCATTTGACGCATTATTATCCATTGTTCTTTCTCAAGAGTGACAATTAAATGTCGACAATGTCAATCAGAAATATTACAAGTCGAGGTAAGATAGGTTTTCATGATTGAGAAGAAAATATATTTCTTTTTTGTAGATACGGCTTGATCAAGGTATTAAAAATGACATGAAATTATTACCCATTGATTGTTGTTTTTGTTACTGGACCGGCGTCTTGAATGACTATCAAGTAATTTATTTTATATTTATTTTATTCTTGAATCTTTTATCATTTTTCTTTCGAAGGAACATCTCGATCAGTTCCATTCAAATTGCAAATGTGATTATTGTGATAAACAGTTCAATTCAGTTAACACATTCAATGAACATAAAGTTTCAGAATGTCCACAACGGATTGTTGACTGTATATTGAAGAAATTTGGTTGTAATGAGCCAGTATGAATATGTTCTAGATAAAGTGAACATCGTAAAATTCGTTTTGTTTAGATTGTCCGTGGCAAATTAACAGATCATTATTTGACTGAACAACATCAGTATGCCATAATCAAAGTTGTTCGGCCAATATTATCGAAATTACAGGACAGACAAATGGGTGTAGATCATTCTCCAACAACAACTGCAGAAGTTCCTGCTACAGCTCAATCAGAAGAGCTTTATGAAATGCTCAATATTTTGGCAGGCAGCATTGAAACATTGAACAATGATGGACAATGTCTAAGCAATGAATCACTTCAAATGCAAATTAAAATTCCAACATTGATAGAAGAAGTATCGAAAATTAAATTATCTGTTGAAGAATCAAATACATTTTTGGAAGGAGTAAAATATAATGGAGACATACTCAATCAAGAGTTAACATCATTGCAAGAAAAACTCAATGATTTGCAACATGTTTCATATGATGGAACATTTGTTTGGAAAATTACAAACTTTAAAGAGAAAATGAGTAAGTTGAACAATTATTTTTATACTCAATGATAAGAACAGAAAAGTTTATCAAAAGGATAACTAAAGAATAAAATGGGATTCGATTTCAATAATATCGACTCATAATAGATAAATGATTCAACATTACATATACATAAAAAAATCAACTGAATACAATCTGCTAGTAATCAATGGATGAATTCTCGTACATTTGATGAAAGAAATTTATAAATGTAAGTTAAAAGGTCAGGTTTTCCGTGTCCATCCATTACAGCAACCGAGGTTATAATCAATGAGTACATTTCCATAGTAATCAAGAACAACAGATGCCAGACTCTTTTTTTCTATTTAAATACCACCATTGATGGTGTCTATGTGAATCATCGGTAATGAATAACACTAAAAATATGAATTCATCAAGTTATAGCTTTCGGGACTAATCAATATCAAGTTTCCGAGATTATCGAGATACATAATAACACATCGATACATATTGTTGGATATAATAGATGCGTACAACAGAATTGTATGTTATTTAAATGAACAGCTAAAATAATCATGATAGTAATTTAAGAAAAATGAAAATAAATAACCAGCGTCCGCTACAAAAAATTTTCGAGATACAGAAATAAACAAGAAAGACTGCTTTCTTGACGATTAAAAAGACATGTGAGCCCCACATTTTCGCTTCGAAAAGTCTGTGCAGACAAACGATTTTGATTGATTTCTAGTTGATGCACAGTCGGAAAGACAAACATCCATTTATTCGCCGCCATTTTATTCATCTCCAAATGGCTATAGAATGAGAGCTCGTCTTTATTTAAATGGTGATGGCAATGCTCGTCGTACACATATGTCACTCTTTTTCGTGCTCATGCGAGGTTTGAACGATTCGACTCTCAAATTTCCATTTAACTATAAAGTCATATTTTGTTTGTACGACCAAACGCCTGAAAAACGACATATTATCGATTCATTTCGACCAGATATTAAATCGAATAGTTTTCAACGACCTCGATCGGATATGAATATAGCCAGTGGTATACCAAAGTTTTTCCCATTGTTGATGATTCAACAAGAAGGAAATCCATATGTACGAGATGACACAATGTTTATCAAAATTATGGTAGATTTCCAAGAAATACACAAAACATTATTGCCCTATATTTTGAGTATCAATCCGGGCCTACCAGCACATGTTCAACAAGCAATGATCAAGCAAGAAGCTGAACGAAGAATACAATTACGACCTGACGAGCAAGAATAGATACATCAAGAGTGATCTACTGTTGACTCTATGTCACGTATTGAAGCAATAATCAAGAATATCTTCTTTTGAAGTTATACAATTTTCTAAAATTTAAAATAAAATCAGATGTTAAATTAAACTTTTCTTGTGAAGATGTAGGTCAGATGTGTGTGTGTGATTTTTTCTTCGAATATCTACTCACACTCTCGTATTGCTTGACAACTTCTGGTGATGTCAATTGCTTGTGGTTGAATACAGAACTCAGTTGATACCTCAATTTGGTTGAGACAGTGCAAAGGCTAATGCTGATAGTAGCTCTCTATAAAGGAACAGCATATCAGAATGCATAAAATGACGTACTCGAAACTTGATAGAATTAAACTTGTTGATGTAGATATGACTCAATAAAGAACAAAATCATACTCACGCTCAAAACCACCTCACGTTAAAATAAAAGACTTCTTCATTCTAAATAGTCACAATTGTATGTAACAATTTGCAACAAATCGATTTGAATGGAGGTGACATTGGTAAGATGGAATTCATTTTATTTCTATTTATCTTTGAGGAAATTTAGTTAATCCAGTTGAACCACTCGAAATATTTTCAACTTTTTAACAAAAAAAAAGAACAAAAAATTAGATACAATAAATAAATAACGGTGTGACATTAGTTAAAAAGAGTGGAAATATAAAGAAATAATACTGAAATCTATTCGAATAATTATTTGACAGAAAAACGAACATATACATTACAATAAAATACCAACATTAAAAAACAAATATAGGTCAATCAACTTTAATTTGTAAAGAATCTATCAGCTAAAACCATTCATTCTTCTTGGATGAGTTATTATCTGCACTCCAATTGTATTGGTACGACGAGGCTGTATTATTTTCAAAGTTTTTAGATGCTGCAAGACTTCTTTTGTTGTTACAATGTAGGCAAATGGAGTGAATAAAAAAATCAAATAAGGTGTAAAATACAACCAAAGAATCAATACACTGGTAAGAAAATTCGGATAGAAGGCAAGACGAATTATTGCAAATGTTGACAAAGGAATTTGCGTGAATAAAAATACACATGCTATCACCAAAAGTTGAATGACCATTTTTCTTGTTCGACGCCAGTTGAAAGCTATGTTTAGTCGTCGTTTCTGTAAAATAACACGAACGAGCAATGATATGTTAAAAACAATTACAATCGCGACCGGTAAAAGAACACTGCCTATCCAATCGAGAGTTCCCAGCAAGATGTTTGACTGATAACAAGCGGAATTACATAAAAATACAGTGAAATCGAATGTATTCGTGCATGAATTGATGAGAACCAGTATTCCATACCAAACAATGGGTAGAATGCAGCAAAACGCCATTGGAATATAATGAAAGAAAATTCTTTGACACTGTAATCTCATCATTGTTTGCGAATAAAAGACCAATACGAATCGTTCAACACTTACAAAAGCCATACCAATATCGTTGATTGCTTGTAAAGTATAATTAATAAAAATCCAATATAGACACAATTGATCTGCATGAGGTTCCAATAAACCTTTTCGGAGAAAGCTCAATGTTATTGGTAGTTCAACGATTTGCAGGAGGAAACAACTGACCAAAATCAAGAGCATGCTATGATTTGGTAGACGACGCAATTCACGTTCACGAAAAACACAATAGAATATGAAGATACAACAGAGCACAGAAACTATTTGAAGACTTTGTAAAATATAATATTTCACAAGGCGAGTCGTCGGTGTTTCGAAAACGCCAGCGTCCGATATATCGTCGGTCCAGTTATTCATGATAGGTTTCAATCGAAGAAAAACTTTTCTCGTCTTTTATGTGAGGAGCTCTTAGTTAGGTCTGAGAAGTGTTACAATGAGTCTAGAAAAAAATACATTCAAGTAATGTTGTGATGCTTACTTGACATTGGATTCTAAGATTTTCCTATCGATAAAAACGATGCTAATTCATCATTCGAAATAGCCTACTCCAACACGATTCATTTATTTAGCAATTAATGTCCTATACACTCGTATTTATCTAATTAGAGTAGGTTCAAAGTGAGTAGGAATTGGAACGATAAAGAATAATGAATGATGCTACACATGAAATCAATCCGAGTCATTTCATGATAAAATCTTTTATGGTTCTGATTTCAATACCAGAAGATCCCGCACCTACGCTCTCATTATAGAAATTCTATTAGAATCATTTTTATGGAAATTGAGCTCTAACATGTCAATTTGATATCGAAATTTGAGATTAATTTTTGGTTGAACATGACTCGCGTAAATATATTATTTTTGTTTTCATTTCCTTTATAGATCTCATTAAAAGAAAATTTCTAAAAATCTTTACAAAAAGAATTACCGTTTAACCTCAAGTTCCATTTGACACTCAACAACTTGTAGCTACTTCGATGATCATTATTAAAATGCATGAAACAAACACTGCACTCACTTATCTTAGAATAGTGTATAAAGTGTGAGGCTAACCTTACCGATAGATGCTATATACGATAGTTTATCGAAGAAAGCAGATTGAAATGATTCACACATGACAATATCAAATTTTACCTCCGTCAGACAATGAGAGTTCGAACAACAAGACAAACAATATTCTTTTCTAATATGTAACTAAACCAATTTCTCTTGATGTTGAATGTCTCTAAGATTTATCTAGCTTACTAGTAGCTTTCATTTTATGTCCGACTCAAAAAAAAGCTTCTTATTTAGTTAAATTAACCAATTTTTTAGAATGCTTTAATCTTCTGTATTTTTTTCTATAAAAAAAAGCGTTGAATCCAAGATTCTGTAATTACGTATATATTTGACTTTCCAGTTCAGTAATTTGCATCTCCTAATTAGACACTTTACCTTCTATAGCGATTCGAGAGGAGCTAATGATAGGGCAGATCGACCGAATATTTTATTTTTTGTAAAGTGTAATCGATTACTACAGTAACTATTTGAGTAAAGAGGAAATTTTTGGCACATATTTACAAAAGAAAAACATAATAGCCACTGAAGATAATTAATCCATGCTAAATGTTATTTCAATTTCTCAAGTGATAAGATCTACAAAAAATATAATTATGATGGTTGTCATCTTTCTGTGTCTCACCAATTGTGGTTCCAAGGTCCATCTTGCGTCTTATCGTCTCTTTTTACCAGGCTATTGTGAAACTGTCGAAATTCATCCAATCAACAAGTAGATACCTTCATCAATCTAAAGTAAATAACATCCCCTTGAAACTACTGAAATGAACTGAGATATATTACTTTCGACTATGGTAATTATTGTACATAACTTTACTAGGAGTTTTATGGCATTAAACTAAACAATAAGAATTCTTGGCATCATGTTGACAAATCAGATCCTGTTTATGGTCAGTACTTTTGAAAAAAACAAAAAGGAAATGAGAAAAAGAAGACCAAATGTTTATCACGTTCTTCGTTCACTCTGCTATGTTTTATGACACAAGTATCAGCAAAGTTGATTTACATTTTTTTTTGCTAGTAATCAAACGCTTTTTAATGATTGACGAAGACTAGCTCCACATAAAATAAAGGACGGAACAAAAATTTTGTATTAATTTTTCTTTTGATGTATTGTTGCAACGAAATATAGCATAGATCTCATTTTCTTGCTGTTAGCAAAAGCAGACTCTGTATTGCAAAATATTATATGAAATAAAAGCTTATTCAGTCTTCTATCATACGATATTATTCGGAATAGAATACAGAGTATCTGTAAGATAAACAACCAAACATTTTTCGTGTGGTAAAGTTTTTTAGTCACTTTGTATGCTAGACCGATAATTTTAATATCAGAAGAAAATCTTCATTGTAATAAACAAGATGCTCGAAAATGTCTACGGTGGATAATGAAAAAGTTCCTCTCTCGTGATATATAACAATAAGAATTGAATAACTTATATAAGACATACAATATAATAAGACACCTCTATAAGGTGGTAAAATACTATAATATTCTTTCATGTTTGAATTATTTTTAGTTTGTCTATAAAAAAAATGATTTAACGTAAACTGTACAATGGAAAACTTAATGGAAAACATGTTAATGATATAGATAAAAATATTTTTCTTAAATATATATATATCCGTTAAAATAAGTGTTTAAGATGAGTAATGATGTGTATCTAAACAACATAATTATTTTTTGTAATTAAAATAATTCTATCAGAAAATTTTGGTGCATATTGTGGCATGTTTTAAAGAGAAATTAATAGTAAAGAAAAAAAAAAAGAAATCTTCTACTGTAAATGTAAACATCATTCATATATATATATTAATATAAACCATGTCTTATTTTGTTCCTACTAAAAATGTTTGTTGATTTTAAATCAACTATTTTTTTAATAAAAAAATGCACGAGTTTAAGTGCATTTCACGTAAAAATTGCGTATATATTTTAATCAGTTGCGTGACTACAAAGATAGGATCTACAACAACATAGATTTTAGACCGTCCGATTGGGTTTGATGTACTCAGACCAGTACTCATATGAGTTGTCAAAAGTCTACATCTGTTCTATCTCTGACCTGAAATGGAGCAGATTCATATGCTTTTCTTTTGAATTAATAAATGTTCAAGTCTAATAAATTTTATTGATGTTCACAAAAAATTTTATGTACGTCTAGATGTATGGAAAATTTTTAATGATGTTTACTAACTAGCATCATATTGATGTTTATTTAAAACATAATATAGAAAACAAAGGTAGTGACCTAAATTATCAATCTCTGTTTCTCATTGATAGCAAGGTACTGAAGGAAACTTTTTGCACCTTTTGAATTGTATATAATTTATTTTTAAAACATGCTCTGAAATGAAACGATGCAAAAGAAAAGAGAAACATGAATCAGCATTTTGTACTATCGGAGTGAGCTAACTTCAAGATAAACCCGTAGAAAATATCACAAAAATAAAAGGATATTGGTATATCAAGATTTGATTTAATGTGTTTCAATAATGCTGATTGCTTTTTATATAAAACTGCTGGATACATATTTTAGTTTATTATGAACACATTTAGTACTAGTTAATTTTTCTGATTGAATCGGATTATTAGACATAATTTTTTTTTCATCTGTTTTAACATAATATTTCATCTTTTGTGACACATGACATAATAGATGATGAATATTTCTTTTCATGTTAAACAACAACATAATAGGATTGGACTTACACATCTATAAAAAATAATGTTAATTTTTATGATTAGCCTTCAATGAAATACGCAGAAGCACGAAAAAGACTTCACGTCTATCATAATCAAGTTATTTAAAAAAAAGATGTTTGATTTTTTTAAGACGAAAATAAAACCGAATTTTATTTAAATTTAAAGATTAAATCATTAATACTACGAGCAGTATGATCTTCAGCTTCTTCATGATGTTAATAAAGTAGATACTTAAATGAAACTTTAAAATAAACGTTCCATTGATTCTCGAAAATATTTTTTCATAATTTAAAATTTTTTAATATGTAGACATTGTGTAATTTATTAATTCATTTTCTATTGTTTGATATAAAACTTGAAAGATAGCAGTGAAAACAAATTCACCTAAATTTAATGAAGTATTTAAATTAGCTGCAAGATCACTATCATCATCTATTGTTTATTGCATTAGTAAGTCTGAAAGATATGCAGTAAAATGTAAAAATTTTACTTTCATAATTCATCCGAATGTCATTGAGAGACTTGAAATACTCCATCGATATGTTATGTGCATAGCCAACATATACAGCAAATTAACTCTTTCAGTGTTTGTCATAACATTAGACATCTACATGTTCAATTGTGAAAAAATTCCTTGTGTAGTCTTGCATGACTGTAAATTCATGAAAGAGTATCACTTTTATATCTACATCCGCTATCAATCCTCAAGAAGTTCCTTTAATAGAAGTCATCGATAAATTGACTTGCACAAGTATTTTTGAATGAAAGAATGCTTTGTCTAGAAATTGTAATCTTTAGATCTACATTTTAATCAGACTCTCTCAAAAGTATGTCAATCTTTTCTTTGTCGATCCACACATCCTACCTCTTCACAAGAGCGAAATAGTAATATCTGCATTAAATACAAAACGTGTTCACACTTTCATGCATTGGAATTATCATCGTATACAGTTCATTTATCGACATATAACAGAACATATTCCGATTCTTGTGTTTTTCGAAGTCATATAGAATTATTGTCGATCTGACGCTTCTCTTAGGCGAAATAAAATCTAGACTATGACAGTTGTTTCATGTCCGACTCTAATATTGACAACCAAAAAAAAACAAAATAATTAATCGCATTATTGATCAGTGATTATTCTTTTTGTGTACCGAATGTAAGTTTTTGATCTTATTATAGCTTAGAGAACTGGAGGAAGTTCCAATTGTCTTTAATATATAATAAATAAAATTGTATAACTATATAATAACTAACGAATATAACTAGATCCCCAATTGAAAATATACATTTTACTTATATGGTCCGATTAATGATATTGATCTATTTTACGTACTTTGTGATGCTCACTACTTAACAGACACTCCTTTAAATCAGCACTATAGTAACTTCAATGCTAGCTATGATATAGGTTCGATTTTCGATAATCTGTACTGCAGATGTAGTGGAGAGGGAGTCCTAAACTTCGATTTACATTTACGCTCACTTTTTGTTTCGCGAAATATATATGAGTTCCACAAAATAAATTGAATCTTATATCTTGAACAAAAACTTTAAATTGTTGAATTTTTTGTTTCAAATTTGTTTTTAATTTAGAAACCAGCCATAGTAGTGAATATTTGCTTCATATATGAGATAAGATCCATTGGTATCGGATTTTCTCATGTACATAACAGGAATGTGTTTCATCTATTGACTGAGATGATCATCATAATGATTTCTAATGAAAAAAGATCAAATCTAGAATTTTTTCATGCATATAAAAGGTAAGCAAAATATTGGAATAAATTTTTTGAAAACGCATTTCTACTTTTATTGTTGTTTCTCCCTGAAGTGGATTTTTGCTATATTTCTTTATGACTATGTTATTATTATCTTAACTTTTAGAAAAAATATATGCAACATTATGATAAATACATTATAGTTATCATATTTAATTTTCAAGGTGCGAGAAATAGGAGTCACTCACATATTAGTCTGCTTTTTCGTTCGCAGTGACAACAGAATGATGAAGTAAATGGATGCGTGTAAACTTTTTTCCTACCTTGAATATTTACATACACTTTTATCGTGCTTAAAATAAATATACACACATACTTTAGAAGCACAACTGATTTCGTCTAATATAGTAAAGACAAAGGCAAGTGTCGACGAAAATGAACTTTACCACGGGAAAATGTTTATGTGGACAGATCACTGTTTCAATAATGAAAGAAGCACTAAATGCCACTGGCGAAACATGTGTATGCCATTGTAAGAGTTGTCGTCGAGCAGGTGGTTCTCTTGCATCAATCAATGTTATTGTTCCGGAATCTGCTGTTGAAATTACAGGACAACCAAAAATCTACCATGATAGCAATACAGATAGTGGAACGACGATTCAACGCACTTTTTGTGATAATTGTGGTAGTCCAATTTATTCTACTACACCCACTATGCCTGGTGTCCGTATTGTTAAATTGGGATTATTTGATGAAATTCCAAAACCATCATTTGAATTGTATTGTAAAACAAGACCATCTTGGAACAAACCAATAGATGATGCAAAGCAATTTGATGCAATGCCGACAAAATAATAATAATACTTGTATTTTCCAATAAATTATCCTAATAACATAGGATACAAAAATAATGACACAAAATGTTGATTTCTATATCTCTTTGATAACTCTTCGATACAAACATTTCGAAAAGAATATTTTTTTAATCAGTTTATAGAAAATTTTCTTCTCTTTCACACAGTATATAGCTTATATTTGTCACACATTCGTAAATGAAATGACTCGAGAGAAAACGAAAAACACTAGCGCAATAAATGTGTGATTCTTATATGAACTCGTCAAAAATATTACCTTAGACAACAATTATCCGGGTGTGAATGTGGAGTCAGAGAAAACATTCACACCCACGATTCAACATAAACATTTGCGCCTATGAGTGCTACCAATATTATCATGTCATTTCACATGGTTGATCAAAAACAATTTCATATGGTTATATATATCATTGCCATCATGCATTCATGTTGATAGATATTGATTCATACCCATACCCTAAATGGAAAAACGACTGCTTTTTTATATTGCAGTCGAAAGTAATACATTTGAACAATATTTATGAAGTTTGTTCGTATCACATAAAACTTCAAACTAGTAACTATCATTTGAAAAAAAAATTAGTTGATTCACTTTGATAAATAGCGAAGTTGTTTGAATTTACTTTCTTCATGGACTTTTAGGACATTCAAGATATAAGAACAACAATCATAGTATGTAAACTATTCGCAAACAGACAACTACCATTTTAATGTGACTGATGTCACATGAATAAAAAAAGGACTACAAATTAAAAAACAATTATCATTTAAATAATTCAAAAATGACTCCAAATGACTTTTTACTTTCGGGAAAAATAATATTTATTTCACATTCTCTATTCTTTTTTCTTTTTTGCCATTCAGGTCTAACAGTTATTGAATTTCGCTTTTCTTTAATAAAAGTATTACCTACTGAAATTTATCCATATTTAATCTTTTTTGTAGGGAAAATATGTAACTAATAACACAAATAGAGTGTTAAAAGTTAATAATCATATGTTTAATTGTTATTTTATCAAAATAATCATTGAATCAGAATGTCTATTCATCACCTCATCATATATAATATTATTATCTATTGGGTTGAATTTACATTTAAAGATATGCTCTTTTTTATGTGCATTCGTTCATTTAATGTGAGATAATTTATTTTCATAACGCATATTTTGTATACATAAATGTGGTGATGAAAAGCATATTTATATATCGATTATATCATTCTTTAGCTTGTACTTACAGTGACTGATGTGACAACATATACTGTTTAAAAATTGTTTGCGAAAAATGAACTTTCTGTTGTTCATAGAGAAAAAAAGTGTTTTCACAAATGCATACATGTTTTTGAGCTGTCAAAATACTGTTCATTTGTGATTTACAAAAGAAAATAATTTATAACATTTAGTTGACTCTTTATATGAATATATTAACTAATGATCAAAACAAAAAAGGATCTAATGTTTCTCTTTCTCCAATATTCATAGTTATTGATCAATTCTGAAGGCTATTTTTGATAATTTATGGAATTAGATGGTACTATTGATTCAAAGTCCCAAAAAGATAACAACTCTTAGACTTTCTCTACAAAGTTACAGACGATTTATCGAAATTTCACCTCAAGATAATCATCTTCCTATCACGATATATTGAATTCGCAAAAATGAATCATATTTCATCAAAGATTTGAGAGTCTCATGTTTTTTGACAATTCAACACTTCGTGAAGGAAACATTCTTTTGAAGCTGACAGTTCCTGGAAATTCTAGTCACACATATGCCTATCTATAGACAAAGTTTTCGGTCATAATATTGTCATTCGTTTCTTTGGTATATACCGTGTCATAGACTTAAATTTCAATAAAACAGCTATAATTCTGTAGTAAAAACGTAGGGTTCATCATTCTTTTGAAGTTTTTGATATTTCATTAAGGTCTACCATGTGTATAAAGTCTATAGTAAAATGCGATTGTCAAATTTGCAAGGTTACCTCATCAGTACTTCTTCGATATCGAATATGACTAAATTTTGTTAAATGAAATGCTTCTACTCATGTATAATAAAAAAAAGTTACACAAAAGCGAATAGTAATAATAATCATTTCAATCGTGAATATTTTCCCATATAATCATACATGAAATAATTGTATTACTAATCAATAGAAATAAGTTAAATATACCATTCTTTTAATAGAATATGTAATCATCATTTGATCATGTTTTTGAATCAGTGAACCGCGTTATTATAAAAAAAACCCATCACACGAATAAATAGTCATTACTCAATCGTTACTCATCTTCAATATTTATTTTTTAGCTTCTAGCTAGTAACAAGTAGGTTGCCTGAAACGCCCTACAATATACAATACAAAAAAACCTTATTTTATGTATGTACCTTTAGTTTTCAGCATAGACAAAGTTCTGTTGGACCTATTTTCGATTCTGCGAATAATATCATTTGTTGGTACACGACGAATTTCTTTTCTTATTTCATTAATTAATGAATCGTGGTTTCTAATTTTATATTATTGACTATGTTTTGTAATTGTTTGATAATTTGAACCAATTTAATGCCATCATCAATTATTCATCTAATTATGCAGATGTAATTTGCTATTATGAGATTTGTATGTTTCTCTAACAAATAACATCAGAGTAGCTAAAAAAACAATCGAGACATATCATGAATTGCTCTAAAACTGACTATCAATTACAGCCTTCGATAAGACTCATAAATTGAAAAAAGGTACAACTGCAGAAGAACGACACTCTCTACACTAATTGGTGTAATTTACAGGGCACATCAAAGAGTGTGGGTGCCGCGGTGTCGTTCTTTTGCAGTTGTACCTGATACACATCATATCACATTTGTTTTTGTATATATGAAACATTTTTTACAATGTAGTCATGCATGATCATCTTATACTGCTCCTTGATAGCCGATTAGCATCATAGAAGACAATAGACAGAAAGAGAAACATGAATGCAAATGATCTTAAAAATAACGTTGTTGATATTATACTGAAAATAAAAATCGAATTAAAGTTAAAATATTCGAACATAAAATACATTTTGGCCAATGATTTTACAATAAAAGATTTCATATCAGACTTTGAAAATTATTAAATATAGTTATTTTTCAAGTTAATATAAACTGTATTAAAAAATTAAGAAGCAATTAGTTCCAATGATAAATTCTTAAAATAATTTTCTATCGATTGTGCTTTTCATTCATATACTTTAAATTGAATTGATTAAAAAACTTTTACAATAATGAGACACATCTTCTGATAGTTTTCAAGGAAAAATATTGTTCATTTTAAATTTTTCTACTTTTTTAGTTTTATCGTTTAACGTGTTCGTGGTCATATTCAGAAAGGAAAAATTTAAAACCATGTGTTTGTTATATTTTTTTTTCTAAATAGATATTAGAAATAATTTCTGATATAGTTTTTATATTATTAAATAACGAATTAGAACATTCTTATCTTTAAGAAACTTACATTTTAAAAATATGTAAGCTATAAGGTATGAAGAAAGTAAATAGTAGATGGTGTCACAATATTCAAGTAAAGTTAAAATGTTCGTTGCATTATCTTCTTATCTTTATTTATGTTTTTCTTTTCTATTGTTTTAATATCATTTTAGTTGGTTAACAAGCAACAGTAAAAACAGAATCTGAGAAAAAAAGAGAGTAACTGAAATGATGTTGCTTTTTATAGAGAATGTCGAGAGTTAAAAACGATTTTTATATTATAAAATAATGTTTCACATGTCATGAAAGGTTTGTATGTGTAGACAAAGAAAGACAGAAAATAGTAGAATTCACAATAGGATATATACATTTTATCCTTGGATTGTCAGAAAAGAAAGAAAGTTAAAATAGTGCTTCTAGATTGAAAGAATATAAGAATTAAATTAAAAAATCTTTGTATCAAACTGTTATGATGAAGATTCATTTATATTTATTAACATTCGCTTTAATTGCATCATTTATGAGTTTTATTACAGCAACACAAAATGATGCTGGACGATTTTTAGTAAGTAAAAAAAAAATGAAATTCTCAAACATATATTAGAATAATATTTTAGATTGGTGCTGGAATTCATGATATAACAGGACAAGTTGCAGAAAGTAAATTTTATTTTTTCTTCTAAGTCAAATAATTTATGCTCTTAAAAGTAAAAAAAAAAACATTCGATTTTTAATTTTGGAGAAATATTTTGTAATTAAATAATTTTTTTTTTATGAATACTAAATCTTGTTTATTTCTGTTAGTTGGCTTTATGGGTTATGCAGTTCCACAACAACGAGGTCATGGTTTATTACAACGAATGCGTTCTCGTGCATTTATAATAGGTGATGTTAATAGAGAAGAAAATCGTGTTGTTTATGTATCAGTTGATAATGGTATGGCATTTCAAATAGTTAAAACAGAAGTTATTGATCGTTTAAATAAAACATTTGGACCAAATTTATATACAGATAAAAATGTTTTAATATCTGGTACACATACACATTCAACACCTGGTGGAACAGGTGGTACTGCTCTTGTTGATATAACAACATTTGGTTTTGTTAAAGAAAATTGGGAAGCATGTGTTAATGGTGTTGTTCAATCAATAATACGTGCACATAAAAATCTTCAACTTGGAAGAATTAAAATAAATATTGGACAAGTTGATAATGCTAATATAAATCGTTCTCCAGCTTCTTATTTAAATAATATTGATCGAGGACAATATACTGATAATACAGATCATGAAATGACTGTTTTAAGATTGGAATCTATTGATGGAAAAAATGAAATTGGTATGATTAATTTTTATCCAGTTCATGCTGTTAGTTTAAATAATACAAATTTATTAGTTGCTGGAGATAATAAAGGTTATGCTTCATATTTATTTGAAAAATTAAAAAATCCACCAGGAACATTACCAGGTCAAGGAACATTTGTTGCTGCTTTTGGACAAAGTAACGAAGGTGATGTTAGTCCTAATTTAATGGGTCCAAAATGTATTGATACTGGTTTACCATGTGAATTTTATACATCAACATGTAATGGTAGAGCTGAAAAATGTATTGCTTTTGGACCTGGAAAAACTATGTATGAATCAAATCAAATTATTGGAAAAAGACAATTTGAAACAGCAAAAGATTTATATGACAAAGCTGAATTATTTATCGATGGCAATAGCATTGTCAATTTTCGACATACTTATGTAGATATGCAAGTAAACAATAGAATCTTCATTTTAAATTAAATATGAAAAAATTCTATTCAATATTTTTCTTTAAATTTTAGACAATAAATGTAAGTAGTCGTTTTACATCAACAGGACGTAATGAAACAACATGTCAAGCTGCACTTGGTTATTCATTTGCTGCTGGTACAACAGATGGACCAGGAGATTTTGATTTTACACAATCAACAAATTCAACAAATCCTTTTTGGCAATTTGTTTCATCCTTTTTAGCTAAACCAACTGAACAACAAATTCGATGTCAAGCACCTAAACCTATTTTATTGGATGTTGGTCTTATTAAACCAATTGAATGGGTTCCTTTTGTTTTACCTCATCAAATCTTTCAAATTGGACAATTATTTATTGTTGCAGTTCCAGGAGAATTTTCAACTATGAGTGGAAGAAGATTAAAATTAACTATTAAACAAGCTTTACAAGATGCAGTAAGAAAACAAAACATTTTTATTTTAATCAGAATTTATTAAAATATTTTTATAGAAAAAAAAACAGCATATGTCAAACCTATACATTATAAGTTTTTTAAGGAAAAATTATCTATATAAAAAAAAATACCAAAACAATATTTAGAATTTGCATATGAAAACGTTTCAATAACTCTATTTGTCATCATGAAATAATTCTCATTCGACATTTTATACTTCTTTGTTTTGACTTTTTTATTTCCCTATAGAGAAACATTATTAATAACAAATGTTTTATAAAGATCATTCGATAATAATTTTCTCAATTTGATTAAAGGGAACATGGACATCGGATAGTCATATAGTAATAGCTGGTCTGTCCAATAGTTATTCTCATTACATTACAACATTTGAAGAATATCAACAACAAAGATATGAAGGAGCATCAACTTTATATGGTCCACATACATTAGCTGCTTATCAACAAACATTTTATGATTTGTCAATGAAATTAGCTCGAAATGAATCAGTACCAAGTGGTCCAACACCACTTGATATGAGAGGAAAAACATTTTCATTCGTTCTACCACCAATTTGGGATGGTATGTTACTGTTAATATATTTAATTATAAAAAAAGAAATATTTCTTTCAGAAAAATCTCTCTGTAAATTGATAATCAAATTGTCTAAGTTTGTTTTGTTTCATAGGTGTACCACTTGGAAAGAATTTTGGTGATGTTATAACTGATGTTGATCCATCATATAAACCAGGTGATACAGTTCGTTGTTCATGGTGGGGAGCTAATCCAAGAAATGACCTTTTTACAGAAAAATCATTTTTATATGTTGATCAATTTGTTAATCAAGCATGGGTACCAATATTAACAGATGATGATTTAGAAACTCGTTTCTTATGGAAACGAAAATTAATAGATCAAAGTATTATTACAGTTGAATGGGATATTCCAACAACACAACAAACTGGCCCAGATCTTTATCGATTACGTCATGTAGGTGTTAAAAATAATATTTTTGGTCGTCAACAATACAATGCACAATCAAAAACTTTTACAATCAACAATTAAACTTTATTAGACATGTTTAATCTTTCACTCATTTTCTTTTACTCGATTCTAGTGAAAAATTTTCTTTGTAGCTGAGAAAATATTTCGAAGTAAACTTTGCATACACTTTGTCTTGATTCTTTATATTATCAAATAAACAAAATTTTTTAAAATTTTATTTTCTAATCTGTTTTATTTCAGTTTCTTATCAAGAATACTGTAGTTATATCGTAATTTAGGTTTGACGACACAGAACAGAAGGTATAAATATTACTTGAACGACGACTAAAATTGTATGATCAGATTTAAAAGATTTAAAAATTATTGTTTTTTTTTTTTGGCAACTATTGTTTCAATTATGTATAGATAGAACAAAATATATTCAGTAAAATACGATGAATTCTATAAAAACAAAAGACGCTTCCATCCAAATTCATCATGACGTCTTTATCTCTATGAAAAAATCAATTAAACTTTTGACACACTAATGTTCTATTTAAGATATGAATACAATTAAGTTTTTTTATTGTTCACATTTTGATGAAAAAAACGATTGAGCTCTGTTAGCAAGCGTAATAAAAATATAGTTCACATGGATCTTAAAATAATTCTCGTCTAGGATTAATAGGTTCGAAAGACTTTCTTGATATATTATGTCTATTTAGTCATTAGTAAAGACTGGAAATAGGTTGTCAATTTTTGCTAACAATATTAAAAGTAGACAAAATTTATTGTAGTACTGTTTTAATAGAAAAGTCCTCCATCACAAAAACTTTGATCTCTCTCCAATTCTAAGTCTAATAAGTTCATATATATCGAAGAATGACTTTGAAAACGCTGTTGGTGTGAAATAAGAAAAAGGCTAAGAAGACTTACGAAAAGGATGTAAATCTAAACGAATCAAGAGAGTTAGGATGAATAGTCTTGATTCAAAAACTACGAAGCTGTTATAAGCAGCACTTTCTGCCATCATCGACAGAACAGATTAAGTCGTGGCTTATATAGGATGGCTGCCAAATATTAATATTTATTAGTTGCAAATAATCGATACCATATGATTATACAAGATTTTTGTGTTCATTAGTATTTTTACCCATTCTGTTGTTGATTCTCGTTCGTATTTGATTATCAAGTTCTTAAAGTGTTCACCGTAGTAACGAGTAAAAGTGTTTAAATCATTCTCATTAGGCATCCTCAAACGAAATACTGTAATATCAGTGTCTTTACGTCGAAATGTTGCACCTGTTTGATGAATGTTTAATCCACTTAAATTTACAAGAGTTTGTTCGACAGCTATGCCTACAACAACTTCATCCATCTCAACTTGAAGTACTCTTTGAAATTTATTCATTAGTTCATTATGGCTTCTAGTTATATTTTCGAGCTGGTATTGTAATCTCGTCAGTGAACGTCTTAATTGGGAAAATGCTGGTCGTTCTTGTGCATTTATGTTCATTGTGGTCAAAATCACGGACCATGTTTCATCACTGCACATAATGGGTTTTGGCAATGTTTCACCCGAGGCCACACGTTGATAAACTTCTCTATCCGTTTCGATGTGAGACCATGGAATCTTGGCTTTTGAAAAACCTTCCCACATAGTTACACCCATCGAATAAATGTCTGATTTTTCAGAACATTCCTGATTTTGAATTAATTCCGGTGATGCATAACGTACTGGAATGCAATCATTTACCACTGATTCATTTTTAACTGATAAATATATAGAACTGTGTCGAGTAAGACCAAAATCAGTCAATTTAACAAGATTATCTTCAGGCTTGTACTTATTGAAACGAAAAACTAGTATATTTCTACATGCTAGATCTCCATGAGTCACACGATTATATGCAAGATAAGTCATTGCATCTGTTATTTGTGAAAACATTTCAATCAAAATCATTTCATCTGGAACCCTTGGTTGATCATCGAGTAGATCATGAAGACTTCCTTCTGGAGCATATTCTTGAAGTAACATAATGGAGTCTTGAGGTGTCGGCTCAACCATTCCGTATGTTCGTATAATATGTGGGTGACGGCTCAATTGTACACAAAATGATGCTTCTCGTTTTGCTCGCACACCATTCATTTCCAAAATAATTGTTGGCGGAGCATTTCGACGTGTTATCCATTGAGCACGATGTATAGCTTTGAAATTTACACGAAATATTGCATTACGTTCTTTTCGTACGTCAACATTCAACTTAAAACGATAATCAACGGAAAGTAATGAATTTTCAAATTCTTCTATTAAACTTTTGATACGACCATTGGGACGCAAACCTTCAACGGACAAATTTTGTTTTGTCATTGGACTTGTTTGATTTTCTTGAATCCACTTAACAATTGCAGATTCTTCATATGTATAGCCGTCCTCAGCAAGAACTGGAACCGAGAATAATTGTTGAGTTATAGGACAAATCAAAGAATCAGTCATCTGGTGCTCTGTACAATCCGTTATTTTGTTGCTGTCGATAGACTGAAGTTGAAACAAAATTGGTTAATAATAAAGACAAGCTTTCTTTTTTTTCGTTTGCGGCATTTTTTTTGTCATGTTTTGCATTTCGATGGAGAAAAAGAGAAAGCAAAATAAAAATTGACTTACAGTACCTTTCATCAGACTTTTTTTCTCTTCATATTCCTATCGCTTAAAGTAAAGATTATTTTACTCTTTACGTCACTACCTATGATGATGGCAGTCTAGTTTCATCTCGGACTCATGCGGATCCCACGTTGATAGACAGTGAACAGTAGATAAAATTATGATTGAACTATGGAAGGATCATAATGATCTCACAGATGACATTTCAACAAGAAAGAGTAGCACAAGAGCAGCTGATTCAAGCTATGTTTATTAGTCTTTTTTTTCTTTACTTTCTTCTTTTTTTCATTCCTACTAAAAAAAGAATGGTCAACAACTCGTGTTCGTAATTCAAAGTGAGTCACTTCTTAGTTTGGGATTTTTTTCGTGACATAAAACTTGCGAGACTTAATCATATCATGCACGTGTGTGTGAGTGTTAGTGTGGATATCAGGTATCATTTAAACCCACACCCTATTTGGGGTGTGAAGGCGAGTCTAAGTGTTAGAGTGAATATGATTCAACAGCAAGGTCCATCTCCACACCCTCACCCTCACAGTTCTTCAAATACCGACGGTTTTCAATGAATATTCAAATGGAATAAAGTCAAGTCAGTACAGATACTATTGCCGTCTATGTCACTTTCCAATATTTTTCTTGATTTAATCAATGTCTCAACAAACCCGTTTAGACGCACATAGTCGTCAGAATAATTTGCATACTGAGCATTGACACCGAAAGTAGGTCCAAAACATGAAAAAAATGATCATAAACAGTATTTCTGCACCGGTAGCATCGATAATACATTCCCCTATTCGATTTGTAGTCACTTGAATGAAAAGAATTCTACATTATCAAAGGATAGTGACAAAATTTTCAAAGAAGATGAAACATAAAAAAAATATCACTATTTTGCAAATGAGTGACTGTAGATTGAGATGTTTTCGATATTCTCAGCTTTGTTTATATTCCCCAACGAGTATTTTCATCTTGCTTGAACTCTTAGATATCAGCGAAACCCGTAGACTCAGTTAGCATGGGCACAATAGCAATCATTAACGTAATGGAGACAGCTTGTCCAATATCCTATTATTTTGCAACATTTTCTCCGACTGTACTTCTCATTAATGGAAGAAGTCCTGCAGTATATGACACAGTTTGTCTATCTGATTGAGAATGTACGCTTCATTGAAGCATTTCCATTTTCAATGTACAGTTGAACTAAAATATTTCTTACCATGACTGTATTTTTGTCGCGATGCGACAATAGCATTGAAGTCGGTCTCCGAAGAAGAACATGTTATGCTGTTTTTCAATTGGAACAGTACAGAGATCGTATGAAAACTCTATCCTAAACTCAAAGAAGAAAATATTCCAGCTTGATTCGATAGAAATGGAAACATGAAAGACTATACGTATATAAAGTATTCGTATTAAAAACCCTATTCTTAATTTCTACTCCTTAAATGGATTGTCCTTTTACTTAGTCTGGCTGATAGAGTAGAAAATATTGCAATCCTCTATTGTTTCATGACGCCAGATTATGCCAAACCGCAGACTTGTAAATTCGAACTACAATACGCAAGAACCCCACATAAACTAATCATTCCATGTGTGCTTTGCCACATAGCCCAACTGACGATGTTCTCCTGCCCACAATGACTCACACTGAAAATAACCTAGAATGCTTGTGGCTCGTTTTCCTTTTATTAAAAGGCTGTAGGACATAGTTATGGGTAAATGGGTGTCTCTTCACCCATCCACACCCTCATACATGATCAATATTGGGTTTATAACATGGCTTTTGTTTTCATTTGGATCAGTGTACTTTTCAGTTTATCTTGATCAGCTGCATGAACAGAAGGAGCAAAACCATCTACACCGCGTGTTGCATAAGTTCCGTTTAAAGAATTCTCTTGTTTTCCTAAAGTGATGCCTTCCACTGCACCTGCATCTAAAGCAGCTTCAATTGTTTTGACGACTTGATCCGCCGTCGGAATCAGTTCAAATTTACCTTCCACTGCGGCAGCAATGGAAGCAACTGCTTGAAAACCGAGATTTGAATTCCATGAGGTAACAGGAATATCTGAGTATACACCACTTGCCATAATAGTTTTGCCATCTAGTGCAAGCGGGATATTATCTTTTAGATTCGCCATGCCAGCCTCATTGCCACCATCACCGATTGCGATGATAATACCTTTACCTTTAAATTGAACAAGCATTTCATCGACGGGCGGATTCCAATCGTTAATATTGGCACCTCTCATGTTTCGACGGATTCCATCATGCCAACTACGACTGCTGAGCTCTCCAGTAATCATCGCTTTGGGTTTCAGCTCATTAATGAGTCTATGTGCTTCCTCAACTTGTTCCTTTTCATCATGACGCGCAATAAATTCGTGAACACAATTGTCAGCGACTTGAATTGATTTCAAACACGCACGAAGCACATTACATGTGATCGGGTCAGCAACATATGACACAGAATAGGAAAGTTTGCGAAGCGTTTCACCTGCAAGCACTGCTCCTGGAGGGCCATCTGTTTCAGCTACTGGTGTCTTTTTACTATCCACAAGTTTTGCTGTCACACAGAAACCGGTAAGAATTGTAATCGGTGAACCCTTTTCGAGACTTAGCAAAGCATATGCAGCTTTTTCCGCGCTTCCTGGTGGTGCATAGAATTTTGACAGATTTCGCATGTCATAACTGGCGAGAATATGATCAACTGGAGTAAATTCTTTTGTTTGCGACGTTATTGCCCTCATATAGGATGTCGGAGGTTTCACTATTTCTGGCACTTTGACATTCATTAATTGCTTTGAAGAAAATTGATCGTTTGTCGTTTCATCGGCTTTCAAATCAGCAAGATGATGTGCACCATCAATGACGGTTTCGATCGAATCATAACGGCGCGGTAAACAGACATAATCGGTGGAAGACGATCCTAATCTTTCCATAAACTGAGACGTTATGACACAAAGTCGAGGAATCCGAATTTTCCCAGAGTGATAGAATCCTTGAAAGAATTAAATGATGATTATGATAAATTTCAGAGAATGATTGAAAAACGACAATATCCTTCAAAAGAAAGACGATGCCCCTCAAACATATATATCAAATTACAGAGTTGGAACGACATAATTGTACACTTGTATTCATGGGAAACTATATGAGAATGAAAACCCATATAAAAAAATGTGTCTGAAAAAAAAAAACAGATTATTTTCGAATAAGCGAAAACAATCGGATTTTTCATGCCAGTTTTTGATTAAATTAAATTAAAACCACGTTTCGAACCGATTACATTCAAAGAAACCGATTTTAATCAATTAGAAAAGAATTGATGACAAAGTTTCTAGATTAAGCGTCGAATTTTAATCAATAACAGAAAATAGTCTATTTTAATGGATTCGAATGCAATCACTTAGAGCGATTCGAAATAAAATCAATAGGAGTGATTTTGGGTTTCATTAATGACTTCAGTCAATTTCGAACGACAATAAATTATAATCGACTGCTTTAACATAAAAAACCATTGGGTTCGGATACAACGAGTTGTTTAATTCTCTCTTCTCACCGATAGAGGAAATGAACGCTGAAATTTAAAACATTTTTCGTAGCCGACAACTGAAAGATTAGTATCCTCTTGACCTAGGCTTCCCTTTAAAAAAAACTTCAGGAACTGAGAGCGATGAGGCGCATAAAATTTCAATCACTCGCTTATCTGATTTATTCATGGCGGTGTTATCTAGCTTTTGATGTGTGAAATTTTTGACTTTACCAAGCAATCATAGCATGTTGTCGTTTTTTCAAAAATGATCTCCCTGTGCTAATTATTGGTAAATAACAAGAAAAAAGTTTTAAGCAAGATTCTCACGGATCAGAATATGAAACATGATATATTCTTTTTAGTTGTACATTGGAACTTTCTTTGATAATAGTGTATTCAAAATTACAATACAGAGGTGTAATTTATGTGTCTTAAGAAAAAAAATTACCCGTTCTTTCGACTTTGTTTTGGTAGCAAACGTGTAGACTAACTTGTCGTGCGCTGAAATGATTTTCGCACGACGAGCACAAGTGTGTTCTCTCCTTATACAGAACAATAAGAAAACAGAAAGAGAAGAACAGAAAGAAAAAAGAAATAATAAGTCAAGTAATTTTTGCGTATGTGTGCAGTGTCTTACATAGATCTGATTGATATAAAGAATAGCATGTCACAAGCAGCCGCGGTAAAAAAAACTTTCGAGCTCTTTTTCTTATCTATGCCTAACAACACGTTGCTCCTTTTTTTAGTTCTGTTTCTCTTTCACATGTCTCTATCAAAAAACATAAGCAACACAATTCTGACGCAAGCATTGAAAGACATTCGCAGAGGAGAGCAATGAACAATTTCATTATAATTCCCATCGAACTGCTGCATGGTTTCTATTATTACATTTAGTACAATAAATATTTCGCTCAATTATTGAACTCGCACTTAAGCAAAAGTTAACAGTTTGTGATGTTGCCAACCACTACAGGACTATCAAGTCTCTATGTGAAACAGCTCTCAGCAATGATATAGTTAGAAGAGAATTATCCAATTCAAACATGATAAGCAATATAATATTTACAAAGGTTTCGTTGTATATGCACTTGTTACATGCAAAAAAAGTATAGTTTGCTTACATTTAGCAAAATAAAAATAAATTCATCACTAAGAATACTATGATCTAGAGTGTAGGCACGGATGAGTACGAATGCTTGCATAAATGATAAAAACACCCGCACCCAAGGTGTAAGTTTGTTTCAATTTTTTTTTATATAGTTATGCAAGAGTCAAGTGAAAATATCATCACATCAACACCTAGTCATATATCGACTCATATTCATAGAGTATTTTTTCATGTCAGGTACATGTTCCAACATATCTTCCTTGTCAACGCTTATACAAGAGTATTTGAATGCACGTCAACAGTTCATTTACTTGTAAAATTTGGAAGTTGGAAAAAATGATGAAAATGGTAGCCTCTTGGTTAAACGTAAAAAGAATGCATTTTATTAAAGCAAGAGGTGAAAATCGATTTAGATATCAGTAAATCATTATCAATCAAATAAAGCTGAATAATTTACATTGAATGAAAGTCACATTTTCTGATTTAAAATAAAAGAACATAACTTTAATTATTCTTGAATCTTGCCGTTTTAATCAGTTTTAAATCAATCTACAACTTCATTAAAATCTGATTTTTCGATTAAAATCTTGTTACACAGTAAGGGTATAATAAAATCCCTGTGTCTACTGGGTCTGTTAGGACTTGATCTTTTTCATACTGCCTACATATCACTTTTTGGAAGCTATTGATTTGAATTAAACGAGCAGCATCAGGATTGCCACATTTCAAAAGTTGGAAAAGTTTCTGAAATTGGAACATTTTTCAGATTACTTTCAAATTTTCTGATTTTGGTACTTTCTTTTGATTTTTTTTCGAAATCTGAACGTTAAACTACACAACTTTTCTGCATTTCTTTACTTATGTTCTTGACATTCTATCCATATGCTATTAAGAAATGCAACAAGTACTATGAAATTATTTTTATTAGATGATGTCAATAAAGAGCAAAAGAAGCGAAGAAACTATAGCTGTAGTATAAAATGAAATTGAATTAAAAAATTTCTCTGTCAGAAATGACAATATTGAGATTTTCGAGATCGATATTCGAAAAAAATGGTCACGAAACAAAATTCAACTAAAAACACTTCTTAATTTTTGTTTGGCAGAAGAGAGACCATTATGCATTGTCAATCATGAAATTTAACGAAGCCACTAATCAATGTCCGATATTTGTCATATTTATTTCAGAAGTTAAATAGAACTGAGGTAGCTCTTCCAATCATAACGTATGACTGACTAATAGAATAGTAGTCAAGAATATATTGAAGAGTGTAAACAAATACATACTAGTTTGGACATTGATTCCAGAAAAGATTATGACAAAAAAATTGTTAAGTTACTCATTGTGACAGCTTGTTTTGTTTAGACTTACTCGACAATGCATTTAATTTAATAGAACAACTTCTAGAAATGATAACTGATTTCACTGATGAATTAATATCGATGTCTGATATAAATTATCTTTTATCGTTAACAGACGCACAACATATTTTGAATCATGGTTTAACACTTGTGAATTACCTTATGAATTATTCCAATCAGGTAATGAAAATGAAAAAATTCATGTTAGAGCATAACTACTTAAACAATTACCGTCGATACTTATAATCCGTCACAGTTATGATTGTTATAAGTTGTGTTCATGGTTGATTTAAGAGAAAACAGTTTTGGAGGTATTGTAAAAAATGAATGAGCAGTCTCCCAAGTGGCAGATATCCATGTTTTTCAACAGAAGAAAAACTGATTGCTTTCGATTGTCAAAAATTTCATACACGAAAAATTCTGAAATTTTTTCTTTTGAGTGAGAAAACCGGGGTCTAAAAGCAGCAATTAATTGATTTGTGTCTGTATGTCTATCCCAAACACGTTTACAGGGATATAGTATCCGCGCAGGATGTAAGTGTGATTGAGAAGGATGCGCCCATCGACAACCACATTCATATCCAGACTCGCACTTTCCTTCAATTCGTTTTCAAAGTTGAAGAAACCCTGTAATACTAATTCTTTTGTAAGTACTCTGTTACCCACTTAAAGAGCTTGAAACTTGAAATTTGATTTCGAGAGATTTTCTTTGATCAAGATCAAACATGGACGATTTATAAGTCGAGATTGAATTGCATGAATGGTCATCTTCTTATGAAATCTTCAATAAAAAAAAGAGAGAAAGTCTTTTCGATTTCGATTTTATTTGCCAATGATCATAAACACATCGAATCATTCATTCTCAATCGAGATTCGATTGAGTTTGAATGAAAATGTTCAATTTCATTCGATAAGCATTGTCCACCTGTCACATCGATTTCTGTGAACAAAAAAGCCAAAATTAACCTGAACCTGTATATTAGTTTCCATAAAGAATTGACTCATATTCTTTTTCATTGATCAAATATTGAAATGAATCAACTTTTCAATAGCACCTCTGAATTTGAGTTATAAAAACTATTATAGAAATTTGAAATCAAAATAAAAACATTTTTCGATGAATCGATTTCCTTCAGTTTAATTAAAAGATCAAAATTTCCATTAGAAACAAAAAACGAAAATCATATCTAATCGGCATATTGTTTCACAAAAAGAGAAAAGAAATCGGTTTTGTCCTCTGAGATTCGTTTTTTCACAAGTGAACAAAACAAACTTCATTGCATACTCACAATAGACAACTATTCAATTGTATAGTATCGCTTGGAAATGCCTTCAGTATTGATATTTGTATTGTTGCCTTTGTTGTAAATCACAGTTTGTTTTCGTAAGATGTTTACGAAAGGTTTTGTAAAATAGTTATCTTTTTTTTCTTTTATGTTCTAAGTTTTATATCCCAAACAGAGTTTTGAAAGAATATTGTGAAAATGATAAACTCTTATCAATTCGACGATAGTTTTTAAATTAGAAAGTTAGACTTTAATTTTCGAGTTTTTCAACGTTACATTTTCTAGGAAGTCAAAATTCATTGTCAAATCCACATGGACATTTCCTAGAATATTGTTCTGTGTTTTCAATAATGTGTTTTCTAATTTATATTATATTTATAATACGCAAGCACAGATGAAAATTAGATGAATATATATAATAAATGCTGGAGTATTCTACATCAATACGTTGTTTTATATGTCTGCTTCGTACCAGTTTGTGCACTCCTATAAATCGCCTCTATCATTCTATGCCGAATAACAGCATCTTCCCAAGTAGGATATAAGCCTCCTTCTTTTGCGAACTCATCGTATGCTCTTCCAACATTGACATGAGTATCTTGTTCATCATGTACTGCAATTTCTATCATATCTTCGCCATCGAAGCTTGCGTAAAGTGTTGGGAAAGAGAGTTGCAGGTGTCCATTTGGTCCTCTAACTTGTAATTCACCATGAGTACCTTCAACTTCCCACAATAAATTCGTACCTTTGTATGAACCACCACGTAAATGAGCTGATGCATATGCACCGGAAGTCAAGACTCCACTGACACTCATCTGATCATGAGATGTGAGTGGTATATCACGAATTTTGTTTCCTTTTTCATCCAGAAGTTCGATAGTTTTTCTTGCGTTATGAGTTGTTGCGGTAAGTGATTCAAATTCTCCCAAGATATAGCACATAGCATCTAATAAATGACCACCAAGTATAGTAATCATGTTTGCTCCATTTTCAATGTCAGCGAGATATGCATTGCTTTCATTTACTGCAGCACCCCAAGCTATACCTCCTGCATACAGATGTGTAGACAATATTTTGCCAAGCTTTCCAGAACTAATTATCTCTTTCATCTTCTTGACAACAGAAGACTGACGTCCTTGCAATCCTACCATTGTTTTTACACCTTTTGAACGAGCCAATTGAGTAAGTTCCTCTGCTTCTTGAAGATTTCGTCCAAGAGGCCATTCAACGATAACATTTTTGCCTTGTAAGAGAGCAGGCATGATGAGAGATTTATGTAGCGGAACTTTAACAGATACGACGACAGTATCAATGTCTGGATCTTGTGCTAATTCTTCTGATGTTGCATAGTATTTATTAACACCAAATGTTTCAGCTGAAGATTTCGAAGATTCAATAGTCGAATTTGCAATTGCTTTTATAGTGTAGATCGAAGAGTTTTTCAAATAGGATTCATGAGCACTCGAAGCCCAGCCTCCTTTCGAGGAAAGACCGATAAATCCGATGTTGATTGTAGAAGACATAAAAGATTGACGAATGCGATGAGTTTATATGTATGTGGTGTATATGTCTGGCGTGTTTATGCTCGTCGAACGTTTTTATAAATATATAAAAAAAGATGCACTGATCATGCTGACGTGTTTTTTTTGCGTTCTCACACACTGAAAAGTACGCTGAGGCCGCATCGTATACATATCATTCATGCGTTGTCATCAACATAGTTACCAAGTTTTCTTTTCAGAGAGAATGAAGTTTGAGTGAGGAAGAGAAACATCAGTCACCAAAAAAAAATTCTGTACAAAACAGCATTCGAAGACGAATATTTAGAAAAAAATGTCATTTTTGTTTATAAATGCATTGTCTTTTACTTTCAACGCGTCTCTTTTCTTCAACAAATGCTACTTAAAATATCGTTTATATTCATTTCGTTTCGTGAGTGTTGAATCGATATTTTTAAAAGTAAAGATATGTCACTTTTTTTTATGTTTTATATAGTGGATCATCACTGATTGCCGAAATTGAAAAAACTTTGCTCGATGCACGTGCTTTTTAATATAGATATTTTTTGTCTCTTCACCTGTTACACATGCATATATATGTAAGCTTGTATGCAATACTACGACTACATAGGAAAGATAAAAACCCTAAGAAGTGTCATCCAGAGAAGCAATAAAACATAATTAATTGACTTCAATGCTAACCAATGCAGCAATGTATAAAACAGAATAGAAGAAGTGTATGATATGAAGAAGAAAATACTCTATTGACAAACCAGTTTAGATTGTCTTCGAATAGGGTTCGCGTGGATCATATGTAAGGCAGCACCTACAATTGTTTAATGTTGTCATTCAAGACAAAGCACTCTTTTCGCTCTCTGTTGCCAATCAAGAAACGAATCGTGACAGACAGAAAGTACAATAAATATGAGACCATAAGTAAAGAAGAAAAATAGCGCATGATATTCGTGCTTTGTTCTGATTGAATACCACATCGAGAAATAATTAGTGCTACCATAAAGGGTAAAATAAGGCAATGATGTTTCTATAAGAGAGCAACAATCAGTACACCAATTGTAAAAATGGTAATGATCATTGTAATTAAATAGTCATAGACAACTGATTCTCATATGCTCAGAATTCGATGATTAGCATACAAAATAAACTAACGCAAGTTGGTGATCTATAATCGAATATATTCTTCCAAAATGAAAACAAAATCACTTAAGTTTAATTAATAATAAAGCAGATATTGATATAATAATAATGAGAGATAATCAACGAGAGCACTCCTTTTTCTGATAGTACACTGTCTCAGAAAAAAATCGTTTCGTTTCGCCTATCAATAGTAGTTTGAACTTCTCACTATCGACACCTATAGATAAATAATCGGGCCATGAGAAGATCTATGGAATTCTAATTTATCCTAAATCAGCAGACGATAAGAGGCAACTTAACACTAATCTTGTTTGGAGAAAATACTTCTGTTTTAGATACTCGTTACTAAGTAGGGTGTTCACTAGGTCATAAAAGGACTAAAATGGAATAATAGAATCAATAGTTCAGAAAAAAATATAGAGGTCAGTACCATCGAAAAGTAATTTGTTTTGAGCAGATCTCTGAAAGCCTGAGGCTGAAACTAGAGATAGCATGTGAAAATCAGAATCAAATTCTGAATCGTTTGATATATTATCATTCTACAAAAGTCAGTGCCCGATATTTATAATCACGGTGCATAATTCACTTTCAAATCTGCTATAAAGGGCATGAGTCACTGGTCCTGAACACCTTACCAGCTTTTGTTTGAATAACAAATTCGATAAGTTGTAAAACGGTATCATAATAGATATCCATATACTATTTTAGTAGTTTCGACAGACACTGAAATGAGAGTTAGTGTTGTTGGAAATTTATTTTTGGGAGATGATATGAAACCTTTATGTAAAAGAATTTTACTGACCGAAAGTGTTATAATATCGAATATCAAACAGAACAGATCTTGTAAAACAAATATGATTGATGTTCATACAGCATGTCAAATGCTTGTTGATTACAGTTTATTATATTTTGAAGATACAGTACATCAAATAGAGCCAGTTTCCATGATGCTTATCTTAAAAAACTTCCACAAGCTGGCTCTTATCGGTACAATCCGGCATGTATAACGGGGGTAAGTCTTATGAACCTTGCAAAATTGGTAAGTTGTTCTTGATTTAAGTCAATAAAATATGACACAGAATAAATCATTTGTGAAATGTTTTTCGAACTATTTCTTTTTACTTTGAGTTGAGTGGTATTTTTCTCGATGTGATTTCCTATCTGATTTCTGAAAGCCAAGTTGTTATTCTTCAGATTAAAAAAGGTTCTCTTCGTATACATATCAATTACAGAATTTTTATTACTGTTTTAAGATAAATAGTTTTATAATAAAAAACTACTTTTAACGTCAAATATTGACCGAAGATTTACATTATTAGTTGGAAGAAGCTGTGTTACTCTCATAAACAATTTGTTTTAATACACGTCTATAGTGCAGACTAACAATTGAAGGAGTTTAATTTGAATTATGTAGCAGAAGCTAGGACTATTCTGGACAATTCATTTTTGTTTTTCATCGTCATATTCGCCGATGCATTAGAAATTGAAAGGAAGAATCGATTCAAACTTTGTTCACTAAAAGCAAATGGTTTCTCATGATCTGATATTGTTAGTATGATATTAGAAAGTGTAAGTATGAACAAGTAGATCTTGTTTTGAATTATGTTTGTTTCAAGTTTTTTCCTTGTACTACCAAAGCCATCGAGTAAAAATATTGTAGGTAGTTCCGCAATATCACATTATAAGTGAAACACCATCTTGAACTATAATAGTTCGTCTACGATGAATATGTTATTTTGCACCGAAGCTTTTTCTATCAAATATAAACAACAGATTTTCTAAAATTTCAAAAACTATAAACTTGCGAGCACACATTATTCAAATCTAAAAGAACCAGCAATCTTTATATACTAATATAACCACTATATAATATATTATATATTACAGTTGATACAAAAAATAATAAATACATAACTCCATATGCATTATTAATTTTTAACAGCAAGCCACATATTAATCTCAAAAAGACTGTTGATGAAAATACAATTATTGATTCTACAATATAACATCATCGTAAACTATTCAACACGTCAACAAAACAAAATCAACTTAAAAATGATAGCTGTACATTGACAATTTTATTTTCTCGTATATGTAGCGTTGTTCATGAAATTTGATGAAACAAGCGATGCTCCAGAACAAGAATTTCCAGCTTCTAATACAAAGCAGAAGAAATGTCGTAAGTTGGCAACTGTAGGAAAAGAATACCCCGAACAGCAATTTGAGTTCAGAAAAAAAGAACGTTTTATAATACGCTTTAGTTATGAACAGAGGTAGGACGGTTGGGTTGAGAGTTTCGATTTGACTAACTGTATGAAACGGTCTCTGCTCTGCTCTAAGTTGATCTGTTGTTTCAGTACAGCTCAGATCCCAGGAGTTGTTCAAACAGTTCTTTTGATAACAACTAATCTGCTTCTACAGTAGTTGCATTAAGGCGTTATCAGTTCTTAAGCTAGTCTGCTGGCTACTTTCATGTTTCGGAATATCGTCTAGCTGCTAGAATGAAAAATTTAATTCTTTCTTCACAGACATTGTTTGCACTCACTATCCTGATGGGAATCAATTCTCATTATTTCGTCTAATTTCTCTTGGACACAGAGCAAGAAGAGAAAACTTCAACCAACTAAATTCTCAAAGTCCTGGCATCCAGTCAAACGGAGTGCTATCAGATAAAATTGAACAAACCGAATTTTCTAAGTGATATAATTCGATTACTTTTTCTAGAAGTAATCCGATACAAAACTCAAACAAAATCTATTCTCCAAATTTCATCGGTAGTTTATTATTGTTTAACATAGACTTAGGAGAAAAAAGTCCACAAATCAACTCAACACTGGTATAGCTAGATTTTTTCTTCAATACCGATTTGAGAAAAACATTCAATGAAATCAAGGTTGAAGTAATATTAATATATCTCTCCTTCAACATAAATATTCAACAGAAATCAGATGAGGAAATATTTCTCTTCACCATGCATCTAAGAAAATATTGAATTAACTGAATTATTGAAGGGTGTAGGCGTGCGTGTGTACGTTGATTCTGGTCTTATCTTCATGCATACAATATAATTACACACCCTCATGCACTCACCATACAACACACACCCTCACTGATGGTCCACGATTTTTAACATTCATTTATCAGCAAATTTGAACAAGCAGTGTGACTGCTTTTACAGCATGACAAGGACGATCCATAGGATGTAAGTTAATAATATCTACCACAAACTTATAACTAGTTATTACGATATTCGTTTACTCTTTCTATCTATTTAGAAAGGTGAGTCAAGTCCACTCCACGTGATTGTCTTCAAAAAAAATATACGGTCTATTTTCAAAGTGAACATGAAAAGTAGAACTTTTGATAAAATCAAATGATGCCTTCTACGACAGGCCAGCTATTTGAATATAACATTCAATGAATTATTATCGGTAATATGAGTCACAAATCTATACCAGTATCGTCAATCCAATACTACCTCTGATGGACGAATATACTGCACTACATAACATTATAATATCGGTAAGAGAACTAATAAATTTAATAGAAAAGAGATGAAGATGGTCTACTTTAGGTACAGTCAATCGATTGAATATGATAAACCCAGCATTATTTTGTGTCGTTCGATTTGAATTACAAATTAAAACTGGCAAGTTTTGAATAATGTTACAAATGTAACGAATGTAGAACTTATCTTTTTCATAGATTTGTACCTTGCACAAGATTGATGGGAAATTTTGAATTTCCATTTCAGTAAATGACGAGAGAATGAAGTAGTGATCTTCAATGTTTCGATGGCTAACTTGCAAAGGTTCGTCAATGCCATGAAATACTTTTCTGGTCCGGGTCTATCTCAGATCGTACAGTTGGTCAACATCAAGGCAATTAGATAAGTTCTTACAGTGTGTACCTCTAATTCTGTTTGATGAAATGTAACATTCTCTTCCTTATCTTGTTCGCGTTATCAACGTTGTCATCATTCTATCGATGTTTGACAATTCTCTTTACAGTTAAATTTTCTCGTCTCTCATGACCGATTCGTTGTTTTAGGATACAATCGCTGATCTTCAAACATTAAGTGTAAAAGACGAGACCAATTTCGGTCTCCATTGAGAACATTTAGTTAATGCTTATCGCGTATGTCAGAAGAGCTGATAAGAGCATGAAAAAGCTTTAAAGGTAAAGCTAGATAATGTAATAAAGTCATTGAATGCTCTTATGTTGGTTAACTTTTTGTTATCGTACTAATAAAGAAAAATATCCTAAGTAATGTTCTTGTGACAAGTAATTATTTGAGTGAACATGTATCGTGTGAAGAACAATTTTGAATTATGTTTCAACATTCATTTGTTTGATCTATATCACTTCTCTCAATATTCTAGGCGAAAAAAAATAAAAAATAAAGAAAAGGAAATATAAAAGAAATGATCAAAAGACATTCTAATACAGAAGCCAAATCACTGATGATAAGCTTCTGTGCGAAAAAAAACGAAGTAGAATGAAGAACATTAATTACCTATATATTGAGCGTATAACTGTCGGCATCTCATTCTGCTCATCACAGAGATGAGTTGTAGTGTCTTTATAAGCCATCTAAAATAAAAAAGAAGAAAAAGAATATTGGACAACAATAACATAAAAAATGATGAATACTTATTATTGGATCGAAAAAAAAAACGAAAAGTAAAAGTTTGTTCACAGAATAGAATAATGCACAAAAAGCTCTCAAGTTAGTTGATAACTAAACCAGCTAAAGACTGTAAGCTAACTAGATTGTATTAATTTTCAGGTTATATTGAAATTAAGAAAAGTAATTTGACACAAAAAAGATGCATGTAAAATATATTTCTTGGTAACACAATTATAGCTGTTATACTTTCACATTACTATTTTCTATCGAAATAATTATTGTATTGCTGAATGAAATGACGAAATGAATCACATTCGATGAAGCATATATAAATGCTTCGCTTTCATACATTTGTATATTTGATCGACATGACAACACGATGTGGACATGTAACAATCTCAACTCTGTTGATTGTTTATCTTTGATCATGCTTCTGTGTTGATATATAGCGACATTTTTTCGTATGCCGTAAAAGAGAAGAAATTGAGCGAGTAGTTTACATAACTGATGAGTCATTAATGTTGAGACAATGCTTACCTATTGTGAGTGACGGTACTATTGTATGGGCATAGTTTTCTAGTCACTGCAGTTACATGGCTGATTGATGAAATACATGATCGAAGTCAGAGGCAAACTCAATTAATAAAACAACTTAATATACTCTCTCCATATTTTTTCAAAATCATGATTTGTATCCGTCAGATAAAATGAGTCTTACTTTCATTTTTTCGACATTATTAAATTTTCAAGAATGAAAAGAAACAAGTGATGGTATGCTTGCCTTAGTTTTGACAGGCATTACTATGCCATTTTCTTTGTCCAAATTCAGTTATTTTCTATTTATGCAAGAAAATTTTCTTCATCAATGATGTAGATAGGTGTGGGTGTATAGATGCGTAGTTGTGTGGTAGAAGTGAGGGTGGATATCCCATTGATTAGGCATCCACATCATCTAGTGCGAGAATTCGATTAAAGTGAAGTGGAACTCCTGAAAACGAGTAAGTAAATCAGGATTTATGCAAAGACTTGCAGGCTCGTTCCTTGCAGATGAAAGTGGAAAAGGCTGGAAGTATAACCTATTTCTTGAAAAATTTGCAGAAAAAATGAACCTCAACAATAAGATTCTCTGAAAAATTTCTTAATTTTCTATAGAAGGACAAGGTAGAACGCCAATGGTTTTGGGATTTAGGTATGTGCCGAAAGGTGCATATTTCATTTCACATCCAAAGACAGTTGATTAGAGAACGTTACGATAGCATTGTTCAGGTTACCGTGTGCTATTGTTGCTACAATATGACTGATCATAATAAGCTTCCTAGTTTTACTCTGTAGAATTCTTATATGAAATATGTTAATCATAACGCGAATAATTATGAATGAGGAATATGTAAGAACAATAGATGAGTTCGCAATTCAGATCAAATTGAGCACTCATCTTTAGGTGGTTCGATCAATCAATAGGGGAGAATTAATTCTTTATCAATTAGTGATACTTCTGTAAGTCGACATAGAACGTAAATTTGTAACATTTTTTTGTCAAGTCCGTGGCTGCATTGATAAACATCGTTCCTGAGCCTCTTCTGGAATATTTAAAACCTGAGCTGTCATGTACATGTCCAAAACAATGAACTTTCGGTTCTATTCTTTGACGAATTTCTTTAATTAAAGTCCTTGAACCCCAATGTCCGTATACACCGTGAATAGCATTCTTACATTTGACACACGGCTCTATCGATTCGCCTTGCTCTGGCTGATAGGCTAAATCCAAAATGTATCTGGGTGGAATATGAGTCATCAAGATGTCGATATTAGCTGGTATCGAGGACAATTTCAGAGACTGATGTTCGGTAAACGACCAAGAGCAACCATAAATCGATATCCCTTCTACTTCGATCAGTTCATCGTCTAAGTAGTGACAATTAGTCAGAATTCGTGACTGAATTTCTTCCTTCGTTAGATTTTGAAATCCGAGTTCGTGGTTGCCGCATATGACAATCTTATCTCGATGTGGCAATGTGCCTAACCAGTTATTAAAGGCTACTGTCGACTCAGTAACACGTGCATTGTATGAATTATGCCAATCTTGCTTGTTTGTGAAATCACCACAATGGAGAAGTATATCACCATCAGGTATGACGAGTTGATCATGTTTGTTGTGAGTATCAGAGAGGGCGACCACACTGATCAATTTATACCGTCTTTGATTTTCATAATAACCGGCAGGTTTTGGAAGATCGATCAATTCGAATGATGCCATATAGTATAAATCGGAGAGATATTATGGTAACCCGTTTGATCTTGCTACCACCTTACGACGAAAAGTATGAATCAAATCTATTGATGATGAAAGTCGACACCTAAAAGGAGACTGTAACAATCACATGCTTTTTATGTTCTGTTCTTCTCATTGCGACAGATTTGTTGTTTTTGCAAAAAGAGCAACCATTAAAGGAGACTTTCAAAAAAAATGAGAATGAAACAATAGACTCTATAGATGGCAGTAAATAAGATATTCTCGTTACTACATCTCTTGTGGAGTTTAGAGTACGAAGCTCACACATTCTTGAATAGTTTCTTCTCTACACCGATTTCGATCTAAGCAAACAAACTGTTCGAATAAATGAACAAGCAGATTTCTTTGCCACTCGTGATCATGAGCTTCTTGGTAATCGGCATAGATAGGGTTGTTTTGGCTTTCAAATCTGAAAGAAACCAAGCTAGTGGCAAGATCTTGTTAACTTACATCTATTTGAAAATACGACGTAAATGCGTGTAGGTCATCTATAGGTCCATATCCACACTCACACTTTATATCTAAGCCTTTAATCAATCACATATGTTAATACGATTTGTTTTATAGTTGCCACAATGTTAATATACGAAAAGTTAACTCTGCTTGTGCAAGCATAAGAGAAACAATATAGAATGTGTAGAAGTAGGTGTGGCTATGGGTTTCTCTTTATCCACACCTATCCAAGAATTTTCATCATTATGATAAAAAGGTGTTTCATAAAATGCTATCGATTATTCAAAATTTCGTCGTCCTCGTTGTATTATTAGGGATGACGATAATGAAATTTCGATGTTACCGATCAACAAAATCAATGTGCTAAAATAATTCATTTATTATGAAGTGAAAAACAGATTTTACCATGCGCATTTAATAAACGAGATGGATTATATGCTGATGAACATGGCCGTCCAATGGTGACGAAACTTAATGGTTTATTTAAAGTTATTGAAAATGATGGTTCGAAATCGTATGAATCTAGTGTATCGTACAGTAAGTTAAATCTGAAAATAAAACTAGAAAAATAATTCTTCGCTATTAATTAGGAGTTACCATGGATTCATTATCAAACATCTATCTATGTCATCAAATAAATAATCGAATACGAAAATACTATCGTAACGACAAACTAGATGGGTGTGGGTGAGGTATGGATCATTTATAGGTTCACATTCACACACAATCGGACAAAAGCAAAAAGATTTACGATAAATGCAAGCACAAGCAATGCTATAAAAATGTTCCCCTAATAAAGATCTTTGCAGTTATTGGTTCACAAAAGCAATTTTTTGTGTTAGAAACATGTTTTTCACATAGGATTCTTCTAGATGATACAAGTTTGGTTTGTTATTCAACGCTTTGATATACGGACTTTTTTGGCTTTTTTCTTTTTAGTTCCAGCAAAGAATATAATAACTTTTGTGACGTATTTCATGCATTGAACTACATTTTAAAAAAATATCTATGTACAATACTTTCAAATAGTCAATAACCTTCAGTGTGTTAGATGATTGGACGAACCCTGTAATAATTTCAACATGTTGTTTTTTTCAACATCATTAGGTATCTACCTATTTTTATGCTATTTTTGCAATGGTGTTGTGTATTATACTTTTGTATTCTTTTCTGCAGAATATGACTGTATTTTCGTTATTCAGACGACTGACAAGTAACGTTCATCGAGATTTGATTCACCTAACTATAGATTCGCAGGATAGAAATATGGACATAAATGCAACTATATCTAAACGTACAGTGAATACAGTACTAGATAAATAAAAGAAATGACTCGACCTAGAACAATGATTCAGTTCACAAGACCAGTTTCTTCATAATATAAAACTTGATATTCATGTTGATAAAGAAGTAAATCTTGTTTCAGCATGCCATATTTCTCTAATGAAGTTCAGTTTATATATGGAACGTGATTGGTTTTTCAACAAAAAACTTCGTCAGTTTTTTTTTATCATTGCATTGCTGTAACTTTATTTCCTTTTTTATTTAATATTGGTCTTAGAATTTTACTTCTGGGTTTCAAATGACAACTGAGTACAGTGAATCAGAATTTTTTTTATCATATATTAATGCACATCGAAAAGTTGTGTGTCTATGGATGAGGGTGTGGGTTGGTGTGTGTGTTAGTGTTCATAAAAAAAAGATAAGAATCACATCCGCACCCAAATTTGCAATCATAAGAGTATTCTTACGAGTGAGTAAGAACACGTTTAGGAATTAATATGAATTGCTAACATGACAAGCAATAGATCTCTATTTCATAGATATTTTCTTATCGTTTTCTAGCAGTTCGTTTGATTTAAGTGAAAGTAGAACGGAAAAGAAAGAAATCTGAAAGAAGTTTTTAATAATTTCTGATAAATAAGAAGATCAGTGATAGATAATTGGTTATATTTGACAAATAAATTAAAAATGTGCTTTCAAGCTTCTTTATACAGCCTTTTCATCTACCTACTGCCTATAAGTATTATTTAAGGTACGATAATATTTCTAGTACATTTATATATGATCTAAGTTTTTCAGTTTGATACACAATTTTAAAATATATACTTAGAAGACACTGTATTTCTGTATTGTTCGTTTTCAAGCTTGTTTCATTAATCATCGATGTTAAATGCATCGACGCCCAGTTTCTTTTTTATATTTTAGTATTTTGCGTTATTTTAGTCTTACAAGTATATTAGACATGTGTTTATATTAAGCATAGCTGACACACTAATAGAAGTGAATAATGCACTAGCAATGCTGTGTGAAGGTGAAGACTGCTTTCAAACTAAAAGGATGGGGAAAAATAGCGCATATTATTTTTTTTTCTTTTTCTCCGTTTTCTCTCGTTTCTTGACAGTTGATTATACAAGGATGTGCATTATTTGTTTTTTAATAGTTACAAAACTACGCTGTGAAAATAAAAAGAAATTGTCTCTTTCTGCTGGATATAAAAATTTTTTTTTTTAATTTTCTTTCTCTGATTCTATTGTTATTCTAGACTTCTTAAAAGATAATTATTCGATTCCAATAACATCATCATGTCATCACATATTACTGATATTGAAGGTGATTGGAATATTGTTGATTATCCCGAACATCCTGGATATGTTAACTGTAAAATTGAAATAAAGGGTCATGGTCTAGATCCGAATGTGTTTAAGCTTAATATGCACGCGGTGAATGATCTAAGTTGTATTTTGAAACATAATTCTACGACTAATCAATGGGAAATTTCTGATTTCTTTTCAAGAGAAATGAATGGTTCACCAGAAGAGATGGATAAAGAAGATGTCTTCAGAAAATTAATCACTAGTTTACAAAAATTAGAAGTTCAAGACGAACAACAATTGATTATTACAACAAATGATAATGAACAAATTCGATTAGAACGTTTGCCGTAGTAGTGTCATGATTAATGACAAAGAATGTATTTTGTTTTAATTTAGCAGACAAAGCAATAGACAATGAATATTTTGATTGTATAGCTTACTAATATTTTTTATATTTATTCAACTAACATATTTAATCATTTTAGTTAGTAATTTCATAGAAATAAATAAAATATAAGTTTATTATCGTCGAAATAAGAATTTAAACTATGAATATTTTGCTCTTATTAATCCAATAGGATATCGATGAATGATGTGAAAAATCAAATTTAAGAAAACTATTGAAAATTGCAAAAAATAGTTTGAATAGAAAAGTATTAAAATAAAAAGTGTTTTTGAAAGATTTCTTTTTCAGTCTAGAAGAAATGTAATCGATAATATTGTTAACCAATGATGACTTGAGTATTTTTTATTTTAAAATTTGATATTAGTAATATAAATTGATCCCAATGTCATTTACAGCGTAACTATCAAAATTGATCACAGTTATCTAACAATGAAATTTGTGTCTTACTCGCGCTGTGATTGACTTTCATTCTTGACATATTCAACAACAAAGCTGCCTTCCAATCAGATGTGCTATGTAATAATAATTTCAATAAATTCTTTGAGATTAATCACCAGTAGTTGGCTGTCAAATCGATTGTCATAGCTGGTCGACGATGTTATGTAAAAAAAAGATTATGACATATACTATATCTTGTATGCAAGACTTCTATTTCAATCCAATGCAATGACTCGCTCAACATTTCAATACGGCTTCGGCCGAATCGGCAGTGTGTACCATGTCATAAGAGCTACAGTACTATAGGAACACACGAATACGAAGGCCAAGATTTTCTTAAAATACTTCTCTTTTATTTGAATTCTTCAACAAAAGTGACATATTGAAAACAATTTCTTATTAATAACATTTGCATCTACGATTGACGTCTGGGTATACGGGTCATTTCTTCGACGACACACCCGCACATACCCTCGAAGTGATGCTAATATTCCATATGAATCATCTATTTATTCCACAGCACCTGACAATACAACTATTTATGATTATGTAACTAAAATCGTTGTGACAGCAGAACCTATTCAGATTAATGTTCACTTCTCACTGATCAAAGCACTAAAATTGAGATATTCAATGTCGCTCGAGACTCTATTGTCTATAGTCGATCTGTCGTAAGTAGAACATTGAACATACTCATCAGATGCAGAAGTTTCATTAATATTTTTCACGGGATTAATGCGACTACTCTGTTGAAGAGATATCTTGCTGTTTTCCATCTGTTAAACGTTTAATTGTACCAATCATTGAGTCAAGATCAGCTATGATTCATCGTATTGATGAATTCAAATAACTAACGAGTACATCATTTTTTTACATTTTTATCCAAGACAAACTTATAACAATACAAATATAAACTTGATTCTATCTGATTTTTCTATTAAAGCATTTCATTTTCTTATCTCCTATTGCATGGTCATCACGTTTATTTTGCCTATCGGTTTGCTTCAATAATAAGTTCACGTTGAATTTAATGCATTGTCTATACCTTCTATACAAATTGTAGTTTTAGTCCAAAAAAGGTTTCATAAGAATGAAATGACAAAATATATTGGTATTTGCATCGGACTAAAATAATCCTGACTATTCATTATCGATGAAATCTTCTAATGAGAGAGATGACAACAAAACTTAGCCGGTTGGGACGGTTTGTAATTGATGCCAGTTTTGATTGATCATTCCACATTGAGTTGACGATCAATGGGAGACAACAGACATGTGGATTTATTTGGAAAAAGTATTCTCTTTGTTCCACTTCGAAGTTAGTTTTATCGAAGAATCAATCGATATTTTAGTGAACATATCGTTCATGGTTGCGAATATATTGACTTGCACCAATAAGCACGACAATAAATCCATTGATCATGTTTCACATTGTGATCGGTACTTACGCGTCGCGTCAATCGTTACAACATGGCTAACAATCGAGTGGACACTTAGTATAAAACAAATATCGTCGTGTTCACGTGAATCTCATACAAACTTGTTAATTGATTCAACTGACAATGAAAATTTCGTTGATTCCATGTCACGACTACTGATCAGTATGATTAGTGTTGACTTTATCCAATCGATGAAGTTCGATCCTAATTTTGATAGTTGTTGCTGTCATAGGATCGATGTTGATCGTCAACATGAGAAGAGAAATAAAGTTCTTCGACCATTAGATTCGAATCAAGACTCTTTCCATTGATGTTGAATTTTTAAGTAAAGGACTTCGTTATCGGTGTGATTGAAATTCTAGTTCGATCTATCTAGTTTTATCAATAACGCACAGTAGGCGAGTTTTATACTTCATACACAATCACTTTATTCCAGTTTGAGGACGAATCTGATATTGTGAAAGATTGTAGGTGTTAAATGACCAAAAAACAAGTGCCGATTGTTCTTTCGAATTGCAATCTTTAAGTAGTGTTAATAAAGTAGAAGTTGTCGTTTCTGTGACCTCACAAAGAAAGAAACATAATCAACATTTACAGTAATAGCTGTTCAGTTCATCGCCAATATCATTTGTGTTCAGTTTAAATGATTTCTGGCAATCCTATAGTGCCTGTTTAACAACATCTTCATATGATTACAGGTGATGGTCATCTCTTTGGTACAGATTTCATTTTTATCGACTGATTTCAAAGTTTAACAACGATGTTCAGAATGATGTTAGTTCTAACTCAACAGTACGATAAATAACTACCAGCTTAAGATAGTTGTAAACTATGATATTTTTCTAACGATCTTGTCCTATGAGACGGGAACTATAACAATCAGAAACTATTGTAAGGTTAACAATTGTACAAAATAGAGTCAGACATCTCTAATCAGCAGCTATTCGAGTAAGAGACAATGTTCCAATAATCTATTCATTTTCTCCCACTTGTATGCCATATTTTGAGCTGATATCAGTCCAATCTTGATCGACTGTGATGTTCATTGACTTTACAGTGTACTTGCATATAGAGAAACTATTTTAGATCAAATGTAGATACTAGTGACTAATCCATCTTTCGAAGATATCTAAGATTAATTGCACGAACAGGAGTGTCAGTATGTGTGATGTAGTGAAACGTAGATTGACTTCCATACGCACACCCTCAACATGAGCAAAGTTTTATTTCAGTATTTAAGAAACAATAAAATAATGAACCGAAAAAACCTTGAAATGCCATTAAGAAATTTGTCACCAAGCAGTATAAAGCCACCAAAGGAAGTGATTGATGATCTTAAAAATAAACAACAAGAATATTTTTTTTTTATTCAGTAATTTTTACCTGGTGACACAAATATGTTAAGTATATGTGTAATACTCAATAAAAATGATAGAAAAATAGCTGGTTTTATTGCTTTTCTATAAATATACCGAACTTAAATATATTGATATAGAAATATTTTCTAATTACCTAACAAATTTTGTATTCATAGAGCTTCGACGATATTCCCTAAATGTTTTGATATGAAAAATTAATGAAATAGAATAATTAAATTATCTTTCATAGTATTAAGATACAAAAAAAAATAAATTTATTCCATTGTTTTGACTGATGTATAGCGGATATCACATAGGATAATGTATCATGAGATTCTGAGTGAATAGTTCTATATAAATTGAGCTTTTTGAGTAAAAAATTTCTTTTTATTGTGCTGTTTTTTTCTGAAAGAGTTAATTATTTTCACTTACGCATCACGTATTTGTATCTCTGAACCGTATCGAGTTTTAAGAAACAGATTTCGTATTACATTCAATAAGACAATAAAATTTATCTAGAAAAAAAAAACAATTTTATTTTATTTTGAATGAAACTAAAATAAACTTACAATCATTACTACATATCGAGGCCCATCAATCATCCGAAAATATTTAAGATGTTGATAATTTTCCCAACATTTATGTCTTAAAGTAATTAATTAAAGTTATTATCTTATATTATTTCTTTAAAAAACCTTACTTTTTACCATGTTGTTTAATAAACATAATCATACTCCAACCTAATGTTATACAAAATGGTACAACTATAAAAAAAACAAACAAATGGAAAAAACATTGATCGAAGAAAAAAATCAATTTTTTACACCATCCAAGTATATAAAAATATGATGTTGTAGAACTCTTGTAATATGGACGAAATGTTATTACATTATTTAAATAAATAGCTTCAGAAAGCATCCACATAAACATAGATGTTATACTAAGTTGTGAAAATATGAGTATTAGTGGACACATATTTTTCAATATAGATGAAGTTTCATGAATATGAATACTTTCATCAACACTACATTGTATTGATTCTATTTGTGAAGAACTTTTAGATTTTTTCACTTGAATTCTAGAACAATTCAAAATTTAATAAATTCATAATCGATATTCAAATCAATACCCGTAATTAATTATTCGAGCGATTACTTGAATAAGTATTGTTAATAAAAGATTAAAATGAATTTTTGTATGATTATAGTAATGAGATCTATTTCTAAAACAACAAAACATTCAGTAAATACATTTTTCTTTTGATAAATTCATTTACTTCAAATTAAAAAAGATTATAAACGAAACAAGTATACTGATAAATGATACTGATAGTCCCATTAATTCAATAATACGCACAGCTTGAAAAATATCTGTATAAGGCTAAACAGAAAGAAAAACCATGGGGATATTTATAATTCGAATTAAAAATTAAATAAAAAGGTACTTTTCTTAGTTGAACTACTCTTATCATATAAAATTTCTTCACTGAATCCCATATATCCGGATAAATACAGGATTCATATGAAACAGATGACCATTCTCCTGTTGAAAGGCAATCTCGAGTGACAAATTCTATATAAATTATGGGAAAATTTTTTTATTAAAAAAACTCGAAAATACATACTGCTTTCGTCAACTCCTGGCATAGCCAATGATGAACATGAAATAGTAATTAAATGATTGGCACGAGTTTGTGGCCAACAGAGATTATCAAATAAACTGGGACAATATAATTCATTATTTGCTGAATTATTAGATAATAAACTTTGACTTGTTGACAACAACATCGAAATATTGAAAAGAGCGTATCACAACAAGTTCGATGATCGATTACCTTGAAAAGGGAAAAAAATGAAGAATGGACACAAAATTTTATAAAATATTTTTTAATTCAATATTATCGACACCTTATTGAAACTCATAATAAAAGGCTTTCAAATTCACCCTGAAATAGAAAGAATGTCTTTGTCATACCTTATTCAACTTAACGTTACTCAATATACACTTAGATAAATAACTATTTGTTACCTAATAAACTCTATTGAAGTTAATATTGCCTTATGATGTTTCTACATGTAATTTTCTGAAATTAACAAATATTAACAATAAAAATAACTCGATGTCAGCGGAGATAACATCTTATATCTAAATGTGTCGACTTAAACAAGCATATGCAGTTTCGGATAGATAACAGAAAAGAAAAATTCATAAACTAAAACAAGGAAACACTTTTTTTTATTAATGAGTAAAGTACTGCGACAAAAAAAAGATTGTAAATTTTAAACGAAAATAATATCTACATTTCGAACTTTAGACAATTATCATCATCCGGAAATGATTAGAGGAAAGTACATTAATACTATGCACACAAATTTACAATTAAAGATAAACGGATAACACAATTACAATGAGATAAAAAAATATAATAATTCCAATTATTATATTTTCTTGGTCACATTGTAATTGTGTTACCCGCTTATCTCTAATTGTAAATTTGTGTGTATAGTTTATTGTGTTTTCCTCAAGTGATTTCCTGATGATGTCAATTGATAATTGTCGAAAGTTCGGAATGTAAATATAATTTTCGTTAAAAATTAATAATGTTTTTTTTTGTTGCAGTACTTTACTTACTAATAAATCAGATTTTTCCAACTGCATCTTTCTCAAACTAAATGCTTTTTTTTTCTTCTATTATTATGGAAATAATCATCAGTACCAAAAGAAAATGGCATCTGATGCTTTTATCATTGAAATTTCGAAATAAAATTTTGATAAAAAAGAAAAAATTTATTTGTACACGAAGTATTATATATGGCAAAAACAGTGAAATTTTCAATAAGAACCGGAGAAAAGTGCTAATTAGGTCTTATCTAAATTGAATACAGTTCGATAAAGAAAGTTCACGGAGGCACCAAATACGTGTCATTTTGCTCAGAATTATTTACTCTGTCAAATAAAATATTTTCTCAAAAGCTTGGACTGAAAACCAAAACACTTGTTTGGGTATCTTGCTTATCCAGAAACTCTCATCGATAAAATTTCGTTGAATTTTTCAAACTGACCAATGCTTATACAGAATCCTTTATGATACTCAAATGTTTTCTATCTATTACCATCGAGAAGAAAACTCAAAAAATATAATTGCTCTCAAATTTCGTCCGCCACTATATGAAGAAGAAAGAAAATGACAAATCAATATGGCATGTACATGTATGATTGAAAAATGCTGAAAAGAAGGAGAACACATGCATACAGGTCATCATAATTCGTCGAGACTGAGATTCTAGAGTCATTTGATTTTACCAGTATTTACATGCATTTTTCTACAATTTATCTATAATAATTAAAAATCAGATTATTTAGGAATACGAAACTCGAGTGATGTGCAATGCAGGAACTAAGATTATACTTCAGTGGGATAAAGAGAGGAAAAAACAGCTTAGCATAGAAAGAGTTTCAATCGAGTTAGTCGTCGTCATCACTTATGTTGGATGTTGATGGTATTGTTATGGTTGTATTTACTCTTCGAGGAATAATAATGACCTACTCTTATCCTTTTACTTTTCATACGCTGATAATAGTAATTCATCGATTGGCTGTCTTAAAACACACATATAAAAAGAGAAAAAATAGATATGAATTCCTTATCGATATAATTTATGAATAAATATAAAAATCTTCATGTTTGTATTTAGAAATAATACACGAAAAAAGATAACAATAATTTGATATCATTATTATTAATGAAGAATTATACGATGAAATTATTCTCAATAGGAAATAGTTACTGATTATTTCTCGTTTTGTTGTTTTTTAATATAATCGCAATGAACTTCATGAATAGTGTTTTTTTTGTGAGAACCTGATCTTACTCTTGTAAAGAATATGACATATTATATGAAAAACATTTCATACAAAAGCAACTAATAAAATTCTTAAAAAATGTTTGAGAACAACACTTCAAAAATAATGAAATGATGCACATACCTACACTCAATACAAAATTGACAAGAATAGAACATGAATATAAAAGGAAGTGCATTCGCAATATTAGATTATGAATGTCTTTATATTCAAACGACTAAAGAAACACGGAAGCACACAAGAAGAAATAATTGTATTTTTTCGTTGTGGTTCGGTTTTTGTTTGACAGTTACTGAGAGTATAATATTAAACTTGTCTCTCTTAATAATGAAAAAGACAGTTTTATAACGAGGTAATGTGAGTGTGGGTTTGAATATTGATCCTATCTACATCCAAACTCACCCCAATCAAAATTATCCTTCTACGTTGAACTTGTCATTCAATGATCGTCATCTGTCATTCATTTTATCTTTCTCTTTTTTTTTCATACATATTCTTAAGAAATACCTGTTCGCAGTAATTACATTGAATAAGTGAGAATAATGTTTGCCAGTATTGTCAAATACTTCGAAAGCATTTGTCAGAGCTTTTCAAAAGTTTTTTTTTTTCTCATGAATTTGAATAACAAAAATCAAAACTGTATTTAAGTTAATTTTAAATACTTCTAGTTTCTGAAATTTCTTAACGAGAGTTATTTTCTACTAAAAAAAACGAAGTTCACAATATCAAGCATGATTAATATGGTATTTGGCTGCATATAAATTCTATGGTTCCTTGACATTTACGACCGATTGGATGTCGTTCATTGATCCAATATTGAAATCAATCAGTTTTTCAATTGCACTGATAAATTTGATTTGTCAAAACTGTTATTAAAAATAGAACAATTTCTTGATGAATCGATTTCCTTTAGTTTAATTGGAAGATCAAACTCTCAATTACAAAATTACGGAACAAAATTCGTTTCTCATTGATATATCTTGTGACAAAATGAGAAGAAGAAATCGATTTTGTCGTTGAAGAGCCGTCTTTTTTTTTTCAGGCAAATAAAAGAAAATCAACTTCATCTCATGCCAACAATAGACAACCATTCAATTGTATCGTATCGCTTGTAAATGTCTCCAATATTGGTAGCTGTGTTGTTGCCTTTGCTTTAAATCAGTTTGTTTTCATAAAATGTTTAGGAAAGCTTTTGTAAAATAATTATGTCTTTTTTTCTTTTATTTTCTAAGCTTTATACGCCAAACGTTTTTTTTTTTTGTAATTGTATATTATTATTTAGCCTACGAGTAGAGTTAAAATTATAAATTAACTAGCTACAAACGTAAAGAATGAATTTATTCTGAAAATGAAAACTTAAATAAATTCGAAAAATGATTTTTGAATTAGAAAATTAGGACTTAAATTTGGAATTTTTTGACGTCACATTTTTGAGGAAGTAAAAATTCATTGTCAAGTTCATATGAATATCTCTACAATATTGTTCTCTCTTTCTTATAATATATTTTTTCATTTATAATATATGTATACTGCGCATACAGATATGAAAATCAGATAAATATGTCTAGTAAAAGTTAAAGTATTCCACATCAATACGTTGTTTTATATGTCTGCTTCGTACCAGTTTGTGCAC
>CAJNOP010000039.1:1158205-1174207 GCA_905250075.1 Rotaria sp. Silwood1
AATACGTTGTTTTATATGTCTGCTTCGTACCAGTTTGTGCACTCCTATAAATCGCCTCTATCATTCTATGCCGAATAACAGCATCCTCCCAAGTGGGATATAAGCCTCCTTCTTTTGCGAACTCGTCATATGCTCTTCCAACATTGACATGAGTATCTTGTTCATCTGGTAGCGCAATTTCTATCATATCTTTGCCATCGAAGCTTGCGTACAAGGTAGGAGAGGAGACTTGCAGGTATCCATTTGGCCCTCTAACTTGTAATTCACCAAGAGTACCTTCAACTTCCCACAATAAATTCGTACCTTTGTATGATCCACCACGTAAATGAGCTGATGCATATGCACCGGAAGTCAAGACTCCACTGACACTCATCTGATCATGAGATGTGAGTGGTATATCACGAATTTTGTTTCCTTTTTCATCCCGAAGTTCGATAGTCTTTCTTGCGTTATGAGTTGTTGCGGTAAGTGATTCGAATTCTCCCAAGACATAACACATAGCATCTAATGAATGGCCGCCAAGTACAGTAATCATGTTTGCTCCATTTTCAATATCAGCGATATATGATTTACTCTCATCAATTGTAGGACCCCAAAGAATACCTCCTGCATACAGATGTGTAGACAATATTTTGCCAAGCTTTCCAGAACTAATTATGTCTTTCATCTTCTTGACCACAGAAGACTGACGTCCTTGTAATCCTACCATTGTTTTTACACCTTTTGAACGAGCCAATTGAGTAAGTTCCTCTGCTTCTTGAAGATTTCGTCCAAGAGGCCATTCAACGATAGCATTTTTGCCTTGTAAGAGAGCAGGCATGATGAGAGATTTATGTAGCGGAACTTTAACAGATACGACGACAGTATCAATGTCTGGATCTTGTGCTAATTCTTCTGATGTTGCATAGTATTTATTAACACCAAATGCTTCAGCTGAAGATTTTGAAGATTCAATAGTCGAATTTGCAATTGCTTTTATAGTGTAGATCGAAGAATTTTTCAAATAGGATTCATGAGCACTCGAAGCCCAGCCTCCTTTCGAGGAAAGACCGATAAATCCAATGTTGATTCTAGAAGACATAAAAGATTGACGAATGGGATGAGTTTATATGTATGTGATGTATATTTCTGGCGTGCTTGTGCTTGTCGAACGTTCTTATAAATATATAAAAAAAGATGCATTCGTCATGCTGACGCGTTTTTTGCGTTCTCACACACTCAAAAGTAATCTGAGGTCTATTGAATAAATATACTTCGTGCTTTGTCATTATCATATATACCAAGGTCTTTTCTAATAGAGTGAAGTTTGAGTGAGGAAAAGAAACATCAGTCACCAAAAGAAATTCTGTACAACACTATTTTTGCGTTTAAATGTGTAGTCCGTTGCTTTCAAATGCATTTCTATTGTCCAACAAAAGCTGTTTAAATATAGTTTATATTTATTGCGTTTTATGTTTGTTGAAGAGATATTTTTAAAAGTAAAGATATGCAATTTGTTTTATATTTTATATAATGGATCATGATGCAACGTTAGAGTTGAAAAAAAAACTTTATTCGCTCCACGTGCGTTTTTAATGTACATTTTTTGTTTCTTCATCTGTTACACATAAATGTGTAAGCCTGTGCGCAATATAACGACTACATAGGAAAGACAAAACTCTGAGAAGAGTCATTCAATGATGCAGTAAAACATAATTACTTGATTTCAATTCTAATCAATACAGAAAAGTATAAAGCAGAATATAAGCTGTTTATGATATAAAGAAGAAATGACACTATTTACAAATAAGTATAGGATTTGATTGTGCATCCCACGGCAATGAAATTGTTATCTTCGGACGAAGTTGTGATAAGATATAAAAACTGAGTAAATATGCCATGGAAATAAGTAGCAATAGTTTTTCAAAGGCATATGCCTGATTCAAAATAGCTCACTGTGAAACATTCACTTATTATCTTTGTTCTCGTTGTCAGTGCCTATTGTGCACCGATATTTGATGAAAAATTGGACAATGCGTGGACATTATTCAAACGTGTCTATTAAAAACAATATGAATCTAGAGATGAAGAAACAACACGGTAATTGAATAACATTTTCTGAATTGTAGTTGCATCTACTGATTATTTCTCGTAAACGAGCTATATGGGAAGCAAATGTTCGAAAGATTCGTAGGCATAATCTAGAAGTAGGTCTGGCTCTTCATATATACACCATGAAAGTGAACCAGTTCGGTGATTTGGTACGTTTCTGACTGTAGTTTAATATTTCACAGGAATACTATGCAGATGTTTCAATACATAGATACATGATGAGTTTAAGAAACGCATGAATGGACTTAGAAAAAATATAAATACTGATACGAATAGATTTGATCGGCACCGATTCTTGGTCCCTGCAAGCGTTGCCATTCCAGATAACATAGATCAGTTTTATGATTAGTTGATTGGGAAATATTTAAGTATGAGAGCATGAATTTCGATTGGCGTGAACATGGCTATGTCACTTCCGTTAAGGATCAAGGGGAATGTGGTTCATGCTGGGCTTTTTCTGCTACTGGTGCACTCGAAAGTCAGTACTTTGTCAAAACTAAAGTGCTTGTTTCACGGTCAGAACAAAACTTGGTCGACTGCTCTACCAAGTTCAGTGACAATGGTTGTAATGGTGGTTTGATGAATAATGCTTTTGAATATATCAAACAAAATGATGGCATAGACACGGAGGATAGCTATCTATACAGAAGCATTGATGACAAGTGTCATTTTAAACCAGAGGATGTTGGTGCCACTGATGTGGTAAGTTTTTTTTGAGAGATCAAGAGTAAAATGAGGTCAATTCGTTTCATTTCGAATATCTCTTTCTCAAACTGATAATAGGTTTATGTAGTGAAATATATTTCTATGTCACAAGCTTTATTCATGAAGAACCTTACTCTTTGACTTTTTTTTTGGATACGAGCATCAAATGGCTGAGTTTGTCATGAAACTACTCCATGCACAGAGAAATTTCACATGTAGAAATGAATTAAAATTACACATTTACGAATGTCGTTACTTCAGGAAAACAGAGAAAACATATTGTGCAAAAGAAAAGACAATACCAATCGAATAATATTATCTCCACAAACGTCTCGTGAAAGTGAAGTAATAACAGAAAAATTTGTCGATGATTTGCTTTATAAAGTAAAAAGCATTCGAATTTCTCTCATAGAGTTTTGCTTATATCAAGGCAAAGAACGAAACTGATCTCACACTTGCTATGGCTACAATTGGTCCTATTTCAGTCGATATTGATGCTTCGCAAGAATCTTTCACGTTTTTATCACAAAGGTGTGTATAATGAACTCGGCTGCTCGTCAACCAATCTCAACCATGGCGTGTTGGCTGTTGGTTATGGAAGTATTACAATCAAACAGAAATTAGATTATTACATAGTCAAGAATTCATGGAGCTCTGATTGGGGTGATTATGGCTACATCTTGATGAGTCGCAACGCGAATAATCAATGTGGAATTGCTACTTCAGCGAGCTATCCACTTGTATAGAGTTGTGATCATCGTTCAATATAACTGATGTGCGAGATTGTCGTCATCATTTTATTAAATAAACGTATGTGGAAGCGTTGATACTGGCCATCGTCATTCGCATATCCTTTATCTAAAATAGATGTTGTTGGGTAAACAATTTACTTAGGAAATTTGAATCAGATGCTCTTTAGACAGAAGCAACAGGTATATACATAGTGAGTGTTAAGAAAAAAGTAGAAGATACCGACAAATAACATAATACAGTTGGAAAATGCATGAATTACTATTTCAAAGCAAGAAACATAGTAGAGGAAGAAATCAAGAGAATACATTGGGGAAAATGTCCGATTGAACGAACAAATATGGTTAATATCTTTAACAGATTTGTCTTTTGGTAAGTTTTACGGAGCGATCATAACATTATCTCCATACGGCATCATCTGAACTATTGAGAATGTAGGTGTCACTGCAACGATGAATATAAGAGAGACCCTCACATGCATCTGAACAAATGCTCTATTATAATTCTCTTAGTACATGGATACCCAGAAAACTCACTGCTTCTGCTTGAATAGAAGCATTCTCTCATTAGAGTAAGTTGTGTGTAATGGGCATCTATACGATCTTCCTGTTGCACGCATCTTCTTATCCAGTAGCATCGGTATACACAGTTGTTAATGTCAATCTATAGCATGTAAATGTTCTTCATAAGGATAATGTTCAAGTTGTCTTAATGAAGATATAATGTCAGAGATTAGGTGATTGTTACTTAGCTCCAGATTTAATCGAAGTATAAAAGTGTGTGCATCCTTGAATTGATACATTACTTTGATTGCAACGTTCCTTGCCATGAATAATTCCTGTCTTTTGGTTACACTTGCTTTGTTGTCTATTAGAATATTGATCCATGGGCTGTTGCAGTCTCAATGCGTGGTGGTAATACAAAGACTCGTAAATTCAATTCGTTGCTCTTCATTCATCGACGATGATTGTTCTCTCATCAACAGTCTATTTAGTCTGTGAATATACTGCGAATTGAAAACTTGATTATCTCATGGGTTGTCAACTGACATTTTTGCCAGCATCCACTATGAAATATACAAGTGTACACTGAATAATTTTAGAGAAACCTAATTCTATTTATAGCATTCTTCAATGCTTAATCTCGATCGAACCTGTAAAAATGTACTTCACAACTGTTATATTGAAATTTATGAGTCATCTCTTAAGAATGTTTTCATAACTATTCGTATGGCATGAGAATATGGAAGTTTGGCATTGCTTTAATCTTGTACCAGACTTCTTGCCATATATACGGTACCCTATAATAGTGTTACGGGAATAGCATGTCGACATGTCTGCGAATCTGTTTTAAAGGTCAGAAAATCGTATTGCAACAAATGAAACAAAATTTTTCAAACTTATGACTTCAAATTCGTTCAAAATTAATGAAAGTCTGGAATTCGAAAATAAAAACAACAGAAGATGTGCAGGTGTGGCTGTAGAAATGGGGTATAGGAGTGTAAATCTTCTCTTCATACCCATACTCAGCCTTCTTCTTTGTTCAAAAACAGTATTTCCTTAATGATTATGGAAGATGCATAGCCTGGCCTGGCTTAGACTGTCATATTAACCATAGTTACGAGCAATTTCAATATATGAAAGCAACGAGAAATTCTTTATTCGATGAATTATGAAAATAAAAAAATGCTTCATGAATGTCTTAAACATGTAAATTACTTTATTGTTCTTCTCCAAACAAAATGAATCAATCATCGATTCAAAAAAAATCAGAAGAGCGTCGGATGATTGTAGTAGAAATGAGTAACATCTATAGTTAAAGCCAGAAATGAATCCATTCATTTTGGTAATCGATAGCAAATGCATCATTGATTTGTGTATGACTATGATCGATCAACCATTTGTGAAGAGCTTTCTTGGCTTTTTCAGACAAAGGACCTTTTATGCAGACATAAATTCGTTTTTCTTCCTTCGACATGTCCCCTGCTTGCGATATAGGTGAGTCGATGAAAATTGTTGAATCTTGCACAGACAGAACTAGATGACGAATATGAGTAAACCGTTTTAGAATAACATCTAATCGTAACGTATGAATGTCGCGTAGGCGAAAAATTTCGAGACATACGATTCGTTGTTGTAAAAGTTCATATATAGATTCATTATCTATTATTGTATTGAAGCAATTAAAATCAATCGAGAGGTCATAGAGACGAGGAGCTGCCTTGAGCAAACGAAGCAGTTCACATTTTCCCTCTACGTGAAGACGTTTCAGTCGAGGTAAATGTAAATCCACTGCTTCAGTAAATTGCATCATCGTAGCTAAAGGATAAAAAGTCATAAATCAATTGTTCGATAGAACAAAAGTTATCGATATAATGTCTTTGAATAATATTCGAAATCTGATTTGTGAACAAATTTTTGACTCAGCTTTTCATCAAGATCGATTAGGTATTAACGGCGTCGATACAAGACCTATATACAGTACGTCATTGATGTTTGTCTATGTCCGATGATATTTCATGTAAATGACTATCAGCAATATTTGGGATATCTTTTCTCAACTTCTATTGAAATTACCACAAAATACCGATAGATTTGTTTATTTCGATGATGGTGGCATTGAATAAAGTGATATGATAGCAAAGAATCGAATACAAAACTAATAAAAAGAAGCTGTCTGTCTAGTATAATTTGAATACTGTGCAACGAAAAGAAGGACAGGGAAGTATATCCAGTGAATGCGGAACATAAGAATGAAAACATGAAAAAAAGAGAGACATCAATAGTAATGGTGTCTCTACGAAGTAGTCTTGAAACGATCACGAAATAAGACTTAGAGTTCATTCTTTGAAGTAATCAAGATTTTACTTTTGCAGAGGTTTTTATTTCGATATTTTTCCTTTCAGAATATTTCTCTTTAAGAATAACTAGTTTCTGATTCCTGTTCAATAATCTTCTTCTCTTATGAAATAAAGCTTTTTCTTACAATGTCTACAGTCTGACTTTTCACATAATGAAGCAATATGACGAAATCACCGAATTTTTGCAAGGTATTTACTAGTTCTGCTCGCTTCGCTGGATTTTATTTAAAAGATGGCAGTTAGCTCTTTAAAAGCAATTTTTCACAATGTTTCTTAGCTTTTTTGCAATGTTACTAATATGTTTCTAAAGTTTTATTGAATTAGGAGACCTCATGTACTTGCTTGCTGTCTCTTCGACTTCGTTGTAAATTTAAATCTATTGTCTATGAACTCTCCACCGATAAACATATAGGCTTATTCGTCCGTTTTTCTTCGTGTATCCGGTTATTACAAGTGAATAAAATCTCCTTTACTCACGCTTTTTAAAATAAATAATTAATTATTGTGTGAGAATTACATACGTGCTTCTGAATCATTTTCTATACTAATGTTGAGTTGCCGAAGTCGATGGAAGTGTTGCAAGATCATCAGCGCATCGATAAAAGATGATTCTCTACAGATCTTTAGATATTCCACTGTTTGCATATATTTCCAACCGGATAACATGTATTTACCTATTGCTGTTGGTATCAATATTGAATGCACATTATAAGGTATTGTATGAATAATAGTATATTGATCGGGTTCATTTAACCAGCATGATACTGGAATATGTTTCGGCCATGTAGCAAGCAAACTATCAGTTTTGATAGGTGATTCCGAGAAGTAATAAAGAATGAACAATTGAATTTCGACGAGAGATAATGGTAGAACAATGACAAGGTTCTGTCCATTAGCAAGACGTTCATCATCTGTATATAGATCAAGTGTTAATCTATGTAAAGATGGCATTTTAGACAATATATCGACAATGTTGCTAAATTCCCAAAACATACCATACGAATGTAATTCAAAATCTTTCAATTGAATAAGTGGTGACACATTCATTAATGTTGTTGTTGAAATGCCAGGTGATTGTCCGAAACTTATACGTAAACGGCGCACATTTGGTATAAGTTTGAGTAGGTCTCCTAACATATCGCAATCAATCAAGTTGAGTGTCAATTCTTCAATGTTCGAACATATAATGTTTTTATCATTTGTCTTCAAACTTAAAAAGATGGAATCCTGATCGAACAATACAGATTTGAGCCGACCATTATTCGCAGTCAAAATATTTTTCAATAATTCACTTGAATGTCGACCTGTGAGACGTTTTATATCAAGTTTTACAAGATACTTGAGATCTCTTATTTCTTTAAGAAATATGATTAGATCTGTATCAATGAAACATTCAAGTATCAACGAATACAAATTTGGAAACATCGACGATAAAGTCAACTCAAAGCGTGTTGCATGTAATTTATTCGATATGAAACTAGCCCAATTTCCATTAACCACAAATGATCGAATATTGGAGCTTATTTGAGGTAAAATATTCGATAAAATACAATCAAATTGTTTATATGTTACACCAATAAGATTCATAGAATGACAAAAATAGGTTATTGTCGAATTGAAACGAGTATTCAGATTATAAAAACCATAGATAATATCGGCACAACTAAGATATTGAAATACATGTAATGTAATTTCTTCGGGTAATATTTCAAAATTCGATATTGTAGCCATCTAAAAAGATATTATATGCGCGTAATTACTCATAGAAAGCAAAAGCATGTTGTCGCAATGACCAGAAAAAGCCCGATATATATTTTACACCTATGTAAAGCAGAGACAAAATGAAAAAAAAATGCACATGCGTGCATATGCATCGCGATCATTGCGTCTCAACATCATTCACGTAAAATATACTTCTTTTTCTATCGTTTCTTATAAGCATTGAATCATACGGCTTCATAGAGAATCGATAAAGCAAATTCAATGATTGGTTTTTTTATAATGTGTCTTGTTAATGTAAATAAGATCAGAAAGTAGAGCAGTAGGAAAATCGACAGAATTTTCAATGTTGATCTGAAAAATATTGTTTAATTGAAAGTTTTCCAGAAACAATATCGACATACGCCACTGTTCTGATGTTTCACTCCTTCCTGACATAGCTGCAGACATTCGACTGACATTACCATATTTATGCTTTTCTTACGTGAAAAAGCTTAACTATGAATATCGTTCGACTTTGTTATCTCAGTCTACAATTCGGACAGAATTGCTAAGACAATCACGAGAATGGTCATGTTGAACATTTCTCTTCATATACCTGAAGAGTTGAATCTACATTTATTCGGCTTCACTTATCCATGATAATTGAAAACACATTCTGGTATTTCTATTGACAACTTTTTTTTCTCAGTCAACTAGTAATCATTCAGAATTGAGAAATAAAGACGAAATATGTGATGGAGTAAATTGTCAGTCAACCAAAGTTGAATTCTCTTGTTCGATGTTATGCGACTCCTAGTTCATCAGGCGTGATTTTTTTTGTTTTTCTCGACTTCAATCATTCGAACCTTTTTCTGTTTTAATTTCAAACAACTATCTCTTTGTTTTAGGCAGTTGAGTCTTGACATACCAAATGAATAAGTTAATGTGATGGCTGAATTCTGATTCATTGAATGGATTTATTATTATAGCATCGACAACGTCATAATACAAGAAGCATTGTCTACTGGTAGAATCTCTGGTACAAAGACCTATAATCTCCAGATTTTTCATAGATAACGATGATATGAAAAAAAAACTACAGTTCATTTAACGACCGGCAAATAATAGAAGAAAGGAAGGTATTTAAAGAGAACTCTAATCAAGACTTGGAAACAAAAGAAACAACACATATTCGTAAGTCTCAGAGTAAAAATTTCGTGCACTGTGATCCTTTTCTCTGTTGCCTGCCGAAGCGAGTGTGGGTTTGGACGAATAGAAGATGCTGTCTACACTCTTGTATTACATAAAGTCGCCGTCACCACCGGTTTTTGGAAATTCTTTGATTGTATCGATTTCATCTTTCATATGGTGTGAAAGATAACAAAAAGATGGAATTATTGAACATCTCAGCTTTGAAAACTCTACCAGCATTTTTCTTTTCGATCAGAATTCAAAATTGAACATGAAGATGCAAACATGCATATCTTTATGGAAAAAAACAGTTATTCCATCAGATTTATATCTTTATTTATAATAACAGACATTCTAAAATGAGAGTGTTAGCTGAAGCTTCACATCTAACCATATCATAAAATAAAAATTTGATAAGTAATACTTTGTGGGTTTTAATCTATCAATCTCCATATCTTTTAACTACTCTGAGTATAAAAGGGCGATAACAACATGAAAAACAGAATACGAAAACTCATATGATAGATAATTAAATAGATGATGTTATGATAACTACATTTATTTAAAGATGTGCGTCAAGTCAAAGTTCATTTTTTGTTGGAGGTCTATGGAAAAATGGCTTCTTCAAATATTTGTTGGTCTATTATTATGAAATTGGGTCTTATAATTCTTCTTCTAGCCATAGCTATTCCTTTATATTATGGTTCCACCAATCCTGGTTATCTTTTATCTCGTTTGATTCATTCTTTGATATTAATTAAGCATACTTTTGTTCCAGATACCGATCGACCCATGTTAGGTGCAGAATATTGTGCTTTTGAAAGTATGCTGCGAAGCTCACCTCAAGTCAACTATGATCTAAAAGATGATCCATTGAAAATAGCAAAGGAAATGCGTGCATCTTTTCCAATTGATACAGTCGTTCCTCGTCCTATTGAATGTCAATTCAAAAAACAAATATACGAATACGATAGACGAACTGTTGAAGCCTACTGGGTGGATTATCGTACTGGAACAAAGAAGTGGAATTCAGACCGGGTCATACTTTATTTTCATGGTGGAAGTTATATAGTGGGTGATTTTCAAAATAAGTTCGGATGATTACTCATAACTCTTGATTTAAATGACATTAGCTTGTCGATTTATTCACATATTTCTTTACTTGATTGTCGCAGTAGAGGTTTTCTGTAGAATCTTTTTTTCTACTTAAAAATAGAATAGTGCTTCATTTTTCACAAGAGTAAATATTATTGAAGCAAGTATTATCATTATCTGTTTCAACTTATAGTGGATTCGAATGTCAATTATCTCGTATTTTCAATGCGATAATCATTCACTTGGAATATCGTTGTGCACCAGAACATCCTTTTCCAGCGGCTATAGATGATGCACTTACTCTCTACCGTGCAGTTCTTCAGGATGGTATTTTGCCGTTTCGTCTAGTTATTATGGGCGATTCAGCAGGTGGTGGTCTTACTTTACTCACAATACAAGCACTTCTTGCTCGTCAATTGCCAAAACCTCGTGCTGGCATTATTTTATCTGCATGGGCTGATTTTTCATTATCCGGTGAAAGCTTCACACGTAATCATCTTCCAGATGTAATTCTTCATGCCGAAGGATTTCCTTGGACGGTTGAACAAATCTTGGGTCTGAACCATAGTCAAATAATGCGAGATGATCCTTCATACAGTCCATTATTTGGATCTTTCAAAGATTTTCCTCCACTCTATATTACAGTAGGAACAGCGGAAATATTGGAGGACGATTCAAGACGAGTGGCTGACAAAGCACAACAAGAAGGAATCAATGTAAAACTCGATGTTGCAGAACATTTATTAGATGTTCATCCATTGTTTTTTCCTTATTTTCCTGAAGCACGAAGCACCCTAGACAATATTCGTCAATGGCTCGAAATCAAGTTTCAATGAAGAATCAATGAACTTTTGCTTCTCGTACCTAGTTAACGTTGTTAGCATTTTTCTTTCTGATTATTTATAGAGATAATAGATAGATGATTGTTCAACGTACACTCTTCTAGTAGTACTCAGTCTCAAAATGATAACTGAAACTCCTATGATAGTCATGACGTGAGCTTAGATCTTAGACATTAAATACAAGTCTCTCATTTTGCATCAATTATTTCGACAGTCATCATGTAGAAGCTCGTGATAATTTTACGTAAGTGCAGAAGCACGAATGAGTCAGCAAACATTACATTGTCTTCTTTGGCATCTGGCGATTGCTCTAACGTTGGAAGATGCCATCCTTGACGAAAAATGATCAATCAATAATTGAATCGATGGTTGGTAGAATCGCGCGTTGCATTAATTGATCTGCAATTAGAAGTTCGACTTATTGATTGATTTTTCTTCCAAGGTGTTAGTATAAGTCTTGTTGTCAGTTAAACTCACAAACCAACGTCAATATTTTGAAATTTGACCACAGACTAGTGTTTTTTCATTGTTAAAAAGCGACCGAAACATGTTTAAATCATCTTCAAAATTCCCCATTGTTGAAAAAGAATCTCCTTGATCAATCTTTTTATACTCATTTACAAACAATACCAAGAATCAAAGGTATGAACCAACTGATCGGTTTAACTTTCTTTGCTTTAAAATTTTCTAACCCAATCACGTACTAAAAACTATTTTTCAAAAGTATTACATGCTTGTGAACAATTTAGCATGCTGTGCATACGCCTGAATCGTTCAAAGAAATATAACTTCTACAGTATTTTATTTCTTAATAATAAAATGATAAATACTAAGAAAAGAAGAATCAGAACCGTATGTAGAAAGTCCAAATACCAATGACAATATTTGAAACCAGTAGCTTTAGCATTTCGTTCTTGATGCAAACCGTTCAAACGTTCTGGTCGATAGATCAAAAAATATTCTGATATCCAGCTATATTTGTTCGATTGAATGTTTTATATGTAAATGTACATATCGCCTCGCTTTCTTTGTACATTTCTGTTTTAGATAGAGGTAATTTAAGCCGTCCGAAGAAATATTCTGATACCCAATGACTAGCTAGTTCACCCACCAACCAATGTGTTACACATGATACGTAGCCAACCAAGTACTCCAACAGGTATGACGCGCCGATGGGTGTGGGGGTGTGGGTGTGGGTAGAAATTCATTCATCGGACACACACCCACACCCACACCCACATCTTTTATAGATGCTTTCAAACTGTCATTACCACTACTACTACAACCACATTGGCGTCTACAACAGGTAAAAGAACTAATAACTAATATGGTATGTGGGTGTGGGTGTGAATATTAGTGGGAAGACGTCCTTCTCATTCACACTCACATTTCACACTTTATAGATACGATACGCCGTATAAGAGAAGGACTTATAAAAGTGAAGATAACCGGAAGAAGTTAGAAATCAGCGACAAGCATCATCAATGAGTGGAAGTAGTCGTTCTCGAAAAAGCTAAGCCGTTTCTTTTCCTACCGACATATGCGGATCAAAATTTAAGCAGCTCACTATTACGCATCTTTTATTCCGCCGCCATATAAAAATTTTCATAAACAATCTTTTGCTTCTGAATAAAGAATGTGCATGTGGATATGGGCTTTAGATGTGACTGTGACTTCGATGTCTGAAAGCGTGTAAGCGCGGACGTCTATTTGAGTGCAGTTATTTGATTAGATCTTCACTTCATATCCATCAATACCAGCATCCATAACCTACGAAAATTACTACCAAGTCAGATGGTAGCAATCGATTTGATGATAAGCTAGATGATTAAAATAAAATACTATATATAGAATCGACCAGATTTCGTACAGCTCATTTTCGGCTATGAGTTTGTTCGACGATGTTGGAACCGGCAACAAATATTGCGAGCAAAATGGACTAATTCGCTTGAAGAGACGCCCTCATAAAATGTAGATGTGAAGACCGTGTGTGTCTGTTATGAGTTTTCTGGAAATTTACAAGAGGTATCATACGCGAAAAGATGTTGGGCTCTTAAATTCTTTTGAGAATCGTATAGATTCGCAACGCAGCGGAATATTTTTATATTGATATAATAACGAATGAGACATTGTTACTACCTTTCTGTGATTTTGCTTCATGCAATCAGAATAAGAAAATTCGATTTGTCTTTTTACCCCAAGACTTTGACAAAATATCTCATAGTCACTGAATAGACGATAGAACACTAGAAACAAATAATCAGCTTTTACTGCTGCTGCCTATTACATTTTCATGTTGGACGCATAAAGACTCCTTTTGGATTTATAGTCGACGGCAAGTCGCAACACAGAGTGGTCATTATGTCTATTACAATTTAATCTATCCATCGATCTATCTTGAAAAATCCATGTATTGAAAGGCGCACACAATCGACTACTCAAACAAATTATCATGTAATCTTTGAGACCTGATAAACGACATGATATACTTTGTCATGGATAACGATTCAACAGATGAATAGATTGACCTAAGATTCCCTCTTAAACTACTAGGATCTATGAAACTTTTTTTTAAAGACTAGAAATTATGCATCAACTGGATAGAAAAAATGAAAGATTTACAATGGTTGATTATCGATGATAAAACGGATTAAGTTCAACAACATTTCGCATTTTCTATTACGATTAACAATGCGCGACAAATGACACCGAATCCGTATGAAATCATCAACATGGTATCTATTTGAATAATTTCGTTTTGTCAATTTTATAAGATCTACTAAGATTCTTTCATTCCATATCCTCTTTATGTTTCAACATGTTGAACGCTTAATTCTGTTGTTCACTTTTGATCACCAAGAACATTATTTCTTCGGTTATGCGTCTGTAACGATCTTTAAAACGATTATGAATAGTTCATTGACACAAAAAGATCTTAAATATTAGGGAAAAATGTTATGATTGTAGAACTTAATATTGCACGAATAACATTCCATCATCGATTTTTTTGTTAATATGGTTTGGAATGAGCTGATAGGACCATTGAATTGTTGTAAATTAATCGATCAGAAGAAAATAAAAAGCACAATATTTTCTATATTTTTTTTCCTTGTTGAAACAGATTCTGATATGAATCCCGGTCTAATATGTTCTTAGCAAGCTACTAATGTCAAATTCAAATGAAAAACTAATTGTCATATTATTATTGCCTCTGTTATGTGATTGATACAAGTCGAGTCAAAATTTTTTGATAGACGCTTGAAACTTCGTCATGGATAAATTTAAGTTTCAATAGAAGATGTGTCACGCACAACTAAATAGAATTTAAAAAGAAAAACTCAAAAAAAATTGAAAAAATGAGATCAATGAACTAAACTTACTGTCTTCGAATTAGGACTGACTCATAAGTAATATATAAAGCATGAATATGTTATGTTTTTAAGTTTTTCTGGATTAAATTTCAACTAAAAATAATGAAAAACTTTTTAGTTTATGTATTCTCTGTGGTAACATAATGTCTTCCTTGGGAACTTGATGCTGAAACAAAAATATGTTGGTTTGATTGTTTACAAAAATGCTTCCGAACATCATTTCCTGATGTCAACGTTGAAGAAGTCATTCGTGAACGTCTACATAAAAATAACAAGTACGTGCTATGTTGTCTTAATGAAAATGAACATGAAATTAGAATATATTTTTAGATAAAAGACAATTATGGCTGATTAAAAACATAATCTGCGAGAGTTTATTTTTATCTAAAACTCAACTTTGTCTGTGGCGTGTTTAACAATGAAGTCATATATAAATCTTTCGGATGCCATGAAACTTTGAAAAAAAAAGAGATTTCAGATGCGATTTTATCAGATTTTTGCAGTCTCAGCAAGCTGTTTTTCAATTCGAAAGGGTGCATCGAGCGCAAGTAAAATTCGCTATAGTAATTAAGTGACTAAAAATCAATAGATCGGCTGCTACACTTCATGTATTTAAATAATTGAAAACAAGATTCATCTTTATCATCTTGATTTACTTCAGTTGATAGACAATAAATAGTATTTATGTATAAGTTTCTTGGTTCAATGATTGAATCAATAAAAAAAAACGTTTCTAAGTACTTTTCATTTATTTTCGAAGTAAATAATAGTAAGTGGAAGTTCAAATTGAGATTTTTACAGCTTCTTTCTCCTCTTAGGCTCTATCAACCGGAATTAAAGATACTGAACAATACTAATAACAAGCCGTAGAAAGTTCTAGAATATTCCAGAACCTTCTTGGGATTAAAATAATATTAAAGATGATGTTTTGCTTTGTCACAACTGCCAAATGATTAATACAAATGCATAAACTGATTAAATTATGCTTTTCACGAATCATCAAAGTAAGTCTTATTGAGTTCAAACGAGATACATAATAGATCATTAAGATCTGCCGTAGATATAATGAATGTTTACAACAGGTTTATTAGTCGATGAAATCAATCGTTAGTCTAAACATAATAAATTATGAAAATAAAACAGTACTAACAAACTTTAATAAAGTATCTTATCATTTATATGAGGATTAACATAATAATCAGTTTTTATTCTATTGTGAATACAGAAAATTTTTGGTATCAGACTGTTCCATCACCAGATGAAAAAAAATTACTTATAAATAATTTCAAACAACAAATCTTGATTCTAATCCTGATTATATAATATAAATCCAACAAAAAATGAGTATTTTTGTGACACTTCACTATTAATTAAATTTTTGATGAAATAAGATTAA
>CAJNOP010000039.1:1174217-1195187 GCA_905250075.1 Rotaria sp. Silwood1
TTTTCAAATAAGAATCGATATTTTTCTTATATTCATTCTATTGAATAATAATCTGTTGTTATTCTCGCATCTAGTTAATCATCCTTACTCATGATAGAGTCACTATCATTACCAAACGCATGCAAGACAATACAGAAATGTAATTTGTCCTCATTTCGCTGTAATAATGCATAATGGTAAGCAGCAAGAAAAGAAAAAAAAAAATTTTTTTTTTTCATGAATAAACACAGCATCATTAAATATATAGATGTCAATAACAAAAAATAATTCACAGGTTTTTTTTCATCCAGGTATTTTTATTAAAATAATATGACATAGATTGAGAATTGTCGATCGATGATTCAACAAATTATAACTGTGAAATTGACATATGAAGAGAGTAATATAGAACTGAATCATAATGACGTAAAAGAAAAATATTTATTAGTTATGTTTACTTGTAAACAATCGTTCATATTTGTCAAGGAAAAAAAAAATGATTGCTCATTTTTCTTCCTTCCAGTAAAACGTTTATATTTTCTATCTAATAGAAAAATGCAGTCGCCTCTTATCGTTGTCTGCATTATGTCTATTCTTCATAAACCGCAGTGAAGAACGACGAAAAAAAAAATGTCGGGTTTTTCTTTGACTCAAACGAGCAAACATCGAACACGACATAAGCTTACGTTTATTGGCTGTTTGTTACGTTCTCTTTCATATGATTCATACAAAAATAAAAGTAGGAAGAATAACTAAGTTGTAATGTTTTTATTTGCATTTTTTTCTGCTGAAAGAGTGAGACAAATTTTTCTCTCTTCTTGTACTTGCTCAAGTAATAAGTAATATGAATAATATATATTCAGAAATTTTTCATATTTTCTACAAGATGTTTGATTCTTCTTTTTTTTTTACAAAATTCAACAATATATATCTGTATGTGCTTATTTGATATTTTAGATAATTGAAAATAATTATTGGTAAACAAATTTTCCGATAAAATGTCTCATACTCTGCAACATCAAACATCGTTATTAACTCCTGATATCGATGAAAGTCTTTATTCTCGACAAATGTAAATTATTATTATTATTTTTTTTTTTTTTAATTTAAATCAAAATACATAAGAAATAATTCTTATTTAGTTATGTTATGGGTAAAGAAGCAATGAATCGATTAGCTCATGCTCATGTTCTTATATCGGGCATGCGTGGTTTAGGTGTTGAAATAGCTAAAAATATTATATTGGGTGGTGCTAGAACAGTAGTTATTCATGATTGTGATAAAGTTCAATATGAAGATCTTTCATCACAAGTAAAAACTAAATTTAAATTAATTTTTTTTTTTTTAATAAACTAAATTAATTAATTTTTTTTTGTTTTGTTTGTCTTAGTATTATTTTTCTGAATCTGATATTGGTCAAAATCGTGCTAAAGTTGCTGTTGAAAAATTATCTGAATTAAATAGTTATGTTCATGTAAAACATTCATCAGATATGATTAATGAAACATTTTTAACAACAAATAAAATAAATGTAAATTTTAATTATACAAAATAATTTATTAATTTATTTGAATATATTTTATTCTAGGTATATGTTTTAACTGATGCAAAACTTGATCAACAAATATTAGTTGGAAATTATTGTCATGAACATGGTATTAAACTTATTATTGCTAATACTAAAGGTTTATTTGGGTAAAAAAAAAATATAAATTTTTTTTTTTGTCAACTATCTTTTTTCTTTTAATAGACAAATTTTTTGTGATTTTGGTGAAAAATTTGAAGTACTTGATACAAATGGTGAAAATCCTATAACACAAGTTATTACAGAAATTAGTCGTGTTAGTATTTAATAATATGATGAAATATTATTTATATAAATTTTTCTTTTTTTTTTTTTTTTTTTATTCTAGGATGATGTTGGTGTAGTTTTTATGTCAATGGATGCTCGACATGGATTTGAGGAGGGTTCATATGTGACATTTCATGGTGTACAAGGAATGACAGAAGTTAATGAACATGAATTTAAAATTTCTGTACCAAGTAAATATATGACAATGATATATTCAATTAAATTAATAACAAAAAAAAAAATACTTTTTTGTTTTATTCTAAAGGTCCGTTTACAATTACCATTGGTGATACACGTAAATTTGGTATTTATGAAGGTGGTGGAACAGTAATTGAAGTTAAAAAACCACATGAAATAAAATTTGTAAGTCTATTAAATATCAATATGATTAAGATTAAAAGAAAATAATTTATTTAGAAATCACTTGCCGATTCATTAATTGAACCAGAATTATTATTATGTGATTTTTCTAAAATGTCTATGCCTTCGAATCTTCATTTAGCATTTCAAGCTTTATCTCATTTTGAAGAACGATATCATGCTTTACCAAAACCATGGGATGAAGTATGTGAAAAATTTTAATATTATCATTATTTTTTTAGTTTTATTTAAATTTTTTAGTCTGATGCTGAAAAATTTTATGAAATAGTAGAAAAATTAAATATTGACAATCGAGATAAACCATTAACAGATGAATTAAATAAACATTGGATAAAATTATTTTCTAAAATATGTACCGGTGATTTATGTCCTATGCAAGCTGTTATTGGTGGTATTGCTGCTCAAGAAGTTATGAAGGTAAAAATTTTATTAAAAACGAAAAATATTCTTAAAAAATTTTGTTTTTGTTTTTTCTAAGGCTGTAACAGGAAAATTTATGCCAATACGACAATTTCTTTATTTTGATGCAATTGAATGTTTACCAGAAAATGTATTTCAACCATCGGATATAATTCCAAAACCAAGATTTTCAACAAAAAAAACACGATATTGTTCTCAAGAAATTGTTTTTGGTGCAGATTTTCAAGAAAAAATTTGTAAATCAAAATATTTTGTGGTAAGAAATTTATTATGAAATAAAGAGAAAAAAAAAAGAAAATTATTGATTAATTTTATAAAAAAAGGTTGGTGCTGGTGCAATCGGTTGTGAAATGTTAAAAAATTTTTCTATGATGGGTATAGGATGTGATAAAGAAGGTGGAGTTTATGTAACAGATATGGATTCAATTGAAAAATCAAATCTCAATAGACAATTTCTTTTTCGTTCATGGAATATAGGAGTAAATATGTTCTTTGAATTATAAATTTATTTTTTAATTTTTTTTAATAGCAAATGAAATCAAAAGTTGCAGCAGAAACAGTAAAAACAATGAATCCAATGATGAATATTCATGCATATATTGATGGTGTTTTACCTGAAACAGAACATATTTATGATGATAAATTCTTTGAAAGACTTGATGGTGTTGTTAATGCACTTGATAATGTCAAAGCTCGTAAGTCTTATTAAAAAAAAAGCTGATTACCTAAAATTTTTTCGATCTAAAAAATAATTTTCCATATAACTTATAAATGCAGTTCGTCTATTTGAATTTTATTAACTCGAAAGAAAAAATTTCAAATCTTAATCGAAATTATGAGTTTTTTTTTTTTTTATTATTATTGATGAATGCGTTCGAATAGTCTGTACGAAGTACATCGATTATTTTGGTTTATTCTTTACGAGTTTTATTGTTGATGTAATAAAATTATTCGTTAGTTGAAAGAAGAAAAGAAATAGAAATAATTTTAATATTATTATATTCGTCAATAGAGATAATAAAAAAAAAAACTTCCTTAAGAAAAAAGAATGCAATGTTATCTAATCAAACATACTATAAATCATAAAAATTATCTTTTTTTTTTCTTTTTGATATGACGTCAATATTTTCATGACAAACAAAAGTCAATTCATAAATAAAATAATCAGAAACGGGTACAAAGAGTAAAATCATAAGCACCAACGGTCATGCCCACAAAAAAAAGGACAACATAGGTTAATAAGATATCTAAAATGAAATATTTTAGTTAGATCAACAAGATTTATTTTCTTCATTGAACTCTATAGGTGAATATATTGATCGTCGTTGTGTTTATTATGGAAAACCATTAGTTGATAGTGGTACATTAGGTACAAAAGCTAGTGTTCAAGTTGTTGTACCATATCTAACTGAATCATATTCATCAACACGTGATCCACCAGATCCATCAATTCCAATGTGTCTTTTACATAATTTTCCTAATATGATTGAACATACAATTCAATGGGCTCGAGATAATTTTGCTGGTTTATTTACAATTCCAGTACAACAAGCTGATGAATATCAACGTGATCAAAAAGAATTTGCACATCGAACATCAAAAAATCTTTCAGAATATGATAGAACTGAAATAATTGAAAATGTTAAACGTATTTTTGGTTCAGATCGTCCAAAAGATTTTCTAGATTGTATTAAATGGGTTCGTCAAATTATAATTTTTTGTTTTTTTATTCTACATGTTTTTTTCTGTTTAGTCTCGAAATCTTTTTCAACAATTATTTCATAATACAATTGCACAATTACTTTATAATTTTCCACGTAATCATAAAACAACAACTGGTGAACGTTTTTGGAGTGGAAATAAACGATGTCCACATGTAATTAATTTTGATGTTCATAATAAAATTCATTTAGATTATATTGTTGCTGCATCAAATCTTCTTGCTCATATATATTTTATTGATCAAATACGTGATCGTCAATATATTGCTGAACAAGTTTTAAAAATAAAAATACCAGAATTTCAACCAAAATCAGGTGTACAAATATTTGAAAATGAGGAACAATTAAAAACTGATATGGAAAAAAAACGACGAAAAAATTCAATTGTTGAAGATGATAAAACTGAAGATGAAAAAATTAATAAACTTCTTAATCATTTACCTAAATATGATGATATACATAATATTAATATTCGTGCACATGAATTTGAAAAAGATGATGATACTAATTTTCATATTGATTATATTGCTGCAACAGCTAATTTACGTGCTGAAAATTATGAAATACAATCAGCTGATAGAAGTAAAATAAAACGTATTGCTGGAAATATTATTCCAGCAATAGCAACAACAACAGCTATGGTTACTGGACTTGTTTGTCTTGAAGTTTATAAATTTATTCAAGGTCATAAAAATCTTGAATCATATAAAAATGCTTTTGTTAATTTGGCATTACCATTTTTTGGATTTTCGGAACCTGTACCACCAAGAAAACAAACAGTATACTTTAAAAAAAAAAATATTATTGATTAATAAGTTTATATTTTATTTTAGTATCTTGATCATGAATTTACATTATGGGATCGATTTGATATTCAAGGTGATATGACATTAGAACAATTTCTTGAATATTTTAAAGTATAGAAAAAGAAATAGAGAAGATTTTTATTATATTTATAATTTTCTTGTTTTTTAGAAAGAACATAAATTAATCGTGACTATGCTTTCAACTGGTTTAACTGTTCTTTATTCTCCACATTTTATGAAACAACCAAGTAGAGCAGGAGATATGAAACGAAAGTAAGAATTTATTTATTTTTTTTTATATGATAAAGAAATAATGATTTTTTTTTTTTTTTTTTGTTATTTTTTGAAGAGTATCGGAAATCTATGAAACATTGACACATACAAAAATTCCATCACATGTTCGTTCATTAATTCTTGATTTTACATGTGAAGATCTTGAAGGAAATGATATTGATGATGTGCCGTACATAAGATATACATTCAGATAAATATTTGCAAAAGAAAAAACTTTGAATTAGTTCGATTTTGTTCTAGTTTTCTATTATTAATCTTTATTTTTTTTTAAATATTATCCCAGAGTGATTTAAATAAATAACGAACAATTTTTTTAATATTAAACTTCGAACAAGTTAAATATTTTGTTTGATGAGATATGGCATTAATGATTAGGATACATTAATATGATACCCATTGCATGATTCAATTTGATTTCTTAAATCTTGTTCACTGTTAAAATGGAATATCATGTAGAAGTTATTTTGTGAAATATATTTGTCATCAAAGTTTATACTAAGTTGTAAAAGAATAAGGAAAACTTCTTTTATTTTTGATGTCTATGAAAATGCATCACCATTTTGTGGACAGCATGTGAATATCCACGGTAAGTATATAACCATAATGTATCAATTCTCTGTATCTTTAAATAACAATCGATAATGAACTTTCATCACCATTTCATGTTCTATCCATCAGAAAAATCATTATTCCGCTTTATAGAAGTAATTCTTTGTTTTTTTTTCAAGTTTCTCATAACCCATCTAAGGAATAAAGAGGTCGGAAATTTATTTTATTTCAAGAAAACTTCCGCTGTTATTCTATTCATGTTGAGATCGTAATTTCTTTCAGATGAAAATTTTCATGAATCAAGATTATTAAGAATGCCTGAGGGGTTACTATTGTTTATGCTGTTTACTTGACTACTGAATAATGTAAGCCGTTATTTATATCGAGGGGAATTTTTTTTAATCATTTTTCATAGAATGACAATTTCTATAGCATTTGTGAAATTTCATTAGAAGTCTTTGAATTTCAAATATTCAGAAATTCAATACCTCATATGTTTCAGCTGTTGATGTTCTATCTTTTGATGCATCGCATGAAAAAATTTGCTGACTTGTTGATATGTAACCTCAGTTGACACTTATTGAACAATTTTTGACTGTTTTCATGATCGGATGTTGATATTGCTGAAAGGTCGACTTAGGCTAACTTCTCTATCGAACAATCAAATGGGTTAAAGCTTTGAGCTTAATGGTTTTGAATGATGCTCTTTATAATGTACATGCATGTAATATCTCTTGCTGAATAACGCTGACTAGTATAAACTGAAAAGATTCCAATTTTTTTCAATACTTTTTATCGAACTCCTTTTGGGAGAGTAGCTTTCGAGAAAAAAAAATATTTTGTTGAGTTTCAACCTTCAACTTTGTATACGTGACAGTTTTAGTTCGACTATCTCATATATTAAATTTCATCGATCTCGAATGTCACATTGTCAATATAGGAATTTTTCAAAATATTTTTATTTTATACAAAGCTTAAGAAAAATGCAAATATTTTGAGAGACTCATATATACACAATAGGATATTTAGAATGGATGAAATTTAATATATGAAATAGTCTAAGTGAAATCTTCATATAGTTTGTTCAGAAGGAAATCAGTGAAAAAGCCGTTATCTCGTGTAAACATGTATAAGAATTGAAATCTTCTGGACATTATCCTATTCTCGTAATTTTCTACATGTGAATAAAGTATGAAAACCATGAGAATGGATCACGAGAGAATATTGTTTCGTTAGCGGTCTAAAATATTGTCAATCTTCACGTATATCATTTTAATGAAAAGTTACATGCTCACTAATTTCTCGCTTTTTCTATGTAAACACAGTTTCTCTATTTTATAAGCTGGAATGAGAAATATATGAAAACTTTGAGAATATGCAAACTCATTAACGTATTATTAAAAAAAGCATTATTTATAATATTTTCGTTCTAAAAAGATAGTTTTTCGATTCTGATTCTACAAATCTTCCCAGGAATTATATCAACTAAAACGAAACTGTTTTTTTTTGTAAGATTTTTACTAATAAATTCAGTTATCTAACTTACTGATAACTACAGAAGTTTCAGTTGAAGTGAAAGAGTTTGTTTAGAAGACTAATTCATATAAAAAAAAATAACTATTCCTAAAAAATATCAAGTTGCAACGTAAAAATTTTTACGTAGTCAAAAATATCAAATAATTACTATTCTATTGAACGATTCTTAGCTACGGAACTTTTTCACTGACCATTGACCATAAAAATAAATTAATTAAAATTTTAACCAATGCCTCATATATTTAAATCAGCCTCGATGTTCTGAAATAGGCCTATGCTTCGAATTATCAAATCTTGAAACACTATTTTTTTTCAAGAAATTTTGTATTTTGACTCCCAAAAATCTGCAACTGCGTGTTTTATTGGTGAAGGACGAATTTCAGCATTTGCACTGGAAATTATCTATACAATGCTTCATACGTATTTTTATTGATGGGCAATACATGGAATTTTTGTTGAGTAACGTTCAAAATATAACTTAATTGTAATATTTGTTTACATTATGCGTATGAAAAACACAACACTTTAAATAGGCTTCTACTACTAACCAAAAATTTAGTCTTTGTCGTTGAATCGACACGAAAATATTTCATTTTTTTCTTTTATCGAAATACTATCTATGATCCATTCTGTGTATATATGTTTAAGTCGTTTATTGGCGTTTTCATGAGTCAGGCATTTATTATTTTTTTGATATAAATAATTAAATAAGTTCGACACATAGAACAAGTATATTATTATTATTTATCGAATTTCTGGGATGAATGATCAAAAAATATCTGATGACAAAACGCAGATCTAATACTTCGTATAACAAAAATGATTGTTTTTGACAGACAAAAGAATTTATTTAATTTTCTTCTTCCAATCGAATAAAAATTTTGAATAAAATTGATATGCGCAAGAAAAAAACTTTGAAAATTGCCTTCGAAAGTTCATAATTAATGAATCGTTTTTTAAGCGACAAAATAGGTGTTAGTACAAAGAAAAATTGTTGTGACTCAGTTTTCATTTAGTTATTTTATTACTAATCATGTATCAACTGTTTCAGAAAGTGATAATTTTTGTTTCTATCCATAGAAATTTATTAGCACTAATATTGATTAATGTTAGTATTTTCTATGAGATTATACAACGGCTCCATCATATGAACAACCATACTAATGTAAGGTTGAATATTAGTTTCCCAAAAATGTGTCAATTAATTAAAAACTATAAAATAAATACTAATGCAATTTTTAAAGTATTTTTATATATTAGTTCTAATTAAATATCAAAATTTGTATTTACATTTAATTGTATATAAATTAGATTGAAATTTATAAAAGAAAAAAACTTTATTGAATGTTTTCTTTAAAATATTAATTTTCACTTATTCATAAAATAAAATGAGTTTATGAAATGTCTACTATTTTTCTTTTATTTCAATCATCAAAACAAACACTGTATCTTTGGACAATTTCTTCTCATTTGCATGAAATTTATATTAATTTTGTATTGCACGCCTTGTATCAATAATAGCACACAATTTTGTACGTAAATATTGGCTATGTACGAATTGCGACCGAAAATTAAGTCAATTAAGAAAAAAGCGGTCGCAATTTGGAATCGAATAAAAAATGAGATCAACGTAAAATTATTCATTCCGAATTGCGACCACTTTTCTCTCAATTGGCTTAATTTTCGGTCGCAATTTGGAAGCTACGTAAATATTGTTTTCTAGGCTTGTAGATTCAATCAACTGAATCAATCAAACCAAAAAATCTTATCACATCATTAACATCAATTATAGTTTAACAAATATAATAAGATCCAATAAAGTCTTCACAGATAGCAGCTAACCTAAGGAGTAGTCATTTTGCATAACAAACGGACAAACAACATCTGACTTTAATCAGTTTTTTTTTATTTAGAGTGTGCAACATCATGGTATACTAATCAATTCCTATTACCATCCAGTTTTTTGCTTTTTACCATAGATTAATTATGCAGTAAAAAATTAAATAAAAAATTATTAAGATGAATTTTTTATCTTTTTTATTTTTCAATGCCAATCAGATTTCATGAAGTGGCAACAGCTATTTTAATAATAATATAGATCGATATATAATACATCGAACATCAATTGCTAAAATTCATCAGACATTTTCCATGAGATATGAAATTAGACTTATCATAAAACCTATAGTGTAGATAACAGGATAAAATAACGAAAAGATATTTCGTTCTTAATTGAATCGTTACGAATTCAAGGAGCTTCTGTGAAGAAAAGACAATATATAAATACTAGTGGAACATAAAAATATAATAGTCCGTTGCCAGCTATGACAATTAGAAATTAATTGAAAATTTTCGTTTAAGTTTAAGACACATATTGTTAGATTCGGAACTGAAATAGACTCTTATAAACGTGAACATATAGAGTTCTTGCATATCTGACTCTTTTTTGAACATTTGTGAAAATATTTTTTTAAAAGATTCATATTCTTTTCGAAGTAATCAAAAGCTTTAATAATGAATTTCTGTTCTGAAAAGTATAAAATTCTAATAACTGATCGAAATAAAATAAAACTTATTGCTAGAAATATTATTTGAACTCTTATAACAACAATAATCATGATGACAAGACTTATTTATCTTAAATTTTATAAATAATATGACAAAAGAAAATTGAAAAACTTATTTCAATTTAATATAAATCTTGAAAAATCTGCATTCTTTTAATTTTAATATTTTGATAAAAATTTCATATGATTTAATCGATTTGAAATCAATGATTTCAATAGAGAAAATTGTATTCAAAAAACTTCTGAATAAATGGTTTACTTCATAATATTTCACTAATATAAGTTTTCATCACATAGAGTCAGACAACAAAAGTTTATTTTTGTGACTACGAAGGACGATACAGCAGAACGTTTTCAACAAACTGGCAAAAGACACAACATTAAAATCACACTATTTGAATTTTTCATAAGAGGTATTTGCAAGAGCAAAAAGATGAAATTTACATTTGGTCGAATAATTTTCATGATATCTTATGAAATGATCTTTAAAAGAAATGAATTTGAAGATGTTTCATATATTAGATATAAAGTTCGATGATTTTCAACTAAATTATTAATGTTTCACTAGTTGATCTATTGTGTATATTCATTATTTTAGTATTAATTTGTTTTTGTTGAATATTTTTATCAAATTATTGAAATCTCATCAAAATTTACTTTGTTTCAACTAAATAAAAAAATTGAAGCGATAATATAGTTTAATTGTTAAAGCTAATCAAGTCCAAGGACTTTTTCATGTGAAATGATTCATAGAAAAAAATTGCTTAGTTTTTAAAAATGATTATTCATGTTTTCGTCAGCGTTCTGTTCTTATCAACATAACATCGAAAACATAATATTTAATGAATTAATGTAACTAAATTTCAGTGTTTTTCTTTTCTTATCTTATTAAATGAACTCAATAAATTTTTGTTTGTAGTATCGAACGTATTCATATTCTATATCATTGTTTACTTCATTTTCTATAATTTTTTCTTTGTTTCTAAGAACAATTAAAAAGAAATCAAGTACTTCTAAATTATGCACATATTCATAGACGATTCATCAAGTCACGATCGAATAACATCATAAAAGAAAAAGAAAAGAAAAGCAGTAAGGGTAAAAAAAACCTTAACGATTACAGTGGTGCAGGAGCGCATGAAAGCAGGACGCATACTTAGTATATACTTATTATGATTGAGACTATTTTAATGCAGGAAAAAAAAATATCCTAAGAACAAGCAGTAACTATATTCGATTATTATAGATATGTCCTTTATTTAATAGTGTAGCAATCGAAAATTGTACCCATTAAAACAGACAAAAAATTTTAGAAATAAAATAAAAACAACAACCAAAATTTATAATTTTGTTAGTAAAAAAAAATACAGAAGTGATACGTATGATTATTAAATAATATTCAATATTTGTTGTGTTTTTTTCAGCAATCATCATGGTTAATTGGCCGCACTATCCTTTTGCAGCATACCGAGAGAGTAAACCAGCTGCTGGCGTTATTACTGCTCTCGTTGGTATCTCATTAATTGCATGGATCGTACAATCAAAGAAAATACATTTTAGACCACGTCGACCTCAAATTCTTATTCTCATTTCTCATATAACTATGCTCATCCAACTCATATTACGTGCAGCTTTCTCTAAGAGAACGAATGATTCGAAAGGTGCTTTTACTGCCTTATCAGTTCTGCTTTCCATTAGTCTACGTACAGTTATTTTAGCAAATTATGATTTTCTCACACAAGTACATAAACTCAAAACGTGGATCACTCGAACTATTATCATAGGATCAGTTGTTCTTGGAATTACATCGGCAGTTCTCATGGCTCCAGCAGGTTCATTATCATATGATCCTGATAAAGTCGATACGAGTTTTCAACTACGACAAGCATCATCAGCAATTGTTCTTGGTATGACCGTACTCTTCTATCCAGTTTGGTTTCTAACAAAAACAATAAAACATATGACAAGATATGCCTTTATTCTTTTGATTATCTCTAGTTTCGCTTGTTTAATAGTTGGTGTTTATCTAGTGATTATATCAGTTCCAGAGTATTATACTAAATCAAATGAAAAAGAATTGTGGGTATATATTTTTCAAATCGTACCTAACGTTATCGCACTATTTGCATGGTCAATCTTGCATCCGAGACGAAGTTTAAAACAAACAGAACCATCAAAAGAACCATCAAAAGAAGAAGAAGAAACCAAAACTAAGATTGACGATAGTGTGCAAATCGTGCGTCTCTAAATGATTAAATTCAAGTTGATACAATCATTAAATAAACTTGAACATGATCGTAACTTGTTATGAAATGTTCTAATGCATCTTTTTTTTATAGGTATAGGAATAAAATTAAAGTTCTATATAATATATATATATTGCAGTTCAACATATAATTACTGATGGGAGAAAAAAATTTAACAGTTATTGATTTAGATAAATTTCAAAATAAAGGATTCATAGAAAAAAAAATGCTTTATAACAAAACTAACATGTAAGCAATAACAAATTCTTGTTATTCAAAGATGCAATCAATCCTCACAGCATTAATTACAATTATTGATAGTTCATCATACATATACGCTGCTTTCTAGTCAGATAAGACTCTTTACAAAATGCATAAAAATTTCTTTTTCTCGATTTACACATATTTTTTCTGAACGAGTTTTTATTGTATGCAACAAGCAATCGTTATTTCTTGTGTTTTTTTTTTCTTTTGAACAATTTAGCATCGCTTTTAACTAAATTCATCTGTTGAGATTATTTTAACTGTAGAATATTTAGTTGATGTATTTAACAATCGAGTTTTCTTGAAACCAGTAAAATTCATAGTTCTTCATTCTAACATGAATAAGTAATGAAAATTATGTAGGATCATATTATGAAAAAGTAATAAAGAATAAGTATAAGATATTATATATTAGCATCTCGTATTAATGAAAGAGAAAGGATAACTTAACAATAATAAAACAAAAAAAAAGGAATGACATGCATGAAACACTTCGTAGATTAAAAAAATCCTATTAACTAAATAGAAACAACTGAAGCGTAACTATTTATTTTTCTTTGTTATATGAGTTCTCTATTTATCAAGAAATAAATTCGATTATTTTGCATTGTCATTTTAAATAATATGTATGAAACAACGTTCTAATTACAACTGTCAGAAAAAAAGACGTAGTTCTCACGTATAAATATATTACACAGTAACCCCAAAAATCATTAAAAAAAGACTTTATGTTTTTAGTTATTTCAAAAACATCAATATAATTGTATTAATTTCTTTATTTTGATATCTTTTTCATGGTAAAATTCATGTTATTTCGAAAAACTAGAATTATCAAATTTCTTTGATTATTTTAACATCATCTAAAATCTTTTTTATTTTCGAAAAGTATTTGGCATGATACAAATATTAATTGAAAAAAAAGTAAATTTACATTATTCTAGATATATTTAATTAGATTTGTTATCTTTATTAAAAAAATAAAATAATAATTTAATTAAAAAAAAAATATTAAAATAACTAAAAATTTAATTTATCTGTTTATGTTAACTCGTTCATAAGTTTTGTAGTTTCTACGCATCATGCGCATAAGATACAAAAGATATCATGCATTATTTTCTCTTAATAATCACGTGGATAAATGACAGAACATAATAGTAATAGGTTATGAGTGATAGATTACATAATTATAATATTATTCATCCGTGCTGTTCGTAGAAATAAATCAAAAAAAAAACCTATTAAATGTAAGTTACTTGTATCTCTCTGAATATGAGAAGTAGACAGCTGAAATTCAAATGTAGTGTAGATCTAGATATTTTCAGTTCAATATGTAACAGTGCATCGGCGTGCATAAATTTAATCCGTGTCGTTTTTTGATGCACTTTTATATATTGAATTAGAAAATGATCTTGTCATAGTTTTAGTAAATATTTCGAATAAACTAATTTTAATTAATAAAATAAAAATATTTGAAAATTTTTTATTTTTCAAAAGCTTATCAACAAATTACTGTTAGTTGTAATTTGTAATACTAAAAGACGAAACAATCATATATATATAAATTACTATACTTAGAGAAAGCGTGCTAATTACATTCCAATGTGATGTGTGAATACTCACAACAAGAGATGTATATATAAAGAGATTAATACATCTACTTACAAGAGAAGAAAAAAAAAAACTAATTTGCAGAGGAAGAAAAGTATTAGATGGTTGAATAAGAGAACAAGTACTCATCGTTTAATAATCATACTAATGATGATAGAATTACAAACAGGACTATGAGAATAAATAGAACATCGGAAATAGAATTTTTTTTTTTTGTTTTGTATTCATAGTTGAGAGCTTTAGATAGTCATGTTGTGTCTAGCGAAGAGTTTTTTTAACGAAGTTTAGGTAGAATATCTTCGATTGCTAAAGGGAAGGAATGAATACTTATTTGTGAGATAGAAACATTCCTACGCTGTTCTACTTTTGCAAAATCTGTCAGCATCTTATTTAAATTCATAGAAGTCTTACTGATTTACAATGATTAATTGTCTCTGAACGAATTTATTTTGAATTGATTCAAAGTTATATTCAATTGATGTTTGAAAAATTTTTCAGATAAGATGTTGATTCACTTTTGATCTACTAGAAAGTATTTCTGATAAGTTAAAAGATATAATTTTGTGTAGTTTTCAAGTATAGGAAATTTTTGCTGTACATTTTCGTATTTTCATTATTGCGAAATGAAAATAAAAGTTACATCTTAGTTCAATACTATATTTTGTAGATAAGTAATGTGCTCTATAAAACGATCAACTCCGATAATTTTTAATACTATTCGAACAGGAACTTATAGGATCAATAACAAAAATCTATCGATTTATTATAATAAATAATTGTTCAGATAGATCTTTTTAAAACATCTTTCACTATTCTTAATCAAAAATAAATACAATATTTCTAAGTACATATTTGATAAAAGTTTCTCTCTGAGAACTTTCCCATCATTTATTTATATGACTAATATTGACTTGATCAATTTCTTTTCTTTTTTTTTCATATATATATTTCTTGTCTTTATACGACATCTTTCGATATTTCTATATATATATTTATTTTTTTTTTTTCTATTGCATGATTGTATAATGTCTATAACTAAAAATAAATGTTGTCTCATTTTTTGAATTATTGTTCTTTGGTTACATGTTTGTCTTTTTTCTTTTTTTAGTTTCTTCGAATTTATCATTAGTAACATTATCATTTATTTCTTCGTACGCAACGAAAAAAACATTGATATCAAAATCTAATAATTTCATTTAAGATTATTTTTCTTTTTATATATTAAAGATTGTAAAAACAACAACAACAAAAACAATAACATGCCTATACGTCTTCGACATTTAATGTATCGTATACCATTACCATCTCTTCGATATTATACATTAATAAGTACAACATTATTATTTGCTAATATATTCTATTATCATCATTTAATTCAAATTAATGTTAAAAATTTAACAAATGAAACAATGATCAATGAATCAATATTTTTTTCGGATGCAAAACCATTTTCATATGCTTATATTAAAACAATTTTATCAATTATTATATCACAAACATTATCTCTTCTAGTAAGAATAAAAAACAAATAGATTATTCTTTGAATATATATATATATTTAGATACTTGTAAATGCAATATATTGTTCATTTGGTTTATTTATTAAATATTTACAAGAATTAATATTTGGTGAAATACGTTTTGTTGAATTACAACGTATAAAAGATAAATTTTGGAATTATGCATTTTATAAATTTTGTTTTCTATTTGGTGTACTTGGTCTAGAAAATTTAAATGAACTTATATTATGGATATCATGGTTTTCATTTTTAGCATGTGCACTTTTATTATGTCAATTATCTAAAGATCGTTTTGAATTAGTAAGTTTAGTTTTGAAAAATATCTTATCGAATAAGATCATCATCTTTGATTTTATGTTTTAAAATAATTGGTAATACATCGAATGGCATATAAGAATAACTTTCTTACAAGGGAACATTTTTGACTATTCAATCGCTTTTGAGTTCGAACTCGGTACATTATGTAGACCTTATTGAGTTACGAAAAACTGCAAAATAACAAATGCCCTTAGGCCTTCTGTCAAGACTTATAGACATTTTACTTCAATTTGTCTTGACAGAAGGCCTAAGAGCATTTGTTATTTTGCAGTTTTTCATAACTCAATATGGTCTACATAATGTACTGAGTTCGAACTCAAAAGCCATTGGACAGTTAAAAATGTTTCCTCGTTAGATATTGTATGACAAAGCTAATTTTTCGATTTTTAACGGTAGATGAGTTTTGCGGAAAGGAATTTTTTTGAATAAAAAAGTTTAGATTTATTAATAAGAAGTTCATCATGATCTACCATTTGATATAGAGAAATATTTTGAATATGTCAAAAAAAAAATTTCTACTTTCAAACTCTTGAAGCAAAGAGAGAGATATTGAGACATATAGAAAATTTTTTGATTCTAATAAGAGACAAAACATATAATAAATCTAATCGAGATCTATACTTTAATAATATTCAACTATTTAGAATCTAAATTTCTAAGAAATAGAATAAAATAAAAACTAATCTATCCTCCGGCAATGATCAGAAATTTCTTTTCAATAGATTCATATATGTCAATGGATAGAACATAATGAATTTATTATTAATCAATGAAAGCTTCTTTCTTTTACTCAAAAATACTTCTTAAAAAACTTGTATACTTTTTTCTATCGATAGGAATTTAAAAAAAAGATTGAAGCGCAACTGTTAGTTAATTTTGAAGAATTTAAAACATCATAAAAACCAAAAATGACATAAGCGTGTAAAAATATGAAGAAAACTCAAGCATATTTCCGAATCTGCTATTTCTCTATATATCATTCAATAAATCCATGAGTTTCTTTGCTAAAATTCATATCCGATAGAGTCCTTTTTTATTTTATTATTATTTCATTTTTTTTAAATAGTTATCAGTTTCGGCTTCAATACGTCGTCGACCATTAATTAAAATTCTTTGTTTACTTATATCATTATTTATAATATGTTTAATATTATTGACAATATGTTATTTAATTGGTTTAAAATATGGTGGTATATCAATATTTTTTTTTATGTTAGCTGAAACAATATTATTAATATTTGATATAAGTTATCTTTTATTTAAATATATATTTCAATATTATATATTTGAACAACAAGAACAAAATCCATTAACAACATCAAATGAATATCGTTCATATATAATATATTATATTGAATTTTTATATCATATAATAACATTAATTATTGATATAATGCATAATTTACAAATGTTATTTTATCATCAAACATTTATGTCAATGTCATCATTAATTTTTTTTATGCAATTAAAACCATTATTTAATGAATTAACACAACGTTTAAAACGACATAAATCATATCGTAATGCAATGATACGTATGGAAAAAAAATATCCATTATTAACTAAATATGATTTAGAACAAAAATCAATAAAACAAAATCATATATCAAGTTTAGATGAAATTTGTTCAATATGTTGGGAAAAATTTGAAAAAGCTAGATGTTTACCATGTAAGAAACAAATATATATATATATATACTTATTGAAAATAGACATCATTTTTGTTTAAAATCCTAAAGAAAGTTTTTGAATCCGACAACAAAAAAAAAAAATCCTTGTTAATCGATTTCAAATTTAAAAGATATTAACTAATCCTATATCATATGAAATGTTTACATGAATAGTTATTTGTTCTACAAAGCGTATTATTTTCTTTTACATGAAAGATTTTTTAAACGTAATTGTTTGACCGATTTCGATTATCATAGAAATTAGTTCTTTAATGGAAGCGTGTAAATAATAGTTTTTGCTTATGACTTTTCAGCATCTATAATGGATAAATATAATTTTTAGGCTCTATTGAACGATAGAATAAATATTTCTCAACCAAATGACATGTTTCCGAGTTCTTTGTGACATTTTTTTGACTGAGACATAGAAAATTAATTAAAATCTAAAAATAGTTTTTGTACAGGAAATTGAAAAAAAAAACGTCATAGACGTCTCATTTTTTTAGAACATTGTTTGTTCTATGCAATCTAAATATAACTATATTAATTCGATTAGGTACTGAAAAACTAACCTTTAGATTTTATCGAGTTTCTATCCTTAGAAACTTGAAAATAAACGTTGTTTATTGATATTCGCTGTATATTAAATAATAATGAAAAGTTGTACTACTGATTTCAACCAGTTTCTCTATTAATGACTCAAAAAATAAGCTAATATTTTCGTACTATAGTGTTTTATCCAGGATTTTTTTCTCCGGAGGGGCGATCTGAAATTCCGGGAGGGCAAGCCATATAGTTCATCGCGAGTCTCGGAGGGCGAGCGGCATCCCTGTGGATAAAACACTGATACTTTATAAATGAATTACATATATGTTCGTTTTAAGGTGGTCATCTATTTCATCAGAATTGTTTACGAAGTTGGCTTGAACAAGATACAACATGTCCAATATGTCGTTTATCTTTACAAGAAGATACAACACAACAAACACCTAATGTACCTGTTCAAACTCCACCAACACCTAATTTTCTTCTTTGGCCATCATTAACTCTTGCACGTCGTACACCTAATGTACTTGGTTTAACTGATACAACAGTTCAACGTCCACCAGGAAATCATTTATTTCGTTTTGATGGTAGTCGATATTCATCTTGGTTACCAAGTTTTTCAATTGAAATTAATCATAATTTTCCATTTCGTCTTGGTCGTGCACGTCTTACTGATGTACAATTAACAAGTACAGCTCAAAATATTCAACAAATATTTCCACAAATTCCATATGATATTATACTTGCTGATTTACAACAAACACAATCAATTGATACAACAATTGAAAATATTATGGATCATCGTATTCATATTGAACCAGAACAAACTCATAATCAACATGATACATCAACTTCAGAAGAATCATCCTATTCATCATCATCATCATCAACGTCATCATCAGAAGCCGGAGAACCAATTGATACAGATTTATTGTAAATATAAATATTATTACAAAAATGAATGTTGTGTAATATTTTCATCTGTTTCTTTTTTATAGATCTGATCTACCACGCACAACACAAACAGATGAATTAATTGATAATGATGACAACGAAAATTTTACATGGCCATTAGATCCACAACTTTCATTAGCTAGTAAAAAACAACAATTAACTTCATATATGCGACGGTAATAATCAGGATTTATATATATATATATAAGAGCGATTTTTAACTTCATGTAAGAAAAAAAATAAAGGTTGAAAATTAAAATGTTTTAATTTACTGATTTTATTACGAATAAAAAAAATAAAGTATTGAGAATATCTGTCAAAAATTGAATTAGTATAATGAAATTGAAAATTATTCATATGTAGATTTTTGTTTAAATAATGTTTTTTTTTTTTCTATTTAGACGATTTCTTGAACGTGAACGTCGTCTTCAATCATCAACACAAAAGTCAGATTTATTATCTGACAATTAAAAATTCAAAAATTAATTCTGCTATGTTCTTGTTTTGTTTTTTTTGTTTATATGTGTATTCAAAAACAATAAACAGTGCTTTCTTACTCCTTTATGTTTAGGCTAAGGCAATTCATTTTCTATGTATATCATTAAAAAAACTAATAAATCTTTATGTGTATGCGTGTGTACATTTTATGATTGAAAAACAAAATATGAAACCTATTATTGTTCGTCTTTATTTCTAATAAATATAACCGACAAACATCATGAGTGTATTGATATTATTTCTATTGTAGAATAATGCGGCGAGGTGTTGGTATCGGTGGAATAAATCAACAATTACTTGAAAAAGTATGCAAAATTTTATCAGAAATGTTTTAATAAGATATTATTTTTAGGCAAAGTTCAATGAAAAAGGTTCAGAACTTGCACGTGATCATTTAGACAAGGTATATTAGTTTATTTGTTCTTAATAATTTCTTGGAAAAAGTTACAAATGTCAGTTTGATGTTTTTCTTCACAAGAAAAAAATCCTCTAATTAATTTTACGAAGTTTTTTTTTTTAATATCTCCTGGAGAAAAACTCATTTTCTAATTTTCGTTTGAAACTTTTTGCATAGAATCAGACCTTACCGAGAATTGTTTATTGTGAAAGTTGCAGGTCTTTATCAAATCCGTCGGTTTATTAAGGGTGATATACAAGACTACTATTACCATAGTTGTATCTTAGGATAAAAATTACAACAATAACGTTTAAAACATGCAAAAAAAAATCTATTCTCTCTAAGGCTTTTCTCTATGCAAAATTTCAAATCGAAATTTGAAAATTAGTTTTTCTGTTATGACAACATTCTTTTAATAAAATATCTTGAAACTCTTGTCAGAGTGTTCATAGCTTATTTAAGTTTACATCGTATCACTCTCAAAATCAATTTATCTGTTCGATGGTTCTCCTCGTCAACACTTTTAAGGGCATAAAAACAAGACAAGATAAAATGAATCTTAAGGAAATAATAATGTTCATGAACCGAGTCTTACAAAAGCCTGTCGAATATCAATCTTGGATAGATCTAACGAGTTTCATTAGAATCCCTCTTTATAGACTAAATATTTCTTTTTGAATAAAACGAATAAAATTAAAAACACTTGACTGAAATTTATTAGACATAATAAATTTTGTCTTACGAGGGAACCACCCGAGGTGATAAAAAGCTTTTCGGTCAGGAATATGATGGTTAGGTAGGGCATAGCTAGGAATGATAAACCCCAAATTAGTTCGGGCGCAAG
>CAJNOP010000039.1:1195287-1313983 GCA_905250075.1 Rotaria sp. Silwood1
CTTGCGCCCGAACTAATTTGGGGTTTATCATTCCTAGCTATGCCCTATCTAACCATCATATTCCTGACCGAAAAGCTTTTTATCACCTCGGGTGGTTCCCTCGTTAGATTTAAATAAACTGTACAGCTCATCTTTATTTTCGTCCGTTCCATTCGATGTTGAATTCAATACTAATATTACTAGTAAAACCCAGAAAAATAAATGTTACTCATTACTGTTCGATTTTTAGTTACAAGAGACATGCAGAGTCAAATTTCTTTAGTTTCAATCTAAAGCAAACTATTCTAGAAGTTATTTGTATCAATTCTAGAAAAAGTTCTTCAACACACTCGTGTTTTTTGTTTATTTAGTGGACGATTAACGCTGTTTTGGGATGATCTCTCATAAGTTATGTTCCGATCGAAGCTACTTTTTTTCTTGTAGTTTGGATTCCGATGATCTCTAATATATTTTTACTCTTGTGTATTTCTATATTTCTTGTATAATTTAGCTTGCCAAACAATTTGAAACATTTCGTAATAATTTGGAAGGTTTTGCTGAAAAACATAAGAATGAAATAAAAAAAGATATTGCATTTCGACGACAATTTCAAGAAATGTGTGCAACTGTTGGTGTTGATCCACTTGCATGTATATAAATGTTAAATATTTAATTAAATCTCTTCTAAATTGTTATTTATTTGTTTTTCATTATCTTTCAGCAAGTAAAGGTTTTTGGTCACAAGTTCTTGGTGTTGGTGATTTTTATTATGAATTAGCTGTTCAAATTGTTGAAGTATGTGTTGCAACAAGTTCACAAAATGGTGGTATTATATCACTTGATGAACTTTTATTACGTGTACGAAAAGCACGTGGAAAATCTCGATCAGCACAAGATGTTTCACATGATGATATATTACGTGCAATTAAAAAATTACGTGTACTTGGTGATGGTTTTGCTGTTATTGAACCAATAAATGGTCATGGACGTATACTTATACAATCAATTCCAGGTGAATTAAGTATGGATCATACAGCAATATTAAATTCACTTCAAACACGTTCAAGTTTTACTGTTGAACAATTACGTGAACAATTTAAATGGTCAGATGATCGAATAAAAACAGCTATTGATTTTATGATTAAAGAAGGTCTTTTATGGGTTGATAATGATGGACGACATACTGAATATTATTTTCCTGGTTTATTCACTGCACAACGTGTGGCAGCTGGAGAAAGTGTTTAAAGAAATATATATATATATTTTTTTTTCTAGTTCCTTTTCTTGTTCTTTTTGATTGAATCTATATATTTCTTATTTCATTCAATTTCAGATGACTGAAAATCAACATACAAGTGATAGTCGACATCATTTAGCTATATGGTGTCGTGCTGAAGTATTCACTTTTGGTGCATTAACAACACCACCACCACCTGATATTACACCTGCTGTAAGTTTTTCAGATAATGAATAATTTATACGAGAGAACTAGATGAAATGATTCTCGATACTTGAGTTCATATTGAATCTTCGAGTACATTGTCTTGGTGAACATTGAAAAGGATTCGTTCTTATGGGTTTTTGTAGTCGAATTATGATCATGTTACTGAATTTTCAATACAGTTTTACGTACATATCGAAACTTCAAAAGAATAAACCTTGTTAGCACAATCTATTCGAAGCTAAAATATAAAACTCACTTATGCATCTTGAACTTCGTTATACTAATATAGAATACACATTAAGAGGAAAATCTCTAATACAAACACTGATATTGATTATGCCATAAAATGATAACTGAATCAGCTTACGCTTTTTATGTGGACTATATGATAACAGTGACGAGTCAAAGAACCACTATCTATCATTCTTGACATCTGGAATATAAATTTTTATTTGTGAATAAGTCAAAAACTGTACTATAGACAAAACTTTATTTGATTTTTCGATATAAACATAAAATAGAATCAAAATTTCAATAAAACGTTCACAATTCTTCAATAGTCTCACCAAGATGCTCTTGTGTATGTAATGTACACTCAAACAATGAGTATCAGCTCAGATAATTATCTCGTTAGAGAAAAGAAGTGTTTGGTTCATTAACTGAACCTATAATATCTTTTCAAAACTAAAAACCTAATTTATATTATTTTCTTTTCATAGAGTTTAAAATCTATTGTCAAATATATGAAAAAAAGTAATACTGCAGGTTATCCAAAAATGAAGTAAGTACATTGATCAATGAGAATTTTCTATTGTAATAATATTAGTTTTTTTATTTTTTGTGATTAATAACATTAATTATCATTATAATTATATATAATCTATTCTTTTAGTTATATGCTTTGGCGTCATATTGCTTGTTCAAAATTACATATGTCAGAAGAATTAGCATGGATGTAAATGTTCATTAATGAAATATATTTGAATATTTTCGTATGATGTTTTTTTTTAAAGGTATTTTGAAACATATGGTATGTTAACAAATATTTCGGCACAACGTCGAATACAAACTGATATTCAAATGGCAAAAGCAAATGGTACACCTGAAATTGGTTAGTTATACTAGAGAAATATTAATATTTGAATATTGTTTATTGATGTTTGTTTTATTTTTTTTTTAATAGAACGACTTAAAGATTCACGAAAAGTTGATAGTCTTGCTTTTATTCTTCTTCTATTTCTTCAATCATTTCATCAAATTGATCTTAAATCAACACTTTCTCGTGACGAGTTTGTTTCTTTTAATTTATTTTCAAATATATATATATATTAATTAAATTATTTTAGATGGCCTAATCGTAAACGAAATTCTGATTTAGATGCTCGAAAAAATCGCGTATGTATATTTAATTCTTTTTTTGAAGAAAAAAAAAACATAAATGATTATTTTAGATTTATGATGAACAAAGTCATCAATTATTTATTCAAGCACATTTAGATGATCTATTAAATATAGTTTCAGAAACGTCAGGTAATATTAATTTGATATTAAATTTATTTATTTATTTATTTTTTCATATTTAAGAATCAAATAATAATGAAAATGTACAATCTGCTACATTAAGTATGGAAGCAGTTACTGCTCTTAGTTATATATTTGAAGGAACACTTCATGATAGTCTTCGAAAAATTGTTCCATTACATATTATTATTCAAAATCAATCAATTCAACATGAAATTGGCATAGTAAGATAAATCAATCCTTTTGTTTTTTTTCAGATGAAAATAAGATTTTATATTTCTATTCAATAGAATAAATCAATTGTTCCATTTAAAAATTTATCAAATTTAATACGTCGTTCACTTATTGCAAATCCATTTCAAGTTGGACAAACAATGAAACGTGGAACACTTTTACCATTACCATTTAATAGTTGGTGTCTTTTAATTTAAAATTTTTAAAGAAATACAAATTTCTTTAGATCCAACTCATGAACAAAGATCTGGTCGAGTTCTGTGTAATTCAAATTTTGCAGATGAAGCGTATGATAAATTTTTTTTGTTGATTAACAAATATAAATAATGTTTTTATTTGTTTAGTCATCGATTTGTATTAATGACAATGATTAATCGATCATTAAGTGATCAGGTGAGACAGAAAGCTATCTATTGTATTATATTATAATCTCTTGTATTGTGTAGAAATAGTCGTGCAAAGATTAATAAGGCCGATTATATAAATACTGCAGAGTTGTAATTATTCGAAAATTTTTAAACTGATCTGATCCGACTGGTTTGTTTAGTAATTCATATTAGTTTAAAGAAATGACTTCAACAACAAAAAAAAAAACAAAGAACTCATGTTCCTGTGTCAGCTCAGATTTTTACGATTTGTTTTTTTTTATGCTAGATCTTTCGTTAGAATAGAAAACTTCTCTTAATTAAATAATTTCGCGTACAATCAGAAGTTTGATTAATATATTTATATTATTACATATGTCATTTTTAAGATTTTGAGATAAGAAATTTTAAAAGATTTAAAGTTTCTATCAGGAAAGAAAATCAACATATTTAGAGATCGAGTTTAAAGTTGACTAGATCTGTCTACTACTAAATATTCTTCCAAAAGTGGCCTTCTGTTGTGGGCTAATTTTTTTGTGAGAATTCATTCGGAAAATCAAGATTTTTTAAAAGAACTTTTCTCGGATCTTATCAGTAACTCAATTTTGGAAAACCAGTATTTTTTACTAAGGAAAAAAAATTTTTTCAGGTTTTACAATTCTCGAATCCGTAGGATTTCAGAAAACCGATGACTACCTATTCCAGAGTGCAATATTTACAATAAAAATTCATATACTTATACAATAGAAAATTTCATTCATTATAGAACCTATCTGTTTAGTACATTTTTCAAACATTCATTTTATGATTTTTTATTTTTTAGCAATCATCTGATATTACTAATGCAGAATTTCGTATTCATCGTTGTAGTTATTCATATATTTATATCCTTGCTCCATTACGGTAATACTATTCATCTTAAACATTTAGTTTTATATATTATTATTATTCTTTTTTTGTATTTTAATATAGATGTGTTGAAGTTCGTAAATGTCATAATGTAACAATTGTTCTTGGTGCTGTTGAAACAACATTAAAAGTAACTGATTGTGAAAATGTATCAATATCTGCTGTATGTCGTCGATTACTTATTAGGTTAATTTTCTAGAAGATTTTTTTGTTTTTCTAATTAAATATTTCATTATTTTAGTCAATGTCGTTCATCATCATTCTATATTCATACATCAACACGACCATTAATACAATTAAATTGTGCTAGTTTACTTTTTGCACCATATAATGCATCACATGTTGAATTACTTGAACAAATGGAACATGCTGGCCTTTGTAAAGAACTTAATCTATGGAATAAACCATTAGTTACACATCCAGCTGGTTATGTTGATGAACAACCATGGTCACTTCTGCCACCAGATGATTTCTATCCAATTAGTTCAATTCGATTAGAAGATCAACAAACGGTAGATAGAAAATTTGACTATAAGATTTTATTTACAGATTGGAATAAATGATTATCAAGTTCTTCTATGTACTATTGACATATCGAATAGTACATAGTAGAACTTCATAATATATACACTATTAGATACCAAGATGAATGAGAAACGATTAGAAATCCACGAATCCAGGCATCAGAATCATTGACTTACGTAGAGAAAGTCCTTCTCTAGAAGCCTAAATATATTCCGTTTTGTAGTTAACAATTATTGATAAACTTATACAGTGTGAAAAAAAGAAATATTTTGTTTTTTGTTTAGGATGGTTTAATACCTCTTCCATCAGAATATCAATCAGCTATAGATAAAAGACAAAAATCAATCTCATCATTAGCTAATGAAATAACAGCTGCACAATTAAATTCTGAACAACGTCAACGTTTTCAACGTTTTGTTGTATCAAATTTTGAAGCATGGCTTGATGCAACAGGAAATGCTAAAATTCTCAATCATCTTTCCAGTTTACAACAACAATAATTTCTTCATTCCTTCTTTTTTTTTCTTCTTTTATACTGTATTGTGACACATTTGTATAAACAAAAAAATTATCAGAAAAATTAGCATATAAAGTAATATGATGATTACTTCTTCTTATGGCTTTTGTTTTATTATCATACGTCTTTTTTTTTTATATGCATATAAAAACAAAAGGAGGACAATACATATATATATATATAAAATCACCGGAAAGACTAAAAACAAAATGTCTTAAATGTTAAAAATAAATTACGAATAATATGTAAGCACATTTTTTTGATTACCACGTAAGAATAATAATGGAGGTAGATTGTAACTTATTGCCTCTAAATATGCAAGATAAAGACCAGCTGATATTGATTGTTTCCGTGGGATTGGTAATGTACTAAAAAGAATAATGATTATTTGTATTCTCATATTTGTTGAATCTATGTTCTTAGAAGAATTATGGAAAATTAGAAAGGAAAATAATTCAAACAAGAACTTCGGTATTTTTTTGAATGTAGAACAAAAACAACGTACAATGAATTTATGTATACCGGATCGGATGATTATATTATTGAGATTAGAGTTCGTCGGTTACGACTCGGACTATCTCGATGAGCGGTACTCGTAAATTAAGAGTCAATTATAACTTGATTCTTATCAGATCACTATCAAAATTGCACAAGAAATGTGTCAAATATGTTAGCCTTTGAATATTAATAATAGAAAAAAAAACGTACTATACCTCCGGAGTGTTTATCATAAAACGATAGATTTTTGTCTATTCATTTCAGCGTACGTTTCTTCATCTTCTATTGACTGAGTCCTTCATAAATGTAACAACAAAATAGTTCTTATCTTATAACAAGACATTATGGATAGACGACCTTTAATCGCATATCGATAACATATGTCACGATTTGTGATGACAAAAAATGTCTGGAAATTTCTATGCTTTATACTTTAAGACTTCTTGTAGGTCGTATTTCATAAAACTTCATCAAGAATAAGATTCGGATCCAGATTAGAGAATTTTCGAATCTGACGGACTCAAATAACACAATCCATGACGAATCAATAATTGATCTTTGAAATATTTACTTTGTTATTAGAAAAATCGAAATATATGAAAAAATTTGATTGAAAATATTTCTTAAAGGTAATCTTAGAATAAAAAGTTTAAATAAAAAAAAAAAAAACTTCATCCAACAGGAAAGGATTTCTTTTTATTTTAAGTTCTATTACAGAACGATTGATAATCAATGAGGGATAGTTTAATACTTAAACAATCGATGTCCTTCTAACCACCATTCTGTCTCGGTACACGATCGATATTGCGAACAAATGTGTCACATGAGTAAGACAAGGTTACAGGTCAAAGTTCAAAAGTATGATTTTGCTTGAAAATTAGAATCATACAAGAAAAACCTACTAAATATTCGAAATCTCAAGAACAAAAACTCAGCTACTCGAATCATTCTATGGTATTTACCTATTCACTAACTTTTATCGATTGAACATAGTGTTAACTCAAAAGCAATTTATCATTTGAAGACCTTTCCTCATCGGCAGATATTCAACTGAAAATATTTATTAAAGAATAAACTGTGTAAATAAATAATTTTTTTATATCTTTCATAGAATAATTGTATTAAATTACTTACACAATGATTAATGTTGATTGCGAACTATATTCTTGTAAATATTCATGTAAATTAAGACCTCTTTTAATTTTTTCTCTATTAACTTCTAATTCCATATCTGTTATTCTCCATGATTCATTATCTGTCATTATATTTTCATTATTTTGATGCCATGTTTGTAATAGTTGTTCAAATTTTTGTGTTTCATTTTCATTTGGTTGTTTATTAAGACTATCAAGAACATGTAATTCTGTATATTTAATACGAAATTTTGATAATAGTGCTGCCATTGCTGCATGTTGCCGTTCAGCATCACTTTTTTCACCTGGTACACATGAAAATATTCGAAATTGACAATTACGCCAACGTTTTCGACGTCGTAATAAATAAGGTAATAATAATGTTAAACCACCATCATCAAATAACCACCAAACATCAATAATAGCCGATGAATTTTGTTTAGGACGAAATATATTCATTGTTAATAATGCACCTTCATTTATAATTGTATTTTTTAATGTTAAAACATCTGTTTGTCGTCGTGCATTATTATTTGGTGATTTTGAACCACGAAATGGACTATATGCTAGAGATGATACATCTCCTTCATCATCATCATCATCATCATCGTCAGGCAAATCTTTTTTGAATAGAAAAAATTATTTTTGAAAAAAAAAAAACTTTTTTCATACCAGGTCCAAAAAAATCACTAAAATCAAGTCCAGTTTGTAATCTTAGAATTCCAATACCATATTTAAGATGTAGTGCATCATGAATGATATTAAAATAATCAATAGTTGCATCAGCTTTAATTAACCAATCATTTTTAAAACCAAACACAACTACATTTGGTCGCATTTTACCTACGCCTACACACTATAATGAAAAATTTATTGATTAAAAACTCTAAGAGCAGATTCGTCGAGATTAAAAAATGTAAAACATGATTGTAGGAAATTAATTAAGATAGGTTTTCAAATTGTAAATTACTACCTACTGTTGATTTATGTCAATAATAGTCATAATATATTACAGTCACTCGAAAACAACTGTCAAAAAAAAGAGCATACTTAAAGTCAATTGTAATTTATACTAATTCCATAGTAGACTTCAATCTCGCGAGTAGCATCCTACAACTGGGTTGGTTACTCAATTTCTGATCCGACTAGAAGCATGGACTCGAATATGATTCGATACTTAGTCATGCAGTTAATAACACTTCGATGTTTCCAAATATTTAAAAATTTTCAAAGTGTTAATTTATATAAAAGAATAGCAATGAAAACTAGAGAAATTTATTATACTTGAGAATAGATTACAGAAATGAAAAGTGATATTGTTCATTTTCTATACTCATATGTTTATAGCACTATTATTAACTTAATCTATAGTATCAAACATATTCGAACTACCTTCGATCAATCGTATGAATATTTTTTTTGTGTCGTTACTCTACATACTAGCCAGTACGTAACACTTCAATAAAAACAAATTAAATATCTCCGCGTCTCTTCAATCAAATAGACCGTTTTTTTTTTGTTAGTAGTACAAGTTTATTCAAAGCATTATTCATACGGATCAACCAAGCAAGAAAAATACATGTATAGAGTCATATATTATCCTATTAATTACTTGAATAGTAAAAAAAAATATTTTTATTACATACTTGTAGTAATGCGATTGCTCCTTGTCGAACAGTTGGTGCCACAATAGGTTGATAGAATGCTTTTGCTGCACGTTTTTTTAACCATGTTTCACCTTCATCTTTTTGATCATATTGAATATTTACTGTTGGATCATTCTAAAACAAAGTTTATAAAATATAATTATTGAGATTGAGAACACATTAGATTTTTCTTTTGTTCACTTACTAAAATAACATTAGAACAAATCATTAAACTATGTCCATGAGTAACTAATGAACAAAGATCAACTAATGCTGGACGATAGATTGGATTTCCAGTTAAAACTAACATTTGTGGTCGAAAATTTTTAACATGTTCTTGAATAATATCTAATTTATGTGTTGCATCAAGTGCTCGTCGATATGTTTGAGCTTGAACAGATGAACCCCAATTGATTTCTTAAAAAACATAAAATAAAAAAATTTTATCTTAATCACATACTTTTCTTTATAAAATCATTACCTGGTTTTGTTGTTCGTACATAAAGAAAAAGTCCACTACTAACAACAAATGTTGTCAAAGCTGCCCACCTTAATTTAAAGTAAAAAACAATAAAAAAAAAAAAAAAAAAGCATTCTAAAATTCTTTTCTAATTTAAAAATCTTACCAATTAATAATAAACATAACTGCAACACAAAGTAATGCTCCAGTTAATGCTAACCATTTATTATAATAACGAAAAGCTGGTCTCCATCCACTAGCTCTTGCTAATGATGCATCAAAACATGCATAATTAACTAATGCATAGGTCATAAGAAAAAAATTTGAAATTATTGGTGCAATTCTATTTAATTCACCTTGAAAATATTAAAATTAATTTTTGTGTTTTATTAAGAAACAAAAAGAAAAACAAATCATAAAAAATTCTTTTACCAATAGCAGTAAATAAAACAGCAACAAAATATGTAAGAAAATATGCTCGTATTGGTTCATCAGATTTTCCATTACCAACAGCAAAATATTTCAAACGAGGAAAAATCATATCACGACAAACAGCTTGAAAAATTTTCGGTGCACTCACAAGACTTGCTAAATAAATTCTATTTAAATAAGACAACAACAAAAAAATAGACCATCTTACCTAAAGCACTTGATACCGTTGCAGCAAATATACCAGCTAAAAATAAAATGAAAACTTAATAATTCAAGAGACTATTCAAGTCAGTAGATTAAAACTACAATGTTGATTATACGGAAAAAATTCGGCTATCAACTCTTACAAACATGGTCTTTGAAAAGATATGTTTCAAATCGTATTCATTATTAAAAACATCTCGATGTTTGGAAAGCGCTATTTATCTCTTACATTGTAAAAGATAAAAATAATCAATAGATCATATAAGTCGACATACACCAAGTTCGATCTGATATTGCACAGCTTGACTTCAGTATGTAGAGCTTTTTGCGTTTAAGTTTTTCGATTCTAGATTCAAACGGTTCTTAGAATTTTAACGAGAATCTTTAGTCTGAATCGTCAAGTTTCTTCCGACATGCGAAATAATTTTTTTTTTGTCGATGATTTGAATTCAATGGCTGAAACATTTTTCACGAGAGAAGTTCAATGCCCTGATCTTCCTCAGGTAAATTTATTTTTAAATTTCGACTTGAAACTTTGCATACAGACCAATCTTAAAAAGAGTAGTTTTAGTCTTTTTGATTGACTACTATCCTGAAATACAACCATCAAATCAGTCGGTGTAACCGGTCTCTATACAAAGTTTTAAGTCAAAATTCAAACATCAGTTTTTCTGTTACCATGGTATGCATTTACAAGATACTGTAATAATGCAGTAATTCGTTCAGGTCGCGAACTCTTTTACGAGTATGTATAACTTATTTGGGTCGATATAATTCACATGACATCGACTCAAAAGCAATTATAATTCATTGAAGAACTCTTCGCTCATCAAACAATCTTGACAATGATCAAATTAGAATTGATGATTACTTTTACATTATGATTTCGTTGAGTCGGCTATGAGCTTAAGTCCTCGAGATCAGCCTGATAAGCTCTATTGATTCATTTCCATAATTGATTTTTTTTGAATTTTGTCTTCTAATAAATAATTTATTATTTTTATTATGAAACATCAATAGCACTGTGTGTTATATGTGGAAATAATTACAAAACAAATGCGAATAAAGTCCAGCACACAATAGAAGATTCATGGTGTCTTATATTATGTCCACGGGTACAAATTTTCTACGAATGAGGCCTTCCTTTGTTAATTTTTTTTTATCTATCTGCATATTGTTTAATGGAAAAGTCTTTTCAAAATATCTTTAGAAACTTAAAATCCTAGAAATAATGGCGAATCCAGTCTTTTATAATTTTTCAGGTCAAACTCTTGAAAACTAGGCATATTTTTATATAGATCTACTAATTATAGTTTGTTTAAAAGGACAGAATGAAGACTGATGCGAGTTACTCAACGTCTCTCTATAAATCTCCATATGAATATGTGTCTTTTTTGTTTCTCAAACAAGATTTGTATTTGAGTATTAAATTCTACAGCAAAAAAAGAAAAATATGAAATATTTTTACATCACACGAAACTCAAGAAAAATAAACATAATTTCATAGTGATTTCATAAGAAATTATTAGAACATTCATCAATATATGAATAAAATAATTTAACAAACCGGTTATAATCGGTCCAAATGCTGATATTAATTTCATTGTTTGATAATTATATATTAAACCTGATTTACAATTTATATCATCCAAATTTAAAGAACAATTAACAATTTGTATTATACTTCCATTTCGACGTTCATAAAAATCCACTTAAAATTATACACGAAATTCAAATAATTGTTTTTAATTTAAAAACAAAATACATACAAGAAACTTCACGACGAGTTGTACATGCTGCTATAATACAAAATGCAAGATACACAAATGTAGTAATTCCTATAGCAGTATTTGTACCCAATGGTATAGCTTTTGATGGATTCTGAAATAAAAGAAAAGAAAACTCTTTCTATAGTTTTTCTTTTTTTTTTTTATTTGTATTTACTTTTAAATTTCCTGAAATATTCGCACCAGCAAGAATTCCTGTAACTGCTGGAAAAAAAACACCAAATACACTTTGAAATGTTTCACCATTTTGAAATTTTGGTCCAAAATTTTCTTTTATTATTTTCCCTAATATTTATTTAATCAAAAACAAACAAGATTTTTTGTTAATATTAATTTTTTTTTTCTTTACATGAATAGCCTTCAAAACCATGCTGTCGTTTATATGGTGTAGTTGGCATTAAAGAACCAATAAAAAAGTCCAACAATGAGGCACATAATGTAATAAGTAATATAATTTGTACAACACTTTCACCACGCATACCAATTAAAGCAACACCCAACATGACGGTCATCGTAATAAACCCTATGTTTATATTTATTTATAATATAACAAGAAAAATCTACATTACATACCAATAATTCTCACAATATTGACAGATTCTCCATCGACAACAGTTCCTAATATTTTCACGTTATGTTCCTAAATTTTTCTTGTATTAAAAAAACAAATACTTCATTTTCATTTTATTTTTCTTACTTTAAGAATATCTCGAATTGTTTCAGCAAAACCAATTGTATACATAGCTGCTGCAACTGCATCTAATACATAGAATTAATAAGCATTTTAACAAAACAAAATAAAAATAATATATTTATCCTTACTAACGAATGAAAATATCAAACCAATAGCACCACCAAATTCTGGTCCAAGACTACGAGAAATAAGATAATAAGTTCCACCACCTCTTACTTCACCATTTGTACAAATAGCACTCATTGATAAAGATGTTAGAACAGTAACAACTGTTGAAATGATAACAATAAGACATGCTAAACCTATTCCAGCTTGACCTGCAACCCAAGATAAACGAAGAAATAACATAACACCAAATATATTTAATACACAACGAATCTAAAATATGAATAATTGAATCAAGAAAAAAAAGTTTATCAAATGAAAAAAAAATAAAAAAACAAATATCATACAAGAACACCGATAATCCATCCAAATTTAACAATGTCAACTTTTGGTTTTGATTCACTTTGTACTGGTTGTTCATTTGGTATCATTACTGTACTAAGTATTTCACTATTTAAATCAATAGTTGATGCTAATTTATATTTTGATGGAATACTAGCTGTTCCATGTAATGCTTCAAGTGTTGGTCGAGATTTTGGTTCAGATGATGTAATTGAAAATAAATTTCTATAATGATCGATATGTGGTAATGTATCAATAGTATCATAAGTACATGTTTCTTTATTTGCATTATTTACTGTAATTGTTTGATTTATATCTGATATTGTACTACTATGTTCACTACTATCTTCTCCGAATAAAACTTTTTTTTTAATTCCATTTGGACTTAATGAACATGGAATAGATGATATTAAAACTTTAAGAATAGTATTAAAAAAAAAATATATATATATATAGATTTTTTGTTTTAAATCAATTGTAATTATTTCACTTACTGGCAGGAATATTTGTTGTTTCACATGATAATTTTTGTGGATTTTGATCATCATCAAAAACTTTCTCTATTTGAAAACGAGCTGAACTAATTGATCGAGCGATTCCATTTGATTCATCATTAATTCTATTTGGTGAATTATTTGTATTAAACATTTTTAACAGTTATAATCATCTAGAAAACTATACAATTCTCTTTAAATGAATCTTATATCTATTCATCAACTGTCACTATAATAAATTTCGTTAAGAACGATAAAATACATATGTATATGTATAAATTTTAAGCTGCTCTTTGTTTTAATGAACCAATCGAATATTACAAATCAATAAACCTAATCTTGAAAATATATCAAATGATTAAAAATATGAATAAATCCTTTCTAAAAATGAATATGAACTATTTTACTATTCACAAAACGAACTTTTTCAATAATCATCTAATCACATGCATTAATGCATTAGACTTCTATATATATATTTTCGAAGATATTTGTCTTATTGTTTAGGTATAAAAAAATTACTCACAAAAGAAAAATGATGCTTGGACAATAAGTATTTGCCGCTTTGTCGTCTTGTGTATGACTATCGTTTTTTCTTTTTCTTTGTTTCAGGTTTTTTTTTTCAAGATATAAAAAAAAACGATATTTTACTTACTCATTTTCATTATAATTGTAAATGAAAACTTTGAAAAATAAGAATGAGAATGTGTCTAAGTAACTGCTCTCAATGTCATCATCTTAAAAACAAAAAACTTTAATTACAGCAACACTTAACACGAACTCTCAAGATATTTATAGTCTACTTCTACTATAGAAAAAAAATGAATCACTTAGTTTATTTGATCTTCTTTACAAAATTAATTTGCAAAAAAAAAAAAAAGTAACGAGTCACTTGATTACTCAAGGAGCATCGCAATCCAGTTCTATAAGAAGAAAAATAAACTCATATATACACACATACACATATACAATGGGCAAATGGTAGAATGAAATAAGCAAAAAATAAAGGCACGGCTGTATTGCGTTCTTATGTAATATATCTTTTTGTCTTCGCTAGGCATTCTGCATTATATAAAACTTAATGTCACGCATACTTCCATTGTTAAATAGAAGTTATGTCAAGTTTAATATTTCTTTTTATTAATAGAAACTAAACACAACATTCTTTTAATTATTAATGTATATATATATCAGAATATATTGTATATTTAATATATTTCTTACATAAAACATACTGTGAGATACGAACAAAAGAATAATAGAAAAGAGAAAAATAAATTATATTAATCTATTGTTCTTTTCTTTTTTCTTACAAAAATAGTTCCGTTTTATGTCCGCTTAATATGCGCATAAATAAAATAAACTAGTTAGATAATGAGATTCTTTTTACCCAAAGGATATCAGTACAAGTCGAATAAAATTTCCTATTTATTATGATTAGATTTTAATAATCAACAGATATTTTAACCTTAGTTATAATAATGAATTATTAATATATCTGAAGATATTGATCTAGAAATATATATATATATATACAACAACTTCTTTATGAATAAACAAAACATACTGATTAATACTTTTATCCATTGATATGAAAAAGAAAACAAAAAAATTATATATCTCTTCTTCTCTTTCCATTAGAGAGGTTTTCTTGCGTTCTAGTGTATAATAATATTTTTCTTCATAATCGTCCTTAGCACGTAGTCTTGGACAAACAATCTTTGTAGCAACAGCTTGTCTTAGTTATACATAAGTATTCAAAATAAAAAAAAAAGAAACTTTTACTATAGTTAGATACAATTCACAAGCTGTTGCAAATTATTTCGAATAATCACGAGAACTTGAATATTTTTCTCAAGAAAAATAATAACTGATATTATGAATAGAAAACATAAGCAACAAATTTAATTGAATGAAGTCCAATTATATAAATGAGATATGACAGAAATACGTGACTTTCATTTAAGAATATACTTAAACATACAACATAATTGTCATCTATAATCTTCAGAATAATAGAATTGTATAATGAATTTCAAATAGAAATATTTAGTTATTTTGATTAAAAATAAAATTTAATGTTATATAGACGAAAAAATAATAAATTTTAAAAGAAATTATTACCATGATTTTATAATCATTATATTTCATATTCTTTTAAGTTTTATTCCGCATATTTCAAATAAAATGTCTCTGCTAAATATATTAAACGTTTCTCCACTATTACTATTGTACATATTACTTTCTTAATTCTACATCTTTCCTTTGTTTAATTCTCTCTGTGATCTTACAATTCCAACTACCCAAGCAGACAAAAATTTGGAAAAACACGTTTAAACGCACAAAAGGAAACCGCAACTGTGAGCCATTCACCTTAATTATTAAAATGTCACAAAACGTTTGTTTTAGTGTGAAATTATCACTTTTAGAGCGTTAAAACGATCAAAAACTCGTATTTTCAGCGTTTAAACGCGCTTTTGTTCTAGAATTTAAAAAGCAGACGTTTAAACGCTAAAAATACGAGTTTCTAACCGTTTTAACACTCTACAAGTGATAATTTCACGCTAAAAATAGCGTTTCTGACGTTTTAATAATTAGACTGAATGGCTTACAATCGCGGTTCCTTTTTGTGCGTTTAAACGCATTTTTCCAAATTTTTGTCTGCTTGGGTAATGTTGTTTGCTATACAAGTCTCTTATTTTTGCTTGCATAAATACAAATGACAGTAGTATTAAAGTGATTGATTTACATCTACAGTTTCTATATAAATTTACTCAATGACCTTCAACTTCAATTGTTAAGGTCTGTAATAAGTTGGATCAAATTAGAATAATCTACAGTAATAGTAGATATGTGTTTAAAAAGAATGAATCTTCGTTGTATATCGACAGTAAAGTATACTAGTTTCTACATCACATGTGAATTGCAAAGATAATCTGATTCTATAAACGTTGCATTTATAAAACTCGCGGGTACACCTCTTCTCAGAGGTTTTCGTTCACTTTCAATGATTTTTAGTGTAGAAGTACTATTCTAATGGAAATCCTACAAGGATTTGAGTTCAAGTTGAGGCTTTATAGAGCTAAGAAGTTTTTAATAGATCTATGGACTAGAGACTCTAAATTTTTGTAAGGTTCCTGTTTTTCTATTTTATTTTAAAAACACCTTTATTTGAAAGTCTGAAAAAGGTAACTTGTATGAAAATTTTCAGAGTTTGCAGGTTTTGTATGTCTAAGATACAAACTTTTCAAAATTCATAACATTTGAAGATACAAAATTAATAAATCCGGAGATTTTTCATAGAAGTTACTGTATGTGAAGTCTTCAAATAGAAATAATTTCAAAATAAAATTCAAACGTATAGTTTTCCAAAAACTCGCAGTCTTATAGACTTTCATGTTTCAGTTTCATAAGATCATTATGAATAGTCCATGTCAATTAGACAGAACAAAATTTTAATGACTATTCAAGGAACTCATAACAAGCTCATGTAAATCATTTGAATTCTTCAAGAAATATTTATGTTTCTTTTTTCTTGGGATTTTTTCCACAAAACAAAACAAGAGTTGTATTTCTTTAGAAATTATAATTGACATAACGTATATCGTATGATGATGATGAAGAACAAAAAAATGACTAAACTTTGAATTATTAACAATTCATTTAAAATCGATCATAAATGACTATTTTAAAAACACTCGGCATAGGTGTTGAACATAACACATAATAAAAGCAATGTGGAAAAGTTATATAGATTGATTGTAATATTATTTCAATCAAGATGAACACACATATACATATATTGTCTCTGATCTCAAACTATGAACTAGTTTTGTGTTCTGTTTTGAAGTTTTTTTTTCTTTTCATGAGAATATCATTGAATGAGCAACAAATTAAGGCTATGTTTCATAGATTTAGTTTATTGATACGTTCGTTTTCATTATGTATAAACTGACGGTATATTTTAAAAAAAAATCTTATCGTTTCCTATATGTCTCACTTAACGTATGTTACATTGTTTATCCTATGTTTTCATCTTTATAATCAAGTAGGTGATAATTTCATAGATACTTCGAACAAGAATATTCGATTCGTTATAATGGCATTCTGTGTGTTTGATTGACACATTTTTTTTTTCGGAAGAATTTTTGATTAGCGGATGTAGATATTAGGCTTTTCTACTTTCACAAGCAAAGTGGAAGGCTTATAGTACCGCTCTAAGTTCTTCATCCGTAAAAAGAAATCGATTTTCATCAAATAACTAAACACATGAGAAGACAGGCCTAGCTCTAATCTTTCATAAATGGCACAATTTCTTTGTATTAACAGCTCGTTCTTTTTACCAAATTTTTGATGTTTTCTGTCACTATCTGCTTCAAAAATAGGCTTCTGTTTTTCAAAAAAGTAGAAAACATTCTTTTGTTTTTTTCTTTGTGTAAAATTTCTTGATATTCATTATCCATTCTACATCTTTAATTATTTATTTGTTTACAAAGTACATGTCAAGATGCAGGGCATGACAAAATTCTTTTTTTTTTAATTTAAACTTTGTTACCTTTATATAATAACGTATTTTTATAAATAGAACGCCAAATTTTTAAAGCTTTTTTCGACACATTGAACGTTCCGTCCTTTTTCTCTTCTCAAGGATATCTTTCCTTGCGTTTTCGATGCTTCTAAAGAATGACTCAGCAGAAAGTATCTTGTTATTGTTTGTCCTTTAATTAAAAGGCTAACCATCTCAAATAATAGTTGATTTCATAAAAACGCGAAACAATGGGGAATATTTAGAGTCTAAAATGCATTCAGTAGATAAATATCCCTTGAGACTATATAACGACAACAAAAAAAGTTCGGTATATAAAACGGAGAACTAGAATGAATTCTAGGTTGCCAAATGAATTATTTTTGACCTTGATTGCTTGAATATTTCCAGAAAATGTTATGGTACTAGACTGAAAATTTCATACAATTTGAATATACTTAGTGTCCAAGATCAATTTTTGAGGAAGAGAGACGTAATACAAATATTGCCATTTCTTCAATCTAAACTTATATTTGGTAATTGATAAATTACAGAAAGATTATGCATTTAACATGACTATCATGAAACGATGTGCTGAAAAAAAGCATATAATGTCTTCAGTAAATAGTACCTATAAACATCTGTGCTTCGTTATTGTTTTTTCTATAATTCTACTGATCGGAATTCGAAGCCAATAGTAATACTTGATATAGATTCACTTCTAAAAATTTAGACAGTAATCTATCATTCAATTAAAATTCTATTATCATTACTGTAGTTTATTCATCTGCACTAAATTTAAATAATATAAAATCGCTAGCTATTTTTTGATAATTCACCATCGTATGCACAATTTTGATGTACAATAATAGAACGATATTATCAATACTATGGAATACTCAGATGACTTATCATTTTCAATGTTAGAAACTATTAAATTATGTACTCATTTCTATAATTTTAAAAATATTCACTAATAGAAAGTTGTATTTGTTATTCTTGATAAAATACTGCTGCATAAAAAAATGTGTTGATCAAAAAAGAAACTAAACTCATTATAACAGTTGAATACTCATCAATGTATCTATACTCATTATTGTTTTTTTTGTTTTCTTTCAAAGTCTCTTTCGTTAAATGACGATGTCTTCAAACAGTATACTACATAGATCGATATGATTAATAGCATCTCTTGAGATTAGCTTTGACTTTTATGTTTCTTTATTTTTACATATTTCTATGATGACTAGTTTTCTCGATGTTCTTTTAATTGTTCTTATTTTAAATAAGATAGATGAGTAATTTTTGTTACTGAATATAATTAAGAAAATGATGATAACTTATGTTTTCATTTGAAATCTTGATATAAGAATTGTTCTCTTTTTTTTCGTATGATATGTTTGCCTCATTAAAAACTCATTTTTCATTAAGTCTCGTTTTGACTGACATTTTGCTTAAGAAACTTATCGGATACTTAGAGTACACACAAAAAACAAAAAAAAGAAGAAACTAAATCTTTTTTTTTGTTTTATAGATAGATGAAAAATTTGCCTATTGGCTATTATTTTTATTTTTTTTGGTGATCGATTGAGTCGGCAAATATCTCTCTATAATTGTGTTACATCAACATGACACCGCGTGAGATTGTCAGAATAAAGAATGTGAGTCAAGTAGATGTGATCTCTCTTTTTTTTTTTTAGGTGTTATTATTTATTCGCTAAAAGAAAATGACTTCACAACGTTATATGCATCATTGAGCAAAGGCGGATCCTATGCCGCTTTTATTGAGATGAATATTACGATATACCTATTCGATCATTCTTGTTTAAAAAAAAAAAAGAAAATCAAAGCTATATATTAACGACAGTATAGTTTTTACTCGATGATGTTCATACTCAAAATACAAAACATTTTATTTGAGACAATGAAAAATATGTGATTTGGATTATTGATTAGAATAAAAGAAATATAAATGCTATTGCAATTCTTCAAGACTATAAGATTTGTATTGAAGTCGCACGAAATTTAAGAGTACTTCCCTTTGCAAAGAACGGCTTATCAAAAACAAATTAAAAATTTTCAGGATATGTAGATCTTGACAGGTACAGAAAAAAAAGTTGTCATTCCAGACACTGATCTTTGTGAATGTACATTCAAACAAAAAAATCTAGCCTAGAGAAACGGAGATATTTCTGTGATTTTTTTTTTAATGAGAAAATGGTTTTAAGAAAAAACTTGAAACAAGATATAATTTTCGCTAAGTTGGTTTAAGACAATTTTTTGATAATTAGTATAACATGGCCACGAAATATCAAAAATTTCGATTGTGAAACACAAGTATATCCTCTTAATCTCTGTCGTTTTCTAGTAGATGATGAGATTGGTAAATTCTGAATTCTAATTACAAGATTTCGATAGATAAATGTATCTAAAGAAATCTTTCTCTATGAAAATTTTAATTTATTATTAGTATGAATATAATTTTCATCAAACTAAATATTTTATAAAAAACTATCATATGAGAAATCATTCTTATTGTTTAAAAAAATTCTTTAGCATCTATAGTTGACTGCAAATGATATCATCCGGACATCCGATATAATCAGACAAAAGAATCTGAATAAACAAATAGTTTTATCTCTATCAAGCTTAGTATCATTTATCTTCTTTTGACAAATGAATAATGTGTACCACCTTATTCTTTCTTATTGAATATCTACTAAAAATGATTTCATGGAAGAATTAAGGATTAAATAAATTTCGTCGATAGTTTTTTTATTCAGCAATATTAACTCAAAACAAAACGAAAATAGAATATTATAGTAATTATTATTTCATGAAGACTTGTTCATATTGTTAAATCAATATTGCCAATCCTTGAATCTATTATTTATTCTAGACAGAGATGATGTCATGAAGTCACCAGTATTTTTTTTTGAGAATAACATCTATGATCGTAGAAGTCTTAAACTTTTAATCATTTAATTAATTGTCATATTTCAGAAACAAGTTTTAACATTATTGATGCTAAATTGTATGGATTACCTTCAAGATCATAGAACATTGTCTTATCGATCATGATCTTCTGATTATACTATTACATAAATATTAAAGCAACGATCGATTTAAGTTTTTCTTTATGGGGAATGATCATGATCACAAAAAATTTGTTTAAAAGAAAAATCTTCTGGAAGGAAGATGATGACTTCCAACACTCCATCTAGATGCTCTTGATTCTTAAACTTAATATTTCACACTTTCTAAATCATCTTAAGTCTAATTTTTGTATTATTTAAAATATACATTAATTGTAATAAAATCTTTCAAAAAAGGCTTGATCCAGTGTGTGAATAGTTCGATATTGTCAAAGTATTTTTCGTTAAAATTAAAAACTTGTTAAGGAAAAAAAACATTTCGTGTTGACAACACAAGCTAATGAAGAAAGTGTCGATGATATGCGAATACATTGGCGTGTATTTTTTTCTTCTTTCTTTTTTTTTTTTTTTTTTCGTATATATGCACAGTAGGGTAATAACAACTTCTGTCAACGATAATAAATGCATTTTGATCATGCGTAGCCTATGGTTGGTCAAAAAAAAACGAAATAAGGTAATTATATCTATACACAGGTAGACAGAAAAAAACGTATATATGCTTTCAAATGCCATAAATCAAAATTGGCAAGTTAGAAACACCCTCATCGTCAATCACTATTGAAGAAGAAAGAAGAGAGAAAAAAAAAAAGTTTCTTTTCTTTTTTTTTTTTTTCGAGACAGCTTCAGGGTTTTTGTATAAAAATTTGTTTGATGCTTGATTTGTTAACACATTTCAATGACATGACACTTTCTTTTTTTTATCTATTATTTTATTGGTTATTATCAATATTCTTTTTTTCTCGAATGAGAACAAGAGAAAAAAGAAAAAGAAGAAGGAGAAGAAGAAGAAAAGAAAAGAAACAACTCATCCATAATATTCTATATTTTTCTATTTTAGCGTTAAGAAGAAATAAAAACCCTTTACTCATTTCTTCTTCGATTTATTAATAATTTTTTTTAATATTACATTCCATAACAAAAAAAAAAAGAAAAGAAAACAATATTATGGTAAAAACTGAACATCATTATTCCATACCATGGGAAGCAACACATCAACAACAAGTTGATTATTATATGGATATGCCAACAAATTCTTATACAAATGTTAATTTAATTATTAATAATACAAATCAAACTACTTCAATAGATACATCACAAAATGTATTATCAACAGAAAAAATTTCTTTATCATCATCATTATCAAATGAATTTAATTCAAAAATACCATCCAAACATAAAGAAATATATCCATGGATGAATGAAAAAAAACATGGAAACAATAAAAATAAACATAATTCAAAAAATCATAATATAAATTCAAATTCTTCAACATTATCTACTTCTGGTATGATTTATTGTTGTTTTCTTTTTCTATTAGATTAAAATATATCAAACTAAACATATATATATATATAGAATCTCTTTCGATTCATTCTAGATTTAGAGACGAGTTATCGAAGTTTATATTTCATATGTACAGGTGTGTTGATGATTGAGAAAGTTAATCGAATTTTTGAAAAAGAGAAAGGTCGTATGTTCTCTCTTTTGAGAAGTGTTGCAGAAAACGTTAGAATTCCATTTGGGAAAAAAACGAAAAATCCTAAGGACTCACTGTCATCAGAGAAGCATAGACAAATGTCAAAGGTGAGGTTACTACGTACTCGAATTTCAAAAGAAGTACGACGTTACATAAACATGTTCTGTTAGTTTGATAAGAAAATATATAACAATATTTTATAGAGAAACATCTTAGAAATTGAATTTATTCTAGAAAATTTTTCAACTTATAAAAATCAAAATCTTAAATTAAGTGTGAAGTTGTGAATGACGAGTGTTAAATAATAACAAAAAAAAAAAAAAGCATCAAGGATCAATGATTTTTTTTTTTTTGCTCTGCATTAATATTATTTTTGGAATAGAATAGGTGAGAATAATTTATGAACCTAAAAAATCAAGGTGTGTCTATATACTTCATTCGACACATACTTAAGAAACAAAAAAAAAAAAGAAAATATATATGTAACTTAATTTATTCTTTGAATATTATAACCGTATGTTTCTACTGATGCATGTTTTTCATCTGTATGTCTACTGACAGACGCATGTATGAATTCGCATGACAATGATAAATGAGTATATCATTATTCATCGAATAACATCCTGTCGTCTTCTTTAAGAATATAAAACATTGAAGCTTATCATCGAATTGTTGTTTGTATTGATAGATGTATGATGGAATTTGTTTTGTATTTTTTTTTTTTTTTTTGTCTTATTTTCATAGATAAAAATAGTTCAGCATCATCAAAACGAGCTCGAACAGCTTATACAAGTGCACAATTAGTTGAACTTGAAAAAGAATTTCTTTATAGTAAATATTTAAATCGTCCACGACGTATTGAACTTGCACAAACACTTTGTTTAACTGAACGACAGGTAATAGAATTAAATTTATTAGATTTTATTTAGTTTTTTTTTTTTTTTGTTCTTTTTAACTTTATGATTCATAGATAAAGGTAAGAAAAACAAAAGTTTTAATTTGTCAAAAACAAAATTTCTTTTAGATCTGGTTTCAAAATCGTCGAATGAAAGATAAAAAAGAGGGCAAAAATCGAATATTATATACAAAAGGATGTAATACTAATTTAAATACTTCACCATTAGCTAGTTCAACAACAGAAAAAGATGAATTAAATTTTCGTTCATATCATCATCATCCTCATCCTCATCATAACTATTATCAATCACAACCACCAGTAGTACCACCTATGTCTGTAACATTTTCTACACCATCATCATTTCAAAATCAATTAAATTATACATCATCTCAAGCAAATAATTTATATGAAATGACAACAAATTATTCTATAAAACAATCAGATTATTATACTAATGGAAATAATCTTAAAACAAATTATCATACATCAATTCCTCCAACATCATATGATAATTATTATTTTAATTCAGAAAATTCAAGAATACATCATCATCATCAACAACAACAGACCGGTTCAATCTTACCACCATTTGTTTAGAACAATTTTTTTTATCCCTAGTCTCTTGTATTAATTTGTTTTTTGTAATATGCATATTGACTATATGAAAAATTTATTGTACAGAAAAGTACATAATATATGAATTTGATAAATTTCGATTGATTATTCGACTTGATAATATTCATTGGGATTAAATATCTATTGTGATAGTATTTCAAAAATAGATTTCAAATTTCGCTAATGTATCGAACTTATCAAGTTAATCTGTTTTAGATCTGATGGTTTTTCTTTGACTCATCTGAAAAATATATAGAGTGTGCTAGCCATTGAATACAAAAAAAGATATCTCGTATCTTCGTAACTGTTATTACTAATTGATGGAATTCATCAAGTTTCCGAATATTACATTTGTCAACACTTAACTTTCATGTTAATTCATGTAGATTTACTATATACTTCTCAAAAAAGAAAAAGTTGCAATTCTATAAAGAATATTTTTTCTAGATTGCAGAAACTTTTATTGATTTAAAATACTTTTTATAAAAAAAAAAAAATACCTGTATTTTGATTAATACTCAAGATACAATTATCAATTGCATCATTGATCTAGACAGTGTCGTCAGGACGCACAAGGACTAGTAATTGGTTTTTTTTTTTTTTCATAAAAAAGTTTCACAAAAATAATAAGTAATTATTGATTTTCCAAATTTTTTTTGCATGTCTACTATGTACAATGAATATTGATTTATAGACTTATGATTTTGTTTATTAGTATCCTCATGTATGTATTTTTTGTCATGTTTAATGTATGTTAATTATATTCCTTCTTGTTTTGCTTTTTAAAATCTTTTATAATTCATAATCAATATATAATGAAAAATTATAGATTTCACTGTATTATATGACATATGAATCTTTAAACAACAGAGTCAATTTAAAATACAAACATTTTATTGGAGAAGAAGATAGCATATTTTGTTTACCATAATGTGAGCGAATCGAATTCTTCTCTTTTTTATTTTAATTTTTATTAGCATACACCAGTGCAATCAGTGTTCATTTTAGATTTATGAAGAACTCTAGTTGGTCATTATAATCGAAATAGTAAAATAAATTGAGTTGTTTTTTATGACTTGTATTAATGCGCATTGCATACTCATTGACATCTAGTAATACTTCAATTTTTTTATTCAATCGAAGATAAAAATTATGTCCTTATATTCATAATGTAATATGATACGAAAATAACAAACAAAACAAGAGTCTTCCAAAAAAATTCACCAGAAAGGTTGAGCCTTTTCTAGCCACTATTAAAAGAGAAAGAAAAATAAAGAAGTAAGGAATTTTATAGATTATTTAAGTAACTAGTCAATAATCAAGATTTTGATTATCGTGCACTTCCTCTGTTCACAGTAAACAATTTGTTACTTGACTAGTTTGATCCAGAGAATTGAAGTCTGATTAACCAATATTGAATGTGTGAGTCGTAATGTGTAATTTTTTGTTGTTGTTTATTACTTATAAAAATGGTCCTGTAATTCAACATAAGTTGGTTGTTTTTTTCCTTTTAACAAAATTTACACTTAAAAATTAATACAATTTTTTACATAAATATAAAGATGAGAATACAATAATTAATGAACGCAAGATAATACAAAAAAAGCAGATCTGAGTTTTGGTACATCTTTTATTTTTTTCAATAAGAAGATATATTTTAAATTTTATTGCTACGTCTAAAAATTTAGACTTTACATTGCTCATGATTTTTTTAATCATTTGTTTTATTGAAATATTGTATTCGCTTTGTCAATACAAAATGAGACAAGTGAAATTAATCGAATTTTCGATGTGCAAACTAAGATAAACTTATTTTAATATTTTGTTTTTTATTTTCTATACAAAATTATTACTAGAAAAATGAAATTAATAAAAAACAAAAAAAAAGAATTCAACGTATTTAATTCTCTTGTTTTTTCTTCATTGCATGAATTTCCAATGTATATTTTGTTCGAATAATAAGAAAATCATTTTTAATTGTAATAACATTTCTTAATTCACGTTCATATTCTACAATGGTTTTTAATTGAAGATTACCTATTTGAATTAAACGTACTCCACATGAATTAGTAATAAGCCATTCATTATTTGATATTGGTGATAATTCACAATCACCATGTGATACTGGTAATATTGTTTCCCATATTCGAGTAAGATTATTTGCATTACGAATTTCAAAATGCCATTGATTATTTTTTAAATTCAATATAGTCATACCTAATTGATTTGTATGTGGATGGGAACGTATACACCATATACCTTCATATGTAGCACATGTTTGTGGTGGCATCCAACGATTAATAAATTTACATGAAGATTTTCCTAAGACATATTCATCAATAATTGTTCCACAACCTAATCAATGAGAAATAATAAATAAAAAATTGAATAATGAATTCATTTTTATTTTTGTTCGATCGATACTATTTGATTTAAAATATTAGACTATAAATAGGTCATATCAGAGAGATGAATCATGAAACTTTTGTTGACAATAAGTTTTTGATAGTACGTAATTTTATGAATATGGATTCATCTTTTCTTTCTGAGATAGAATTCTGAAAATCTGTTCTTTTCTATTCTATGAATACATATAAAATCTAGATAAACTCTGTCGAATCGATAGTAATACAACAATTATCATGTTAGATAAAGTATGGCACTTGTATGTGATATTTAGTTATTTCTATTAAGATTATCATATTAAATATTATCCGAAATCCAAAATTTGATAATTTTTACTGGCAACTATAACATATGAAACTAGCTGTTAGTAACATTGAAAAAAAATTTTTCTTTTAAGAAAACACAAAACGAATGAAAATTACAGAACTAACATTCTATGCATCAATAAGATGAAAGAAAAAGATTTTCTAGTCGATTTTCTTCCCGTTCTTTTATTTTTTTTAAACTTAAAAAAATATTTCGAATTCTATTACCTGAATAGGTGATATATAATGTTTTACCAACACATGTACATCGCCAAAATAAACTCTTATTATCATATGGTTGTATTATACTATATGATGATAATTTAAATTGCATTTCAATATTAACTGTTGTTGTAGGAGTACTAGCTATTAAATTTGGATCAAATGTAAATAAAGTTCTTTGTGTTAAAAAAATAAATAAACCAAGTTCTGAACACCAAACAATATCTCGAAGTAATCCTTCATGCCATTGAATATGTTTTGGTTCAAATTTAGGTTGTGTACGAATTTCTAATGTTGTTGAACCATTTTGAAGAATTAATAAATTATCATTTGTACATAATGTATTACCATTTTTTAAATGTGATACATAACTTGGTAAATTTAATTTATTTAACTTAAGTTCATCGTCATTATCGTTTAGTGTTTTATCTGAAGATTCTTTTTTACTCATTTCTAAAATTGAATAATGAAACCTTAGAGAAAATCATGATTAGCATATATAGTAAAATGTGTGTCAATAACAAATTTGTTATTTGTTTAGATATCAAAATCATATTCGATGTTATTGCTATATATTGAAATAGTTTGTAATAAATATGATTGGTAATGACGTAGTTATTAAAAATACTTTTGTTTATGAACACTGACTTTTTTATACTGTTAATGTAAAAATTGTTTAAATACATTTTATAAAATTCAAGTGTTTACAAGGAAATGTTTTTATTCATTTCATTTTCATTCATACAAATAAAAAGAAATTGGAAAAAAAAAATTTTGTTTTTCTTCAATATATTCAGTATTTGAATTCTTGTCAATGAAATACAAAAAACAAAAAGAAAACAAAGAAAGATTCGATGTTTAAGAAATTTTAATATGAAGAAAAAATTATTGAAATAAAGAATAGAAGAAAAAAAGAACTTAATTGCCATAATGATAAAGGTGAAAACCTTTTTTTCTCACTCGAGTAGGCAGAAATGCATCGAATAATAAATGTGTCTTTTTATGTAGAAACGAAAAAGAAAAAAAACTTATTGAAGGTAATCGTAGACGTCATCGTCGTTGTCTTGACGGCTGTACATATGTATATTTGACAAAAGAAGGACAAAGTGTGACTGAAAACTAAAAGAAAGAGAAAAAAAAATTTGTTATAGATCGCGACAGTAAATTAAAGAGCAGCATAATATAATTCAGTATATCGATCTGTGATTATTGCTTAGTCATTATTTTATTCCTTTTCTCAACATTTTGTTAACTTGTTGTACTTATTTCATGCATTATAAACAAAACCAATAACAATCGACGAAACGATTTCGTTTGTTCTGTTTCAGCACGTATTTGACGGCTTTTTTTTTCTTCTTCGTTGCTTATATTACTTTCTTTACCTGATTCATTTTCATTCAATCATCCGTGTGACGAACAATAGCTAACTACATACACACATGTACCAATATAAATAAAAACAAAAAGTAATATACAATATTAATGTCGTCTACATCTGGACAATTTTTAACTATTCATCATAATGGTGAAACAGATCAAACAACTACTTTATTGGATTTACCTTCAATTACATCGTAAGTAATTTTAAAAAAAATATTTAATAAACAAAAAAAAGAAATATTAATCGATTATTTGTTTTTAGATCATCTCCAACGGCTGAAATTGAATTCAATACAACGGATAAATTAGAATATTTATCACAATTACTTAAAGATAAAAGACAACTTTCTGCAGCACCAAATATGTTTATTCATATTGATCGTTTACTTGATCAAGGTAAATATTAAATTATTATTTAATTATTCTCTTTTATGATATTATACTTATTTTTTTTTTTTTTTTGTTTTCGTTATAAAATATTTTAGAAATCAACAAAGTTCGATTTAATTTATTTAATTCAAATTCTAATCCAAAAATTGTTTTACCTGAACCTAATGGAGAAAAGAAAATATTTCAAGAAAAAATTTTTATTCCAGTACAAGAATATCCTGAAGTAAGTTAATATTATGCAATATTTTGAAATATTATGGTCATAATATAATTAATTCTCTCTATCAATAAATCCATGATATTCTCATTCAATATTCAATACTAATCAGTGTTCAAATGTATTTTCTCAATTCTTAATATAACATTCATTTCGAGAATTTCTATCCGTTAGAGTTTGAACATTTTTGTACTCTAGATTTCCTAGTACGTCGATATATAAATACATAAATAAATATATATATAAATACGGTAATTTCTAACAATTTAAGTCCAAACATTTTTTTTATTCTTTCAATTGAAACGAAAAACAAACTCGCACATATTTATAATCACATCCATTTTCTTTCTTTTCTTTTTATTTATATGCTTTTGCACATTAAAACCAAGTCACAAATCAATAAAACTAATTCTATTTTCAATTTGAAATATTATCATAATAACAAAATCATTTTTCTAGTTTCGTATTGATTATCATGGATAAATGCGAGAACTGGTTTCTTTTGTTGTTTTTTTTTTAATATGCATGTTTATTCGCTAAATTTATATACATGATTTCGTTATTTTAATTATTAATTTTTTTTTTGTTAATAATATGTATTTATTTCAGTTTAATTTTGTTGGTCGTATTTTGGGTCCAAGAGGAATGACAGCAAAACAACTTGAAATTGATACAGGTTGTAAAATAATGGTTCGTGGTCGAGGATCAATGAGAGATAAACAAAAAGTAAAATTAAAATTTTTATTATTATTTTTTTTTTTTTCTCTTTCGTTTTAATATTAATAAATAATATTCGAAATAGGAAGATCAAAATCGTGGTAAACCAAATTGGGAACATTTAAATGAAGAACTTCATGTATTAATTCAATGTGAAGATTATGAAAATCGTGCATTAGTAAAATTAGAACGAGCTAAAGAAGAAATTAGTAAATTATTAAAACCAACTGTAAATCTTCGAATAAATTTTGTTTCAAATTCTAAAAAAAAAATTTTTTTTTTTTGATTTCTTTCTTCAAGGCTGAAGGTGAAGATTATTTAAAAAAGAAACAATTAACCGAATTAGCTATTATTAATGGAACATATCGTGAACCAAATTTATTTTCAAAAAAATTTCCATTTCAAAATAATCAAATACCAATTGGTGCTCCATTAATTTTAACACCACGTATACAACAAAATTTTCTTACAACATCAATGCCACCAAATACAACACCAACATTTTTTACAACAACTGAAACACAACCAACAACAATAAGTACTGTTCCACAAAGTTCACTTCTACAAAATGGTGAATCAAATTTTTTACAAGTATTTACACCGTTACAAACGATAGATTCAATCGGAGGTATGTTAACTAGTGGTACACATTTATTTGAATATCCAAGTCAAACTGGTAAATAATTTATTATATTCTTTTGTTGCAATTTTATTTAAATAATTTCCATTTCTATTTTTTAGCATTTCCTTTTCTGACGACGACAACAGCAACAGGTATCAAATATATTTTCACTATAACTTTTGTTAAACAGCATCATGCACTTGCTGTTATTGTTGTATTAGACATCATAAAAGCAAAAGTATTGATCTATTCCTTAACTGTATGTTAATCCATAATCTTTATTCATATCTACCTCACTACTATTTTAAAAAAAAGAAACATACAAAAACTTGCTTTTATTGTATAATCACTTTCTAACGAAATCACATAACCAAATTATTGTATTTAATCATAAATTAATTGGAAATAACAGCAGGTGACATGCTTCTAGTGATTGATAGATAGATAGTTTTAGATATAGAACAGAAATCATTCTCTCTTCTTCTAGGCTCGTTAATATCACTGATTCAGCGATGATGAAGACAAAAAAAGGCATGAACCAATAAAACGCTTAATTCCTCTTGTTTCTTTTTGAAAATCAAGGTTTTTTTTTTTTATATCTATATGATTTCTTTTCTGTTTGTAAATGCTATAGAATTGACTGACAACCATAAAATGATTTTTCTAAACCGATATTTATAATTATTTTTATAATATCTCACTGCTTTCTTTTGCTTTTTGTTTCTCTTCTTTATCGTGCAGGTGTAGCTACTAGATCAACAACAAACCATCATTCAGGGAAAATCACACCAGCAGCAACAGGTTCTTCTGTCTCTGCCCGGTATCAACCTTACACAATTCAGCCACCTGGTTTTAATCGATCTTAAACTTCTTTTACCTTCTTTTATAACTAAAAATAACATATAAAGGTTTGTTTTATTATCTAACAAATAAAAAAAAAACTAAATAAATCAATAATTTAATATTTAGTTTTCTGTTCATACTGATTTAACAATTATACGTAAAACTTTCTCATTCTTAATATATATGCTTGCTTGATTTATAACAAAATAAATTTTCATAAATCGGCGATTTTTCTTCCTTGTTTATGATCATTGTCGAAAAGTCATTAGTAATGTTAACTTTTTTCAATTGTATTATAATAAGTTTAAAAATTTCTTTTAAAATTTATGAATTTCTGTGTGTTTTGATTATGCACGTTTCTGTGCATATTAAATATAAAAAGATTTTAATCCTTGTTTGAATGTTGGTGATAAATGAATAAAGATCAATAATAACATCCACACTTCTACATTTTCTTTTTGAACAATTTTTGAAAAATTTTCACTTACATGTCCAACGTGTCTCGATGAACATTTGAAAAAATGCCTTTTAACAAAAGATGATCAAATAGTCTTAAGCATTAGAGAATAGGTAAGTATGGAAACAGTATTAAGGGATACAATATGTACAGGTCAAGGCTTATGATGAAAAATAGAATTTAAAAACATGTAATTGTACTGTGTGTGTTATCATCGTTACGTTGGTTTTGGTTCTTCTATCTCATATTTATTTCTTTGGCATGCAAGTCAATGAATAGTTTTCTGTATTATACTGTATATGTATTTCTCTCTTTCTCATTTGCTCACTATGTAGTCTTATATTGCTGTTATTTGTTTGGGCTCATTATTGTTGTTATGTCTATTTACGCTAACTTCTTCTTTTTAGCTGATTTCCCAGTTTTGTGTAGATAATTAGAAGAGGGATATTATTAAGCGGTCAGTAGAATAAATGAAATGGTCAGGAAAATAGATGAAATGATCAGTAAGATAAATGGTCAGTAAAAAATGTATAAATGATCAGTAAAAAGATTAAATGGTCAGTACTTAGATTATCACTCATATAAAAAAAAGATTGGAAAAAATCTGATTTAATCGATTTTTTTGTGATTAAAAATCGATTAAAATGGGACAGTTTTAACCAGGTTTTTAATCAAACTAGTGATTAAAATAAATTAAATTTATAAATATCCATTTTAACCGATTAAAATTTTTTCATTGAATATTTTACTCAGTTTTAGTCAGATTATTCGATTTTTAATCTATTAAAATCGATTAAAATTTTTAAATCGATTTTAATCAATTCTAATAGTTTTTCTTTTTAAATGAATAAGTACCAATTGATATCGAGTCTTGAAGCATGGAATTTATGTCAAAGGTCGATCTAGCATCATAACTACTAATTTTCCGAGGCAAGGAGTCCGAAAAAGCGATCGAACATCTGAGTTTTCAACATAAAGTTTGAGAAAACGTATTTTACCGTCGCCGCCATTAAAATTAATATTTATAAATTTAATTTATTTTAATCACTGGTTTGATTTAAAAAATCGATTAAAATTAGATTTTTTCCAATCTTTTTTTTATATGAGTGATAGTCTAAGTACTGACCATTTAATCTTTTTACTGATCATTTATATACTTTTTACTGACAATTTATCTTACTGACCATTTCATCTATTTTACTGATCATTTAATTTATTTTACTGACCGCTTAAATAGTAGCCATTAGAAGATTGCTTTACTCTCTGGTCGAACAACGAGGCACTTAAATCTTTACATACAGACAAATACTGATAACTTTTAGGATGAACACAATGAGTATACAAGAAGAATGTCGATGTGAACCAAAGTTGAAACAGATCTTGGTATCCGGCTCCGGATGTAACTGCAGATGTTTTCTTGGCGAACACCTACAGTCTCTTCGGGTGGTGACTAGGAGATTCTCATATCTCGTTACATCTGATTTAGAATGCAACAAATGTAATGAATCAACTTTAAATCGATACTGGCCTTGTTGTAAAATCCCCAAAAACTTAACCCCTCAGGATAGTCGAACTCGTTTTTTTAACACCGCAATTCAGAGAAAATTGCCTGTAACTTGTCTCCAACACTATTTTGAAGACTCAGACGAGTGCATATTTGGCGAAACAATCAGATCCTTTCTTTTAAATATTATTTCTTTTCTTCACCTTTCTGAAATTACAATGATATCGATATATGAAATAAATAAATATTAATTTTTGGTTGACGAAAGGATTTACAAGAATATTTAAACCACATTTTGAAGCAGTGATACCATTTCTATTACAAAGTCCACATTGAATGGCTTTTGTATTTTATTGTCTGTTGTTATTCATATTGCAGGCTGTTGCTGATGCATTCAATACCACTGAAGGGCCACCAAAAAGCCTTATGGTACAACTATCTACATGGTATGGGGATGCACAATCATTAGTAGACATTATGTAATACATTTACAAGTTCCATCGTGACCCATCCAAAGCAGACTTTATCCAGAATCTCGTTATTCAAGACGTGGCCATTGGATCTCCTGATGTGTCGATATTCGATGATGAGATGATTGAGGCAAACGATATTTTGATGAAGAGCAAGCTTGATGTATTACTCACATATTTTCCTGATGGATCTGGCCAGTGTCATTTCAACAATGTCTTTGTCGGTACAGTAGATTAACAAGATGTTAAAAATTCTGCAAATTGGAGTTTCTACCGAGACGGAATCCAGTCTCCTCAAGTTAGACACAATGTATTGAAACATAGTAAGGAAGTATAGCCGATGATTTTGCATCATTTGTCAACAATTCCTCCAGCTCTAATGCTATATATCATTGGTATATCACTCCAGAGGCAATGCTTAACTATTTAATTGTTTCATCGATCAAAGAAGCTCATCTTTCTTTTCTTATCCAATATATCAACGAACTATCAAGCATAAAAGGGTCGAGGGCATTTCTCTGGTCTCCTGGCTTTGATGAACTACCATCAGCCTTTCCAGTTGGATCTATGCACCGTCTAAAATTAGCATGTAATCTAAATGATATGTTTCTATGGCTTAGGTTAGAAATGATAAAAAAACTCATCCCTAGACATGGGTGCTGGCCCATTGTGGTTACATTTGCAAGATTATGTTGGATCGATGGAAACTTGGCAGCCACCAATGACACCTAAAGATGCAGCGCAATGGTTCGAATTTCTACGTAATACGATTCGATTTACAAGCCTCAATATGAACGCAGAACAGTTTCGAAAAAACGGAGACTTCCTTATACCGGCTGACCCCGTTGAAGTTGCTTCACGAGAGCGCTTCTACCAGAAGCGAGGTATTGCATTGGGTGCAGCATGGGAACTATGATTCTGGAGTGCCAATAACCACAACTAATTTTTGGTCTTTATATTCAGTGCTCTTCAATATCCCAGGAAATTCTCTTGAACATTTAGAAAACATCGTAATATTCATCAAATGTTGTTGAAGTGCAGTTGAATAAAAAACCGACCAAAACACTCATCCACTCATATTTCCACACCCACATATACATGGAACCATACCAATACTTCTTTCTCTAAACGATTTGCTTCCATTTTGATTCATTAACATTAGTGTAGATAGACTTTCTCATTTATCATGTGCACAGCTGATAGAGACTGAAAAAGAAATGTATTTTAGTATATTGATGATGATGATGATATAGTTATGTTCAACATAACAAGAATTGATACAAAAATATTCTTTTGAATGACGAAACGTGTTTCATAAGATCCCACATTGTAATACAAATATAAAAATAATATTTCTTCTGAATTAGATCTTCGATATTTGATTTAATGTCAAAAAAAATATTTTAAGTCTCTTTTCAATTCAATGGAGTTTTGATGATCAAAAACATCCATTTTTTTCTTGTTCAACATGGTTAGAAAACAAAATCAAAAAGAGTTATGTTGAACATAATCATCATTCGTATTGTATCTTTTGTTGTTGTCAATCGTTACTATGAGTGTTGGATAATATTCCTTAAACAAAAAACCAACACGTGGATATAGGTGTGGATGTGGATGTCAGTCAACCCTTTACCCACATCCACAGTTGTATAATAACTGATATAAATCATATCTGAGTATATTATTATCCTGGCTTTGGCTATTGATTCATGAACAAAATGACAAACTTGAAAAAATAATCAATGAAGATTACTAGTAGCTGTAGGAACGCAGAAAAAAACCAACATGTAGATTAGAATATTCGTTTTTGATTTAACTGAGTTTTTCAATGTATATGGACTAAATGTTATATTAATGAATCTATTATTAACATATGGCCATACGAAAGAGTTATGAAAGTAGCCAAAGATGTTTCATAACATCTTCAGTTCTCATTTTCAATTAAATGAACGATTTTAAAGTAAAATTTATAAAAATAAAACTAACATAATATGATTTAATTTGAAATTGAATTCATACACATTTATATTTGTTTGGTAATTTTTATGAGATATTATTCGTGTACTCACAAAAGTTTTTCAAATTTCTTCAGCTTTCATGACGATAGTTAGTTGTTTCTTTTAGACAGTACCATATAATTTTTGGTAACATAAAAACCAACTCTTGTTTTCTTTTCATCTCTTCTTCATGTGCATACATGTGCATATAAACATTTCATTGTATGTGTGTGGAAAGAAAACGAACAATAATATTAATAAATAGAAATTCTTTGGTTCGTCTCTCTAAACAAAGCAATTCCATAGAATCTTAATCGACATGTCAAAATTTTCAAGAAAATTGAATTCAATATTGCTTTTCAAAAAAGCTATTTTAAAAACATAATAATTGAGGAATCTACCAGATTTTCCGTCTCTGAAGAATACCACCATCATTAAACGTTTCAATAGCCAAGAAGCAAGAAAATTTTTCCTAGCGGGAACATAATCTTTTCAGCAGTGTGTGCATTACATAAATAACGCATGTGTTGGTTTTTAAGCGATTCTCAGGTGTCAGTGGATGGATGTAGTGTTCACCCACGCCCATAACCTACATTTGCTCTTCACGGACAGTAGAACAAAAAAAGAAAGAATAAGAATTGATAAAATTGAGTTTACTTCGTTTTCTTGTTCGACCTTTCATCTGAATAGTCAATAGTCTACATTCATCGCTGATATTATTTCCATTTATTTCATATAATGTCTATTTGTGCGACGTGCTCTATATTACTTACAGATTTACAGATTTCTTTCAGTTCAATTATTATTTCTTGTCCTTCTTCAATTATATTGATGTCACTAATGTATGATGGTTATCAAAGTGATTTTATTTGCTCATATTTCAATTATATAAGTGCGTCAAAAACTCTATGTCATTAAAAAGCACAATGCAAGTATTATTGATTGTGCTTAAATTTTGCAGTAGTGTCAAGCTTGAAAGTTGAATTCAAGTATTCAACTATTCGAATTGTCAAATATTCAAGTTTTCAATTAGTCAACGTTTGGAATGCCACCAGAATCGCTGAACGTCGACAGCTATTGTCTGCAGTGCTGCGAGCATCATCTGGCCTGTTACAGAAGCTTTGTAAAATGCTATCAGTATTACCTAGGATGCTACAGATTTTGGTTGCAATGCTTCATACATCATCTGGGACGCTACAAAAAGTATGTGAGAAGCTTAAGCGACCACACAGTACTGAGTAGGAATAATGGTGTACACAGAGACGTGCATGGGTCGTGAGCTCTTCTGGTGGCACGAAGCGCTCCCACGTCGCGACTCTGAAATGAATGGTGTGTTAAGCAGGGAAAGACGCTTCCCCAATGAATACTCGCAGAACAGTTGACAAGTGAAAATTTGAATAGTTGAATACTTGAATTCAGGTTTCAAGTATCACACATATGACCAAGAACAGAAACCGTATTTTTCTGCCCAAGCACGGATAATTGTTTGAAGTGGTGTAAGTTGAATATTAGCACTAAAAAACTATTTATGTTGACATATTAATTAAGGAATTATTTTTAATTCACTTATATTGTAATTAATATTAGTTTGTAACAACATTAACTTTACTGTGATACTCCTAATCGTCCACAAATCATGCTTTGATTTATCGTCTATTCCTGATTGGATGAAGGGATAGGTGTGGAAGGAGAAACAATCAACATTCCACTCTCACATCCACACTGATCAATCCACTTTGATACCCACATCAGTACACATCCACACCCGACAGCCATAGCCTCATTCATATTCTAGTCTTCGTACGAGTTTGCTATATTTGATCATTCTTTTGATAATTTATTGGTCTGATTCCGAAATTTTCATAGAGCAAAATCTTTTTGTCGTATCTCGTACAAAAATGTTTTTTCCTTTAAGGCAGAGGAGATAGAGTCCTATTAGCCCCTTCTTCTTTCTGTACATTCCAACTTCAATCATCATCTCCAAAGATCTCAACACATCGTATAACGCCTCCAAGTACAATAATTCCCGCAAAAACAAAACTTGTAATGTAAGCACTTTTGTACAATGTAGCGTCACAATATGTTGGTAATTGTGGATCAGTGTGTTGGACACTCTTAAACTTATGAAATATCCAATAACAGCCCATACCATACCAGGCGATCATCAATAATGCAAATAAAAGTGAAAGTATGACGTTGACATATTTACATTTACCTATTTTAATAGCGAAGCAACCTGTTACCCAATCGACAGCAATAAAACTTATACCCATAGCACCAGCAACAACTAAGTATAATGGTATTTTTGGTTGAATAGTGCATAATACATCGTTGCGATTATAATAACGAACACCGTAGTGAATTTGTGCAATAGAACAGCTCAAAAGTAATGCTAGACCAAAAAGTTTAAGACATAAGGAGACTACTTTTATATTCATGATAACTTGCTGCGATACAATCGCTGAAACTTTAGGTGCGACTATATTTCATCTAAAAGATATGTTTCACTTAAGTTTCCGTTAATATATATGAGGAATTACGATTGCATGCTTCGTAGTCGATTAAATTTGAGAATATTCGACTCTGCTCACACAAATATGATGGTAACCTAAGTCAATGAGCGCTATAAACTTGCGCAATTGGCTCTGCAAGCATACACAGTTATAAAGAGTACTGCATCTTGTAAAATTTATAGGACAAGCTGCTCGTATCATCAACCAAGATATGGATTTCTCCAGCGATTTTCTCAAATATTTTTGATCTTTTTACAAACCTATGAAAGTTCATAGTTGCTCAAAATTAGCAAGCTGTACTAGAGTGTATTACGCAGACTCCCCGTTGTTCGAAACAAAAAGACAGTAACTTCGATGGTTGGTTATGATGATGTATGTGTGTAGCAGATATCTTTTTCTCAAAATGACTTCTATTTCAGCCTTTCCGTGCATTTGGTTGCTCCTCAGAAATAGGTCCTCGAATACTAGAGCACATAATTCTACTTGAACTTAGGAATGATCAATTTACATTTACGAAAATTTTATAAATTCAAAAATCAATTTTGAAAATTTACATTTATTTTAAATTTAAAATCAATTAACCGGAAATCGGCATTCCTCGGCTTTTTTGAACTTCTGAAAGAAGAAAGTCATATACTACGAACAAATCTTGAGGTCTGCAAGGTCGAGCATAAAAAAGAATCTTCAATTTGAGTATATTGTCGAATTTCAAGTGAAAGTTTGACAATACTGAACTTTGTGGAAATTGCCACAGTATTTCGACAACTATGGAAAATTTAACAATATTGTCCAAACTTTAATAGAATTTCGAAATACTTCTCTGAAAAACTTCCTTGTTAGTAACAACATAGTCGAGTGTTTCTTGACAATTATTATGATTGTTGATAAGAAGAAATAAAAGTAGATGTCCATCTACAGATATCACGTTGTGATTTTGAATAATGCGAAGTCAATCAAGATTAAATACATCCGAAATGCCTTTATGGAAACCAAACTGATTTTTAGCTGCTTCAGAGAGATCATCGTCATGTAGAATGATATCGTTCAACAATACTATATTCTTCACGGTGTCTTCACTAGATGCCATTCCTAGTATATTGAATACGTTCGATTATTCAATAATTGTATAATGTTTCTGAAAAAAATGAGAAGGAATACGAACAATACTTACGAAGATAAGTCCAGCAAGAAGATGTAGACGTCAATATCATGTTAGCTCAACTTGTACCACGTGCAAGTAAATAAAACACAGTCCTGCTTATATGTTATCTTTGCGCACACTAGAAAAAAAAGAACGAGTAGATAATTCGCAAAGACAAATGAAACAGGTTGACAATAACAGTGCTCTACACGAGCAAGGTTTGGGTATGCGAGTGCGAGTGTGGACAATAGAATGCGCTCACACATTCAGACCCCATGCAAATTGTGAGATGATAATATTCCTAAACTAGACGGTGCATTAAATCTGCATTGAGTGTTACGAAAACAAATATTCACGCCACTACATTTAATGCAGCCTTGAAGCATGTACAATTATTTTGGTTCACCAGAAGCAACAGTTGAAAGATGATTTAATTTGTAGTAATGAAAAACAGTATTTCTTTTTTCTATGATATTTGTTCTCAATAGATATTTTTCATTCTGAACATATCGATTTTTTGTGGTTCAATTTCTTTTATTGCAATATTTAATTTTAACTAATTCAGAAAATCGAAATTATTAAATTCTTGATCTTCTTTCATGGCGACAGATGTGTTCCGAGTGAACGGGTTGGGAGAACCATCCCTCAATCTTGAGGAGTTTTGGATTTCTCGTAGGAAAGTTCCGATACTATATTCATGTCTTTTTGCTGAACAATTCCCTAAAAACCGCTCGATTCTGCCCCAAATTCGATCAATTTTAGCAAAAATTTTTCTAATTGGTCTTTTGTGTTATCGATGTCTCCAAACCCTGAGAGTCTCCAGCATCCTAGGCAGACACCCACATCCACATCAATACTCCACAGCGTGTCCGTAATTTTAAGATGTATTTTGACTGAGCAGAAAACTCTTCGTTGTATTTCGAAGAGCTCGATGAAAATTACCAATCATCTTATTGAACTCACCAATCTTTTTATAATTGTTTTCAACATAGCCTAAATCTTTCGAGATTATTATATGATTATCTTTAAAATGTTTTTCATCAATAGTCAAAGCTCTGTTATCACACTAAATTGCTTTTTATAATTTTGAGATTAAGTAAAAGACTCCTGCCGAGTTGCTGAACAGTAGGACTATGAGCGAATTATTTTGACATACTAATTTTTTTCCAATTTTGTATGCACGATTGAACACCACTTGGAATAAATGTGGATGTGGCAGATGAGAATATGCGCAGTCACATTCAGAAGTAGACATACAACCACACTCTAATTGAAATTAAATTCATTCCAAATGACTGGGTATTTGTTGATAATTCGCCTTAAGAGTTCATATGCAGATCTTTTCCATATAATGAGACATTACTTCTATCAATTCAATATTTCACATGGAACACTGTTCACAGTTCTCTCGCTGTATACGACGTCTCCTGTTTAGAGTTCAAGAGAAACGTTATATAAAACTAGTCCCTGATGACTCAAAGATTGATAAGCGTTCAATAATTTTTATTTCATAAAAACTGACCATTTTTTTTTTGTGTTAAGCTCAGGTTTTTTTTGTACATCATTCCCGAACGCATAAGTTTTATTATCTCAATTCGGGTTAATTTGTCACATGTTATTCAGATGAGTTTCGTTACCTATCTGTTCTTCAGATACATAAGTACACGACATGTTCTTTTGTCATCGTCTGACTCAAACATTCAACATATGGTGTAAACGATCAAAAAAGTAATAGTATCATATTTATAAAAAGAAAACGATGAGCAGTATTTGAATGCAACTTGTGTATGCGCATGTGCATCGCATGACTTATTATCGGAATTTTAAAAAAAGACCATCGGGAAAATTGCTTATAACTTTTGAACGAAGATAGCTAGAGTCTTGCGGTTTTCATTATTCGAAAGGGGAGACAAGGGGACGCCTTTTTCTCCAATATTGCATAGGACGAAATCATTTAAAAATCAGTCATTCGGATGAAATTTTGGTTCTGACATCTGATCTAGATAGAGGAACTTCAATTGTATAGTTGAAGATATAATTCGAATGATTATCTTTCCACCTCCTAATGTTGAACAAATAAACTTGTCTATTCAATCGCACGAAAACTATGGATTTCTTTTAATTTTTAAGCATATTTTCTTACTTTTCGTCAAAATTGCATCTGAATGGCAGGCCGCTTTTTTATACATTTTTTCGATGTTTTATAGAAATGACTAGTTTTTAAATCATTTCGTTCTATGCAGTATTGGGAGAAAAGGCGTCCTCTTGTCTTCCCTTTCGAATAGTGAAAAACGCAGGGCTCTAGCTATCTTCATTCAAAAGTTATAAGCATTTTTCCCGATGGTCTTTTTTTAAAATTCTGATAATAGTACGACAGACTGTCAATAGTTACTTATGATTTTGTTGACGAGATAAGATCATACGAAGGTAATTCAATATTAATGCATCTACAGAAGAGAAAAACAGCTTGTCATTCAATTCTGTTTTTCCGACAGATTGACATCTAGAGAATTGTTTTAGCTTAGAATAGAGTCAAACAGTTTCAGTATTGCATCATGGGTGGCCGTCTTAATAAACCTTGTACTATTGCGACACCACGTGCTCATGATTCTCTGTCAAACAATTACGAACCGTCTCCCCGTGCAACTTCTTGCCCTTCATCATCACACCCTAATCGTCTCATCGAGTTTAAAGACAATGACATTACGATGCGTTTAGCAATGCAATATACGATCGAGTCAAACATCTGCACAAATTCATTACAGTTTGATCATCGTGAATTTTATCGTCGACCTGATGCACGTACAATGGCACTTCTCACTCCATCTATTCTCAGTAAAGTGGAAAAAGAACTAATAAGAGATTTAAGCGGGGGGCTATATCATATGGTGATAAATAGCGCTGCAAGTGCGTCCTTCAATGCAGCTCAATTCAAAAACTCGCACATGGAACGGAGTGAGCTCAGTGCAGCGATCATCGAAGCAGCTCTCACGCATATTATCGAGAATTTGGATCAGCATCCTAACTTGATTAAAGCTTTGGATAGAGGCAAAATTGGCTACCACGACAAGGGTACAATGTTGAACGATATGGGTGTGCGAATATTTGTAATCAACGGACCAGAAAAAGCTAATAATGCAAATTAAAAACTGTTTGAGAAAGATGCTATTGTATCTACGATTTATTATGCTATTATCATAAAATAAATTTGATGTTTTATGACATTTGACTACTAAAATATGCAAATATTTGTTATTTTCTCTTTTTTTAACTCTAAACAACAAGCACTTAAAGCGACCATGTCATCTATTAAGAAAGAAAACAAACAGCATGCTATTATTTCGTGACAAATATGTGTTTTTTATTCTTATCAAATAAAAGTCTATTTATTATCTGATAATATGCAGAATTTAATCACGTACTTTTTCACTATGAAAAGACAATGAGTGATTATATTCGAATTCTTATACAGTTAGTTATTGTTCGGTCTATTAGATTGTCCATAGTATAAATTTCGCAAACCAACAAAAATTAGGATGCCGGTGTAAGATTATTAAAAAGTTTTTGTTTTTTATCCCACACAGTAACATATCCATACCCATGCGCCCTGAAATGTTGAATCGATCAATAAAACCAAAAAAAAGAAAAAAGGAACAATGTTATGCGAATTTATTATTGACATCTATCTACTAATTTACGAGATTATAGACAAACGACTAAGACTCACCCAAAAAAAAACTTTAATACACGCGCAGAAAAAACAATGATTTTGAAGAAAATCTAGATGTTAAAGTAAATGACTCATCAAGCGAACCGGCTATATATATTCAAGCTAATTTTAGACCGTCTATATCAGAAAAACACTAAAGAAACAAGCGTGTATTATTTTTTTTCTCGTCCAATCTAATCTTTTCAAATGAATTGAAAATATGAACTTGGTTTCATCTTATCCATAGCGTTTCTGACTAGGTGAAAGAATTGGTTTAGCCAAGTTAATCTTATTCTACTTCGGCTGAAATTGTTCTTTTCATTATATAACTATTTCTTTAGAAATAAGCAAAAATTATTTCTTCGAACATAACTGCAATGTTAGGAGAGATTTTGGCATTATTGTTCGGAATAAAAATTGTAACGTAAAATTCTGCAGTCTTTCGACTAATGAGGGAAGACCACCAATTATTTCATCATTTTTTAGTCAATACCTAGCGAACTACCGATAACCAATTATTTTGATTCCCAATATCAACATGATTTTTGCAACCAGTCCTCCAAAGAGTCGATTTTTTATAGCAGAAAACTTTTCGTTGGAAATTTGTTGACCTGTTTAATTTTGAGAGTGTCCCGAGCGGAGTATAGAAACTCTTTTTCCAAAACTCGAACTGTTATGAAAAGGACTAATGAAGTAAAAATTTTTAATTCTTATGATCTATCACGTGTTGTTTTCAACATTTATATTCTGTATGCTTTATCAATAACTTCTTTTTTTTGGATGTTACTCGGCTTATTTTCTGATTTTTCATTCAACTTTTGATCACTTTTAAGCTATATTATTATAAATTGTCTTTTTTCTATTCTAATTAAATCAATTTATGATAACTAGCGAAAAAATTATTTTGTATTTATTTTCTTAGTAGTTAACTTCATACGAAACTTTTGTGATCACTCAAAATGGATGTTAATATGAAGTAGAAACTTCATCCTTATCCACGTTCTCAAGTATTTTTTCTGTCATCAGACTTTAAAAGATCAGAATTCGGAGTTCTTCAACGAGCTACAGAAAATATTCTCGATGTCTATATATGATAGTAGAACATAGAGTAATGCAATAAAAATGTGTATCCGATACAGTAATATATAGTAGGATGGAAAACCTATGCAAGTGCAGACACTACACAATTTTTACTTGTCTACTTCCATCCATAATGGTTCCAATTTTGGAATAAATAGTTCATATACTCCGCTTGAGGTGTTCTACAAATCAGATAGATCAAAAAATGTTTGCTGTAGAAAATCGAACTTTTGAAGGTCAAGAAGCAAAACTCATGTTGACATTTAGAATCCGCATGATTGATTATCTCCAATTCACTAGATTTCCACTAAAAAAGCGATCGAGCCATTGGCAATACACATCCCGTCAGAACTATTATTACTAATCGATTATAATATAGTTTCTCACATAAAAGAGTGACAAAACATTGATAAATTTACAACCGATTGAACGAAATCTTTTGTATGAAAATTATTATAAGATAATACTTATCAGTTTCGTCTTATAATGATTATTCGATTGAAATTATACTTCAAAGATATATAACAACTATCTTTGTTTACATCAATATGGTACATTTTGATTAGTAAATTCATCAAAATATTAATCGAAAGTTTTGAATAAATTATGTTTTATGTATATTTAGTCCCTGGATCTCTTTTAACAGAAGAAATTGATGTTAATTCAATTATCATATTACCATAGTTTATATCATATTATAATTACAAAATGACATGAAATATTTTATCTCTAATCAACATGATGATTCATTAAGCAATTCTTTTATCATACGAAACTTTCTTCGATTAGATATTTAACAAAATTCTCAAATTCATTATTCATAATTTATTATCGATGTGAATCAACAATTGATTGCAAGATGCAGTTTTTTTATATTGATGCTGATGCTTTTTGACTTTGATTATAGGTTGTATTTTCTTTTCTAAACGTTATATACACATAAAACATACATGCGAAGCATAAAAATAAAGCATGCCTCGATTAAATCATCGTATTTAGTTTTACCTATGATTATATTTGTATTTATTGGTAAAACAAAAAAAATACAATAACAAAGCGATATTATTTTTTGTATTTATTGCGACTTATCTTTCGCTGTCACCATTCATTTTTACATAAATTTTAATATGGGCCAGATACTTCAACCAATTACCGACTATTTTAACCAATATAATCAGTAAGTTTTACGTTCGCACAAGTTTTTATTATATTTTTTCAAGCGTAGGGTACCGGTAAACAAACCGAACGATGATCCTGATCCAAAGGATGATTCTCATAACAACAAAACAACAGTAGAATCAGATGGTCCTCCTGAAGCACTTGCTGCAGCTAGATCGGTGACATATGAATAAATATCGACAAGATTAATTCACAAATTTCTTGAACATATTTTTAAAAAATATCTGTCTGTAATACTTTTTTTTTCTTATAAGCTTTGTAGTGTATTGTGATGTTGAGTTTTTTTCCTTTCTATAAACTGTATCTTTTTATATAGCAATACTTTGAAAAATACAGCCGTTGCAATAATGCTTCCTAGATTCTAATCAAAGTCCAGACTTATTATTTATTTTGTATCGATCACTTTTGATATTCTTTTCTTCATAAGTTATAATTTAATAAACTGCGCTTTATTCTGGTTCTTATGGAAATTAAAAGAAGCTTAGATCATTTATTGCATGACATTAATCATGATGAGAAAAAAAATAGTTTTTTTTTATCAATCTTCCATGCATACTAAATACAAATTCATAGCAGGAAATAACAAGTATCCGTCATTGATTTCTCTTCTCTATACAACAATAAAAAACTACATAGTTTGCTAAAACAGGCATTGAATATATTTCTGTTTGAATTATTTTCCAATGACAGTTAGTTCTGATTTTAATTAGTGATCCTAAGTTATGTTGCAAATTATTGAAGTATTCAAAAGGCACACACTTGAAAAACTTAATCATAAAAAGATGTTTTATTTTTCTATTCTTGAAAAAATTAAACAAAATATATTAAACTTTGACTAAGTTTCATATATATTAAAACTTTTTTTTCAAGAAAAACGTATGTAGTAACAATGTTTTTTTTTTGTCATCATCAAGTACCCTATCGATAGTTTTCATTAAAATTAAAATACTGTTCTCTACTCCAAAAAATCTTTCTAAAAAGTTGAATTCTGTGTCAATGTAACGGAAGAATAGATCCACACTCACTAGTAAATACTATCTATAAACGATGATGTTATTATTGTCTAGTGTTTTTTAACTCAGCCTTAAATGAAATAAATTGATCACATGATTTGTTGAAAAATAACTTTGACAGCTTGCTCGTATATTATATATGATGCATAATATTCATATTGACACATGAATGGTGATGAAGCGAATCAATACGCTAGAAATAAAAGAAAAATATCCATCGAACGTTAAAAAAAACATCAGTTATTCATTGCTGTCTAAAATGAGAATATTATTGTTATTGCAAGCGGTCATAAAGGTATTAATGTAAATATAAAAAAATGATTAATACGAACATATACAGAATTCATTTAGCTATGAACACTCTAAATAAAAACGAGAAGACTAATATACTCGGTTAGTCACAGGAAATGTTAATTGACATGTTCAAAAAAAAAGAAGAATGTCGTCGATATATTATATTCATTAGTAGATATAAATCAATGAATATTTGATTCTCTTTTTATTCGTGATATCGATTTGATAATATTTTTCTAAAAGAGAGTCAAGTTTCCGATCAAATATGTGAAAAAAAATCTTGCCGTGAATCAATGATAAAGTGAATAAATTCACCATCGGAACCATATTCGCTATAGAACGTATGCTTCATACTGTTAAATATACTGAACTTCACTCATTAGTACTTGTCTATGTTCAATAAGAACAATAGTTTTTATTTGTATATTTAAGGTGATGAAATTCATCGTCGTATCACTGAATAAATTATATCTCTGGATGTTGAAAATGACTATGAAAAAGAGACAGTCAAACAGCTTCGATTTCTACTCTGACATCGACAAGCTGTGCATCTTCAACTTTAACTAAATTGATCATTTATTTCAATAATTTCAATTATTGTCTTTAGCGTTTCTTGATAAATATTTTGAATGTTTCACCACATTGATTATCAACATAATTATTTCTATTGTTCCGTTGAATGTCAAATTCTGACTTACTAATATTGTTTCTACCGATAATGAGGATCAAATCAACTTATATCGACTATTGTTTATGATAAAAATGTTAAAATTGATCTTGAATCAAAAGAAGAAAGCAACAAGTTGATTTTCATGTTAAAAACTATCCGTTTTCAAACATTCAGTTTTATAAGATTCAATTGTTAGTAATGACTGACATGAATCTATTTGAACTTGAATTATTCAAGATTATCTCTCAAGATTTTTCTTTTATTCAAAAATTGTCTATACATAATCCATTCATCTATATTGACCATATCCGCTTATCTCAACGAACTTTATTTGAATTTAACACATATTAATTATGTTCAACAATTTCTTTTTGAAAGAAACATTTATTTATCTTTTTCGTTTATCAAGTCTTGAAATCAAATATGAAACACTAACAATGCGGGCAAAAACAATTTCACCAATAGGGGAGTATACTTCTCTGATGCTCAATTATGACGTCTTGTTATAAAAGAGTCATTCGTATTTTCCTGTAGTGTATCATCAACTTTTTTTTGTAAATTGTTTCAATAAATACAAATATGTAATAGTATGAAATTAGAGGAAATTAAAATCGAATTATTAAGTATAATTATAATAATTCTTAATTGATTAGACACACATTTGTATTCTGAACCAAAAGATCGTACAATTTTTCAATCAACTCCTTTATGTTGACGTTAAGAAATAAGCTGATAGAATGGAATATTTGAAAAAAAAACTTGTATTCAAAGTGATAAACATTTCTATTGACATCAACCATTGGTTTTTTTTAGTTTAACTACTTCTATAAACGAGATGAGAAATTTGTTGTTGAATTTTAGAAAAAATATCGACTTGATAGTACAAATCGGACGCATGTGGCTGATTAATCTTGTTTGAGATGACTGAGAATGATAAGTGGAGCTTTGGATATACAAATTTTGATTTCATAAAAAATTGTACAGAGGAGCAAGAAAAAAGAAGAAACGTCACCTTTTAGTTGGCATTGTTGGTACAGAATTCAGTCAGGACTAAACGTGGCTCCTTACCTTATTTTACTTAGGGAAAGTAAGGTTAGAAAAAAAAAAAGATTTTTCATATAGAGATTAAAAAAAACGGCATTTTTCAACTTAACTTTACCAAGTAAAATAGGCTAAAGAAAAAGTGTCATACATAGCCAAGACAGTTTCAAGAAATCCTATATTTTTTTCTCTATTTGGCTAATATCAGCTGACACTATTCATCTTGTTAATGGTTATCGAGAGTGTGGATCTTTTCTCCATTCACATGCACAAGTCGAATTCGATTGTTTGGTGAATAAGTTATGTTGATGTTGGCACTGTAGCCAATATAAAACATCGAAACATTATTGTGCATTTTGTGTTTTTTATTCAAATTTCTTTGTGCTTCTGCTTGTTAAACTACGGCTATTGTCCATAAAAGCTTGCACTGTTTCTATAGACAACAGGAATATTATTTTGTTAATGTTGTAAAATGGAGTTTTTTAAAATCATTAAGAAAATTGAGACGAAGAAAATTTCTACACCTGCATTCAAAAGGATTTTTTTTTGACTAAAACTCGATGTTTACAAAGAAGTAGATTCAGTGACTTGAACGAGAATGAATCGGTTTTCAATTAATCTATTAAATTTTGCGTTGATGCGAATATTTTCTTTAAAAAATAACTTGGTCAGTTTTATAGAGTACAAAATTCTCTCTAGAGTATTCCTAGAACGGAGTTTCTGGATTGAATTTGCATTGCTCGAAGAACGAAGATAAAATAAATCCGCTCTTTATGAGCCTCCTGTTATATATACCTTAACGAGAATATGCTAGAACAAAATAATCGAGCAGAAAATTTATGTTCTTGTTCAATATTTTGACAAAAGTCTAGGAATTTGAGCATAGGAAGATTAGAGTTGAGTTTTTTCTAATACTATTATTAGTTAGTCAATCAAAAGAATCGCAAAATATGGTGGACAAGACGCATTAATGTGTATGAAGAAATTGTCAAAGCCTTTTGGATAGAGAATTGCTGCTCATTTTCGGCTTAGTTTCTCGTTTTCTTCATATAATTCATGGACTTATTTAATTTCTTGATCGGTAAGACCCATTTTTTGTTCTTAGAGCATGAACTCTTTCAAGCTCTTTAGAATGGAGCTCATCATCGGCGCTTGCTGCCCGGAATCCAAAATAAATTAGACCAAATCAACTCATTTATCCATGAAGTAAATCTAAATCTTGGAAAAGTGTTTTGACATCTTTACTGATGCCTGGTTAACATGCTTGTTATTGATCAAGTGCTTTTTCTGAAGCTCCTACACGAACCAATAGCAATATATTCAATCTATTGAGGACTAAAATAAGATAATTTACCACATTGAATAACGAAGCCTAGACAGCTTCAGGTGTAGTGATTTGTTCATTGTGGCAAATGTGATCATGAAAAAACCACTCGATCATTAATTTGTCTCGTGCAGATAACTCGATACTCATGATCAGACTAGATCAAAATGATGATGCATTTCAATCTCACTTTCGATAGTTCTCAGGCGTTGTATGAATACGAATAAAAATAATAATTCATTTCTGCACATCTTTTATATTGGTATGAAGCAACCTAGGATGATGTGTGCGTAATACTTGACAACGGAAGAGAAAGGAAGATTGAAAGAATATTGTTACTATAGAAAATGATTGAATATGTTTATCAACGCCTTCTTTCTCTCTTCTCATTGCTTCATTTAGTAATGATGCTGGTACGGTACTCGACGGTTAATGTTTGTAATAGACTGTTTATAAAACAATCAGCATATAGGAAAGAAAGAATTGCTGTTACTAATTGGAAAAAAGTAACTTATTTGTGAGAAGATGAAAGTATCGACGTCGAGCTTCTTCTATAAGAAAGATTTATTATTCATCGCGTTGTCAAGATATTGAAAGGTTTTTGCTCATTTGGATCAAGGACTCATGCGAAAATAAACAGACTCTTTCGTTCAACCATTTCTCTGCAAATAAATATTAGCCTAAGTTAAAAACAATACTCCCAATGTATCTTTAATTTTCTTTTGCTGTTGTACGAGCCAAAGATGATTCTTTCGGCTATGTGAGAACGTAAAAAATACCAAAGCTAACGTTTCTCATGTTACATATAACGAAATAAGAACTTCCAGTGAAAGAAGAAATGTCATATTGTACATCATTGAATCTTGGGACGTATCGATTCCAAATCTGGTCAAAGCCAACTTTAATTCTTGACTCGAATTCAACTAAAATTTGCTCGGTTCGACTTTGTGTCTGTAAGGTGTGTACGAATATGGCTATCGAGAAATTCAACAAACACTCACACGCCCAATCCCCGCCTAAATCAAGACCCACATCCTAAATCCGATTATCGATCAAGAAAAGACAAGACAAGACAAAGATCGTTTTTCATGAGGGTATGAGTACGGGCGAAAAAGAAGACTATTACCCAGATCTTCCGGTATTGAATATAACTGACTGTGTTTGACGTGATTCTGATTTATATGACCAAGCTAGCTATAGAAACTCTAGTCGCTTTAGCTGACTTTAGCTGATAAAAAATGACTGTAGACAATGTATAGCACAATTAAAGTATGGGAGTGCTTAACAGACCGATCAAAGAAATCAAAGAACAAATACGGGTGTGAATGTGATATTCTATTTACCCACACCCACACCTATGTCCACAGTCACCACCACCCTACATCCATATCCACCGCCGACAGTGATGATGAAGGCATTCGATTTTTTTCTTTTTCTATATTGTACAAATATTTTATCAAATTCCCATCGACTTTAAAATGATTTTATACAAAAAATCTGATAAAGAACACACAACGATAACATCTGTCTATAAACATCAAGAAGCATGTGCATCCACCTAGCTGTTTGTCGATTTTGGCCTTACTTGTTGCATCATAAGATCATATAGACGAGCATAAGTTGATGAATTCGAATTGATATTAACAATATGAGTCCTACAACAAAGACAAATATGAATAGTTGTTCACAAAGGTGAATGTCTGCTTGTTTTCTTTCTCGCTTTTCTATTTCACTGAAATCACGTAGAAAGAAAGTTTCACAGTGGCTATAAAAAAATTTCTTAAAAATTGAAGTACCACGGATTCACATATTTATTCGAAAATTCACAAAAAAAATTTTCCTCTTTGAAGATTTGTAGCTAAACAGAACAGAGTTAAGAAGCAACTATAGATTGTTTTGTTTGGTGAGTGACTATTGGTACATTACTGATATTTTAATAGCGTGATGACAAAGATACTCAGTCAAAAGTATTCTAATATACCTAGCAACCAAAACTAAACTTGAGTGTGTAACTGAAAACTGTCATTTAGATCGCAAAAGAATGATTTCAAACACCTTTTTGTTATGCACTGTTCAGTGAAGAAATTCTAACTTGAGTCGAGAAAGAGCAACAGAGACGTCACCCTAAAGTCTCACAACGTTTTATGAACTCCCATGAAGTCTGTCGAAGTCTCGTGAAGTCGTTGAGTTACAGCTTCTAATATAACGTCTGGTGCAAAAGGGATGGGAGCTTGTTTTTATCGGATGTATATAAACGAAACGGTGCAAAAATAAAGTGTCGGAACCTTAAAATAAGCCGGGTGTGAGTGTGCGTGTGAATGTTTTACTCTTCAGAAGTACATCCACATACGTACACACCTACAGTCCCATCCTAAATCCACATTCTCGTGGAATCTGCACTGGAGACGTACTTGTGACAATGATGGTGGTAGGGGATGTGTTCGCGTTACGACTGTTTGACCAACTTCTTTCGCTGTTTCAGCATTTGTAAATTGTTCAAAGATCAAATCAAAAAGTTCTTTTAGTTTAATTACAGTCATAGCAGCTGGTCGTTCAGTTTTTATAGCCCAAATTTGATGACGATCATCAGATGTATTATAAATATATCCGAATGCATGTAAATCACGTGGATCAATAACAACAAAAGATATACGATCAAGTTCATGGTTAACAATTTCTTTCTATGATATACAAACGAAAAATATGATTTTTGAAAAAATGAATTAAGTGTTTATAAATACTTTAGTGGCATCATCGATAATTTTCACAGCAATCATTGTTAACTTTAATTGAATTCGTTGTTTATGTTCACCACGAGTACGTACAGCAGCTTTTAATTTAAGCATAGAGTCGAGACAAAGTTTTTCATCACGATCAACTGACAAATCTTCCGTGCCGATAAGTTTACCTTTAAATCGAAGTCCATCGCCTTCAAATTTCTTTCCTTTTAAACTATTTGATAAAGTTGTGTTGTTGTTTACTTCATCTTCTTTTGTTGATAGCGATGTAGTTGTTGTTGTTGCTGGATGTTCGGACATTTTTGCACAGCTTGTAACTGTTGCTAAATGAATGAAAACAAAAAAATGCAACATAGGACAAGTCAAGTGAATATGATAAGAGACTTTTTTCTTTGTATGTTGATATCTATTTCTTTGTCGTTTGAAGATATTTGAAAAGAAGTACAGATAAAAATATAAACTGAAAGAACTGACTAATAGACGTTATAAAATCAAAACAGCCAAAAGAGGGCGTGGATGTAAGTGTATGTCTGGTGGAGTAATTTTATACACTCATATCTACATTCTCAACATGGCATTTTCACCTACAGCGTGCTCAACTTACTGTCTAGTAGAGAATGAAAGAGAAGAAACAAAATGACAATCTGATTTCAACCACTTTGAGATACGTTATTTCAAATTTATAATGAAATTTCAGTCGATCTTCCAAGCAAAAATGAAACGTGTAGAACATCTGCTACTTCGGATGCTCATGTTACTTAGAAAAACAGAATATACACATACGGGTTGCTAAGGCAGGCCAAGGCGATGACTCCACGAATTTTTGAAACTTTTTCATTTTTCTCTTTATCAAAAATCTATAAATCGGTTTTCTAAGCCATCGATCCCCTGTCTCAACCCTAGTGCGATCTCAAAACACTCTTGCACTTTAATAAAAAAAAATTGACATTTTTATTTCAGAATTTTAAAAGCTGAGCGTAGCTTTAAAGGGTTTGGATGTGGCGCTCTGTCTTTCGAAAAGAGTGATACCCACACCATTCGATTTTTAAAAGTTTCTTTTACTTTGCTCTTTCTGAAATTATTATATTCTTGTAGATTTATGGAATGTGTGTGGAACCGTTTATGTTTGCAGCATTCTTTCAGTTTGACTTAGGACAATAAATTCTGGCATTGTTGTTGAATAGAATATCCGTACAACTCTTGATGATATAGACTATTAACGAATTGCAGTTATTTGGTTATGCTGCTTTCATGTTTCAACGAAACATCTGTCATAGCTTAAATGAACATGAATAATTTGTTGTTGTTGTATGGGAACTATGGTCTTATACGTAGTTGTACGAGCTGTTTAGTTTAAGAGGTGGTGGATCTTTTTTTTTATTGCTATTTTTCGTGTAATGTATCGGTTGAATTAGTAAGAAACATAATCGCACTGGTGGTGCTATAAAGTGCACGATTGAAGATATCACTGAGTGAACGAGTGACAGTCACATTAGCTTATGAGTTAACATTATTTACATGAATGCCAGTGTTTTTGAATAATGGATTTTACGTGAACAAACTTGTTTTGTTTGGAATGTATGTATAAAAGGCAGCATGTGGCTATCATTCACATCACTCGTCTTCTATCTTCTGAAACACTCAACTATTTGTTACGAATTGAACATCATTTTCAACGACATTAATTTTAACGGTGATCGCTTCGGAAGTAACGTCGTGTGAAATTCTTTGTGATGGAAAATCGTTTGCATTTTCGGAGCAAAAAGGATACGTTTCGTGAGATTTTCGGTAAACACATGTTTTTTTTCTGACGACTGAATGATTCAATCAATGTATCAGGATTTAAGACGACATTTACAAAATATAAAACCAATGAACGAATCGGAGTTGGTGAAGAGTGGAAAGAAATATCGTGTATATGCCAGTGAGTTTGATTTTTTTTGGAAGAAGACATCATAAAATTAATTGCGTCTTTTAGAAGAAGAAGAAAAGATAATCGAGTCGAGCGGATACGCACATCTGAGTGTGAGCGTTGATTGCCGACAATTCTATCGTGAGAAGTCGTTGACCATAATGTGTTTTATACAACTGGAAAGTGTGATGGAAGAGGATTGTCTGTTAAGTGTTGAATTGTTGGAACGGGTGACAGGGAATACGTGCATTGATCTCGTCATTGCGCCAGTATGTATTCACTTGAAGCGTATTCTTTTTTCTTTTTATTTTTTTAGTTGACAATCGAAGAAGGCTAACGTAGAGGTTTCGTTCTGGCTCAAGAAATTTCAACGAAAATTACTCTTAGTCCGTGAAAAGCTAAGTAAAAGTTTCTCAGTTGCGCTTTGGATTCGGATGCCCACCGGTCAAGCCATACTTTTATCTTCTTGTAAACCAACCGACTTCAAAACCTAGTCGACGTATGTCATGTCTTAATAGCAAATTATTAATTACAATCTTTCAAGAGCACGGAAGAATGGCTAAATTCGTACCAGAATTTTTACGTGGAATGACAAACTCATTTGTCTCAAGAAGATAAAAAACTCAAAGAATATAAATATCACATTTGTCCTGTTTTGTTCTGTGAGACACTTCAAACATTGATATAAACAATGAAAAATCATGAAAAAAGAGCTTTTAAACAATACTTATTCGACTGCTTCCATTCAAACAAAATAAAAACAGCCTTAATGAATGATGACACATTGTAATCCATCGATTCGGCATGATAGAAGCTATCCTTGATAGATTAAACCATCGCTATTAGATTTTACTGCGCTACAAAGCAGAAATTTACGCAAAAAATTGTATGTTTTTCATTTTTTCCCATTTAACATATTTCGTCATAAGCACCAGTATATTTTTTGCGGGAATATTTATTGTAAACAATTATGTGTCACTTTATCATCATTAAACGCCAAGTTGAAATAACTTTTGAAGTGTGCTGGTCTCTCTAACTTCCTGATGAGATCCTTGAGAAAGGGTGTGGATATGAATCTTTGGTTCAACGACCAGAGTACAATCCTGCCATACATACCCATTATTTATTATAAAACGGATTTATCTCATCTTTCAAACAAAGCAGATATAAATAAGAAATTATATGTAGTATATCTCAGTTCCAACTTCAACATGGCACAATAATCTATTTTTTTTTCTTGAACAAAAGACATGTTAGACGTAATTTGTATGAAAAGTGAAGAAAAGTTTTAGTAAAACAGGTGGAATTGTTGGTTGGACAAATTTGTCAAGTTCTAAGGTCAAAATTGTTGATTAGAATCTTTTGCATCATGTTGGTTCACTTGGAAATCTAGATTGAAGCCGCGATTGATCATATTCCTTGCAGTATTTACTGTGGTCATGTCTACTAGAGACAATATTTGACTGTGACGTTCCGTAGAAATGTTGTTGTTGTTGTTGACCGAAGTGGCACTTAAATGAGCATAGGATCCACATTGGTTAATCCTCTTCTTAGGTCCCCAGTCCTGTCTGGGCGAGTTATTCGCTGTAAAAGCTGCTAAGTAACGTAAAGTTTTCTCATGACCTTCACGCATCTTGAAATCTTCAGTCTATTTATTCAGAAAGAGAAATAATCCAACAAGAATAAATCAACATACCAATCTCACAGCACCAAGAATTCGATATTCTCGAAAGTAGTTGAACACAAAATGGAGAGGAATCGGAATCACGCAAAAAGCACAAATAAACCAGCCTAATATGGTACTCCATGTCGGATAGACGTATTCTGGAAATCCACCACTGGCTTTGCTCGTCAGTGTAGTGCTATTCAACAATTTAGCGACAGTGATAACCTCAAAAAGAAACACCAATAGTTAAAACAAATAAGAAACCATGAGAAGTTTTCATAAAAAGATTGTTCTCGTGAATCATTTTTAAATTGAAATCGGGCATAGAGACAGTGATATCATCATGTATCCCAATTAAATAGGTAAGCCCAAAAAACATGTATCATAGCGTCAGTTCCTATTCAAATTTCTGTTAATTTAATATAAGTTGAAAGATATCCGAGCGTAGTTCTAGACATAGCTAAAATTCGAACACAAAGCCAAAAACAAATGATCGTAGTCTTGTGGGACGTCAGATGTATAAAGTATCGAATGATTAGAGCATTCTTTTAAGGCATTAAAAATGACATATATATAAGAGATAAATAAAACCTTCTAAAGTAATGAAGAAAAGTACTATCAAACTCGATTAATTACTTCTAAGGCTGAGAAGATATTCAAAGATATTTTACCTTGCAACTAAACTATACGATCATGTAGATGATCGATCAAGAAAGCTCTTATTGAACATCATCATTTGTTTCTCTTGATTTATGATCAGAAAATTATGTTTTTGAAAATGCTTTATCAACACCTATGTTTTCTAGTAGCCAAATATTAGATGGTTCCAGGCTATTATGCAATATTCAGTAGATTTCGAGTATCTCTGACTTACTAGTGTAAGAAATGGAGTTGTGAAGCACCATGTGACAAACAAATAGTATTCAGCTGTTCGTTTGCCCAACATCATTTTGATATCATTCATGAATCGATTGAATCCTAAAAATATGGGTTTTTTGGAGAAGTATTTTTGATAGTATGGAGCAGACCGTATATATAAGCAACGGCGATCGCTTCGCAGAAGCAGATAATAAGTAACGATAAATTGGCTGTATACTCTTGGAGGAATTCGAATAGATAGATACCACCCTAAGAGAAGTTTCAAATTGTTCAACGCCAGCTATATAAATAAAACAAACTCACGGGACACGTAAATGGCAAACTGATGATATAAGAAATCACACAAATAACTATGACAATATAGGCGCGACGCCTTCGCAACGATGAAAATAGTTCGATAATAGCAGTTATCACCACATCAGTCATGGCAAACTACAAGGCTATACACAAGTTTATGAATATGATTGTGAAACTATAAATTCACTTGTGAACCGAGTCCGAGTGTGAGAAGCATCAAAAAGAAGATGACAGAAAAGAAAGGACTGGCTGGCATTCTTGAGAGCGATTCAGGATAGGTAACGAATGCTAAACCAGGACCCGAAGATTCGGCATATTTTGACACTTTTTCATTCAATGTTTTGGCTAAAAATCCAACGGCAGCAAACACTGCAAAACCGGCGAAAACACTGGTAAAACAGTCACATGATACCACAATACACATTTGACTATCAACCATCAGATGAGCATAGATCATCAAGAAAACAAAAATGTGCACTTACTGAAAAAAATTATTCTTGAATTTATTAGCTGATGCATATGCCATAAGTGAACCGAAACCGATGGCGAGAGAGAAGCATACTTGAGAGGCAGCTGCTTGCCATATCTAAATAATGATCAATTCTCTGTGAATGAAAATATGTCAGAAGGGAAATCGATACGATTAATATATTTAGATTAATGACTATTTTTCTGATTCAATAATGGAATTGTGGTTCAAAATCGAGAAACTTGAAGCCAGAATACCAAATATTTTAAAAGCAACAACATAATGGAAATATTGAACTCTTCATTTTTGTCTCATCAGAAATCAAGACTATTGTTTGAAACGATAATAATTCCTGATGTATCAAGTGTCTACTTGTCTTTTTGATATTGCGCTTAATTTCATTCTTGTTTCTATTAGTCAGTTGTCTTACAAAAGTACCTTAAAATTGCCAACGAGTGCCCATTTTGGAATAATATAGAATTTTATGCCATCGACTGCTCCTTCGAGTGTTGCACTGTAAATAATGAGCACAAGAAGAACCACGTACGGAAAAATAGCAGTGAAATATGCGATCTAAGTGAATAATATGGAAGCAGACGATAAGAACAAGCGATTAAATACTTTGCCAGACGATTGAACACCACGAATAGTGCATAAACAGACAACGATCCAAGCAATTAATAATGATACCGCCATATAGATGCCTGGGGCACCGAAATTTTCGAAACTTGAACTCTTATTCAAGAGAAAACGACTAAAATATAGGGATGTTGTCCAGTGTATGAAATATAAGTGATCCTGCGAGAGCATTCATGGCTGTTAGCGGCCAACCCTCGATCGTATTTTCTAGTATCTTCTACCTCTCTCTATGTTATTGTTTGTTTTCCTTTATTCTCTTCTTTTCTTCTCTTTATTATGGAATTATTGTACGTGACGGACATGTTTATATATATATGATGTTTTTTCTTAAATAAAATATATATCGATTGCTCGACGAAACGAGCTAACAATGGCATTACAGAGAAACAGAAAAAGTTATCAAAAATACACTTTTCTAATTTGAGAAGCGCATCGAAATCAGCATCATCTAAAATTGTTAAATTCCAAATTTCAACAGCTTCGACTGAGTTCATGAAAGTTTATACGATCTAGACTTTCAACAACTTTGTAACTTTGACATGAAAATGCTGCCATAACAGTAAGTCATCTAGCATGACAGTAAATTGATCAAATATTTTGTACAATAGACCTGAAAATGCAGAATCGAAAACTAAACAAGTTGAGCTATTTAGATATTCGATTGCATGCACTGACTCAATTTTATTTGACAAAGCATGTCTTGAACTAGCTTTTAAGAAGGCCTGATTTTGACAGCACATTGGTTGCTATGCAGTCACATTATCTCAGCGTCAACTGATTTCCTTATACGTCATGGTACGTTTTTTTGTCTACAAAATGGTGAAGAATATCCACAATGAAGTGTATGCTTGAGATGAAAAGCGATTCCCAATGTTAGCCAATAGAATAGCATTACTACATACAAATTGCTCATGTAATTTTTCAATATCCGTCTGAAATGTATTCTATTCAATGAAGCATGCCATAATGATAAAAACTATGTACTCAACCTTGAAAATTCATCGTAGTCTAACAGAATATTTTGTAGAACACATAATTGTAGTCGTGCGCGCTGCATTTCATTCTAATCAACACGTATTCCTAGTGAAGTATTCATCAGCATTGCATACCCTGTTGAACAATATGCCTTTCACACAGTTGTCGAAAACACGTTGTTCAAAAAGTGGCCTACCCTTTCAGAGACCTGGCAGCTCAAAGTTTTTGTTTTCGTTATCCAGGAGAACTATCGTTATCATTACATTCGGAATGTAGCTTTGATTCGTTGTACTTAGAGATTTTTCGATACAACACAGTCGTCAAAAGTGAGTCAGCCCTGTTAGTATCAATTTTCATCAACTCCATTGAAGGCGCTAAAGTTTTTTTAGAAGTTTCAAATGATGGTAATTTCGATGCACATCTTGAACCAAAAGAGAAAAACTTGACCAATTCCCTTGTTGCTGACACTATCCTCGGTTTTCTCATGAAGGCTCTCCTTAAGCACTGCACGACATAAATGGCCTGATCGATCGAAATAGAAAAGACCAAATGGACGTGTTGCTTTTAGAGAATACAAATAATAGAGATGAATTACTAATAAAATTCCTCAGTTGCCGTGACTTTCTCAGCAGTATTTTCGATGCGTGTACAATTCTGTGTTGTTCCATTAAACATATGTATGTAGATACTTTCATGGGAACCAGGCACAAAGCATCGGTTCGTATTCCACCAGTATCCACAGTCAGACCACAGAAGTCGTTTGCGAAACGAAAGGACGAAATAGAACAAAGCCCAACTGATGACAACATTGTAGTATAACATGGTAACAGCACTATTAATGATCATAGCAATACCCACTCCTGAAAAGAAAATTATCATAGAGGATGACATTTTGAATACGTTACCCTGCCATCCTTTCGCAAAAATGAACCCGGTAGCTGGACCTCGACTGGAAAATTGACCCAAAGCGAGCTCCATATAATAGAGAGGAGCTCCGATGAGGAAGTAAATAATGAAATAGGGAACAAGAAAAGCACCTTAAAAAATATATTGATTCAAAAAAATAACAAACAATTGACACTAACCTCCACCATTTTGAGCGGCTAGGTATGGAAAACGCCAGACGTTGCCAATACCGACCGAATTTGAAATCAGCGATAGAACAAATTCTATGGGTCTATCCCATTCGTGATTGCCTGTTTTCTATGCAAAACTCATAACAATCATGTGTATATACGATGAACATAACTCACATCGTCATGGATTGTATTCGTATCGACTTCATCTATTGTTAAACTTACATCATGAGTCGAGCGAAAGAACTAAAATAATAGATTTCCATATATTTGTCCACGTCTTCTCTTTTCTTTATTTTATCTGAGAATACTAATGATAAAATAATAGAATCTTGTCATGAAAGGTATCCGACGCCTGATACTTCCGCTATAGTCCAAAGTGATCATAGCTGATTTTTTCATAAACATAAATATTATGTTTTTAGAAACAAGTCACCATGAAGTTAGGACACAGACTTTCAAAAAGAGCTAAGTGACTTTTTTTAATCTATGTTCAATTTCTGATTCCTATTATACAGAAGAAGAAACTATAATAGATACTTCGATTCATTTAAAATACTAGCTAGTCTTATCAGATCATGTATTGACTCAAAAGTTCAATGAAATTGTCTGCAAAGTCATCGATCAGTTGTGTTTAAATTCAAGACAAACTTACTTTAGCTAGAAGACGATTAATCATAATTTATCACCAATGTATATTTCGTGTTGTTGCAACTAATATTATACAAAACAAAGACAATAATGCTGTAAATCCTACCTATGCGCGTTATCAATAGGTAATAGGAGAAGAAAAAAAGATTGAATTAATTCAGCTTTGGCTTACCTCGATCAAGACAATACATATCTGATATTTGCATAACCAATGTGACTTTTCTCTGTCCTTCTCATGTAACGATAGAACTAACTTTAGACATGTCCAAACACGTTTTTGTTCTATATGATGTGAATTTAAATCCAAATTACATTCAAATAAACCCCAAACCCACTGAAACGCCTTTATAAAATTAATACCGAAGCACATTTTACATTTTCTGCGTATATTCGAAGGAGCTTCTTACATAAGACGTATCAAAACAAGTTCAGATTAACTACAAAACGTATTTGAAGGCGAATGCTATCATTTTTTCATGTAAATACATCCTTACTTGCTGATAATCTTAAATTGAGGGTGTGGGTGTTCATTTCTTGTATCCACATACATCGACACCCAGACTCACACCCCCACGCCCACACCCACACCCGAACATTTTTAGAATTGTTATCTTCGATCGAATCATATTTAAGAAAAAACAAAGAGAGACATCAAGAAAAGTTTCAACAAGTGAGTGTAATAGTGCCGAAACCAAACAATTCATGACGAACAAGTGATTTAAAGCTCAGGTTGAATCGTGGATTCAACAACACATCGAATGAACTCGAATGGCATCAGATCGAGCAGCTCTACTCTGTGTAAAGGCAAATCTCACGTAAAAATAATTTTTCAACAAGCATCCGAAGAAATCTGTCACAAAGTTTTTCTTTGTTTCAAATAAAATACTTACATGTTTCTATTGTCACATTGCTTGTTTTTTCACATGCCAATCAAGCCTAATCTGAGATATTCGATTCAAAACGAATAATACTTGATAAAATCCAGTTGAAGTTAACAGATTTCGTGATGCCTTTGCCATTTTCAAAGGACGGTTTTGACATTAGGATGAAAACCTCAAGTCTACGTTGCATTCAGAGAACGAACGATTTTATTGACTTTTAATTCTCGATTGCTCGATTAGGTGTCAGAACAGATTTATAAAAGAGTTTGAGTATGAGTGTGGATGAAGTTCTTTTCTTCACCAACACCCACATATATATATATTGTTCGGATAAAGTTCTTTTAATGAAGATCATTCATTTCAATTAAGTGAACAGATTTATGTAAACTATAGACAAAAGCAAATGCAAACTTCTAAATCTGATTCAAATAAAATTGACAAATGACTTTATGATACACTCCGGATTATTTGATCCAAATAAACACAAGCAGAACTTCATTTTATGACATTTTAATTGATTTTTTTTCGGGAAATGATTAATAAATGTAGTAGTCAAAAAGAACTTTCATTTTTTTTTGATCATCAATCAACTGTTATTCAACTGGTAAATGTTTTCTTACATATTGGAGACACAATCTTAATCTGTGGTATCTTACAAGGATCGATGTTGAACGTTTAAATTCTTGTTGTTTGTTGATCATATTAATTGTTACTTTTCTCTTGAAACTACAAGTAATGGTCATGCATGCCTTTCTTTAATGCCACCATTACTTTAGCCAAGTAACCGGATACAAAGTAATCATATTGAAAAAGTTTTAGGAAAATGCTATTGAAAAATATCGAATTGGAGTTAGCAATCATTCTTTGTTACGTATTCCAATAGAAAAGATCATTTTTAAGATACCTTAAAAATCAAATAAATGGTCTTCTTCAAAACTTATCTCGACTTATTTGACCAACTATGTAAATTCTTGAAATTTGACAAGAAAAGACTACCAAAGACGAAGACATTGTTCTGTCTTCAACAGGTATGTGATTTTGTTTTATATTAGACATTCATTAAACATAGAGACGTATCTACAGATAGATGCTTATACAGATTGCAGTCTGGATTTTCGGCTTCCAAACATATCTTTCCCATATGAAGATATTTCTTCCCTTTTCAAAATTTCTCGAGAAGGACTCAGCGAAAAATGATGAAACTCTCAAGACAGATAGATCTAGATAAGTAGAGCAAACGATGTCATTGACTATAAATTTTCAGATACTTCATTCAAGAAGATATGAAGGTTACAAACGGCAAAAACAGTCAAAAGTTCTTCTCTTCTCTTCCACAACAAGCTGAGCTCGATTTTATCGAGCTACAATTGATTTTTTTTTTGACAATCAGGTAATATCAAAAAAATGTTTTTTTCAGTGGTACTATTTTTTTAAAGCTTACCGAGTTTCTTGAGAACAAAATTTTGAAGAGAAAAAAACAACTATCCAATTTTACCAAAGTACTCAAAACAAATCTGAACTTGATCTGATATTCCTGTGCCAGAGAAAAAAAGAGAAAAAACAAAACAAACTGCTCTGTATATTGTAATAAAAAAACCTAAAATCAAAACAAAGATTTCAATTTTAACATCTGAAACAGAGAGGACTGTCGTAAAGGCTCTCTCAAAAATCTAACTTCGTCAAGCTTTATGAAATATCAATGAACCTCTATATAGATGCTTGATGCATGAAAGTACATTTAAAAAGAATTTCATATCTCCATACTTTACTGTTCAAGAGATTTCTAGGGATTAAGTTGCAGATCTTGAGTTATTGTCATTTGAAAAAGAACTTCTTATAATTTCGGATGAGAAAAAAGGTTGTTTCTTCAAATTTTCACTCGATTTCATTTCTCAAAACCATTAAAGCTTCAAACATCTCAATTTTTAAGTATAGTTTTCTGGAAAACTCATGATGAATCTATCATTGACGAATAATTCGAAAATTGATTTCTCTCATCTGAAAGGTAATGCGTATATCTGTCAATTCAAATAAGCATAGCTCTCGGGAATCAAACAAAATTTGTTCAAAGTTAGATCATTACCAAAAAATAAACAATTTTGAGAAAAACTCAAAAGCACCTTTTCATGTCATCTTTCTACTATTAATTAAAATGAAAGTGGAACATAAATGTAACACATGTCAATCGTTAATTTATTTTGCAAATCTCACTGGACAAAAAAATTTTATTGATTGTTCTTGACATCATTATTAGCCCAGTTTATCTCAAAAATCCTTTTTTTTCGACGAAAATCGAGTTTTTTTAGGTCGAGGACCTTAATCAGCCTGTTGTGTAAATAGATGGAGATGAGAATTTGCTTTTGCAAGAAAAACAGATTTTGATACATTTCTACATTCTGCTAATTACGATTGAAAAAAAGAACAAATCTATTTTGTCTAATTTTTTCTTTCTTGTTTATGATCAATGTCAAAAACTCAGTGTTTGAATCATGATAATAGAAGAATAAAGATGAATAATAACTTTCATAGTTCCACAATTTCTTTTTTGCATATCCCTTCTTTTATTTCACCGACATGTTTGATTTTTCTCCGTAAACATTCAAGAAGATACCTCTTTCAAAAGTAGATGACTGACAATGCAAACCATTAGGGAATAAAAGTATATGGCTATCTCCAGCCAAAAATTCAATATGAAAATAGACTTTAAAGAAGTGTAACTGCATTGTATATCTTTATCATTATTATTACGTTCGTCTGAGTTTTTTGATCTCATGTTTGACTCTTTGACATGCAGATCAATATGTTTCTCTGTATTTTACTGTATCTATCTTTCTTTTTCTCGTACGCTCACTATGTGGTTTTCTGTTATTGTTATTATTTATTTGGCTTCATTATTGTCATGATTTTTGTTCATGCTTCTCCTTCTAGTTTAACTGAATTTCCGATTTAGTGTAAGCAACAAGTAGATTACACTTCTTCCTGATCATACAATGCAGCACGTAAATCTTCATATCCGAATTCATTCTGATGCTTTTTAGCGTGAACACAATAACCATACAAGACACATCCTATCGCAACTTCATTCAAATACAATATGCTAATCAGTATAGTAACCATTTATGATACTAAATAAATGTGCTGTGTACGTTTGCCTTATCTATATCGTATTATTAATGAGTCTTAAATTCATTGTTAAATACCATGCAATAGTGTTATAATCAATAGTTCTTGTTGAGTTATCTCTACTACAAAGACATTTTTTACACTTCAATGTCGTTGTAAGTTATATTTATAGAACCCACGTAAGTTTTGTAATCCAAGTCGTTCTTTCTCAATGTATACACTCGCAGCTTCTAAATAATGCAAAAAGATGTAATTGGTGATATGAATAATACTTTGATTCCTCTATAGTTCTCCATTAAGTCTTTTAAAACATGTCTTGAATTTTTAATATTCTTAATTGTTGTTAAAAGTTCTATATAGTGTAATTTTTTATGTTTGATTCATAAATGATTTCATTACACATGTCAATCTTGGATAACTCGTGCTGTATGAATGTACCACAATAGTCATAAAAGAAATAATAAATAAGTAGAAAACGAAAGCGAAATGAATACCGAATGCATATCAATAAGACCAAGTAAACAATAGAATTGCAGTATAAAGTAAATAGAAAAAAATATTTACATATTCTAACATACAAAAATCTTAAATTAATCTCATATCCTATAAGCAAGAAAAGGATCAATAGGATGAGTAACATTTCGTAAAAAAAAATACTGACTATTGAAATAGAGATCGTTTAAAGAATTGCACGAGGATATTAATTTATTTTGATTCATATCTAAATGGCACGCACAGCCATCATATGAATTACTAGTAAGAATGCTACTTAGTAGATAAAAATAGAGCATAAGATGAATATAGAAAAATGACAACATATCATCTATGAAAACGCTTGAGTACCACTAGTTACATCTAATTAGTATTATTAGATAAGATTTTTATTAAAGAAAAATAATACAGATGAATTGATATGATAGAGAAAAAAAAAGAAGAACTAATAATTTCTGTTTGATTATTAATTGTTTTTAATTTTTCAAGCATTTTTATTATAGACAAAAGAGTAAATGAACTTAACACGAAAAGGTGATAATGAACAGGAACAAACATGTCAAGAATAGAAGAAGAAAAAAAATGCAACTTCAACATCATTGTTTTGCAGAGAATTTCTTTTTTTTTCTCTGCGTCATATCTATTTGCTTATATAAATATATAATATAGAAAAACTTTTGTAAATATTATTTTTCTATCAGATATATATTTATTAAATTGCATTTCAAACAATAATTATTATATTTTTCAATATTGTTTGCCTTTTTTTTTTTTTTTTACTTAATACATATACATCTAACAATTATCTCTATTGCATCAATATTTACACATAAGTATATAATTTATTCATTGACTAATTCTATCTAGTACATTTTGAGAATACAGAAAAAGCTAGAAAAAAAAATCAATCAAATCTCATGAGTACATGCTTCATAGTTTTACTAGTGTCCAAATATGAATTTATCTTACTTTAGTAATAACAGTAAATTCTATTTGTCTTGTCTCTAGACAAATCTTATATAAATTGGATTTGTTTCAAGCGTAAATTTCATATAAATTTACATAGAATTAATCAGTGTCAATTTGACCTAAATTCAATACGTTACTTCTTTCCTATTGTTTCTCATATTAAATTATTACTAACACATAACTAGAAGTGTAAGACAAAGATTCTGTCTGTTTTTTTTATTTTTGTTCTTCATAGATTACATAGACGTGCAAGAAATACATTCAAGTTTATATTATGATAAGTCAAAGAAAACAAATTACAGAGTCTAGGCATGAAATTGACGAGTGTAGTTTTTTTGCTCGTCATTTCTATCAATTTATGATGAAGTTGAAATGTATATATATCTTGTCAGTTAATGAGGATCGATGAACGACTAATGGAATATATACATGTCTTATTGCCTTTTTGACGATGTAGATGAAACGAAAGACAAACGACCAAAGACATTTATTAATTCAAGAGAACATATCAAAAGAAAAACCTAGAAAGTTAGTTCTCTGTGTGTGTCTATGATCTTTTTTTTTTCCCTATCTTCTATTCTTATTTCCCTATCTAACAAATAAAAGTCTTTCTTTTATTCAAATATATTCTTTCATTCTGACAGATGTACGATAGAATATATGACTATATCTAGGTACTGATGAAATAATATAATATATATATTATATATATTTATTCTGTTTACATTCATCGTCTTCGTCTCACTATAATACTATTAAATTGATTTCAAGACACAATAATGAGTAATAGTTTAGTAAAAAAATTCGACAAAATTGTTTCAAAATTAGCTATTAATAAATCCAAAGATATTAAATTAAATGAAAATGATCTTAATGATTATTATTGTCATCATGATGATATACCAACAGATGGAAATGAAGAATCACAACGAATGAAATATAATCTTGAAAATACAACTAAAATTGAAAATTCTCAACATTTAGAAGGTATATCATCAAATCATATTATACGTGATAATCTAAAAGATTCACCATTGAAAGGTAAATATTTGATTATTCAGAAGATTTTATATGACTATGTTATTATTACTATTTGTATATACGTGACATATTTGGATAAAAAAAAAAATAGAAGACTTTTCTTTTTTACTCTTTACGTCTACTTGTGACTAGATATATATATATATGTCGTTTTTATAGATACTGTGTTTCAACTAAGAATATGTATATGTCTTTTTATATACATAATCTTTTCTTTTTTTTTTTTTGATATATTTATTTCGTCACATACTCGCTATCCTAATGTCTCCCACTTGTCTTATTCAACTGCGTAATAACAACAGAATATACTTAATACGTATGAATTCCATTGATGCCTCACAAGTAGACAATAAATTAAATAATAGCATATACTATATAATAAAAAAAAGAACACAACATACATTGATAACATTCTGATCTATAGTCATAGATACAATGTCAAGTAGCCATCGTTTTCGTACTTATATGATTATCAATCAAAAATTGGATGAACGATTTAAGCGTTTACAACCCATCAATCGTTCTTCTTGTAAGTGATTGAATAGATAGATTTATTCATGTATGGTTCATGCCAAAAGGCATAAATCAATACACAGGAAGTCAACCACTTAGTATGTGTCAAGTATCATTGACGTATTTCCTATTATTTGTTTCGTTGTTTATCTATTACTAGTACAAAGCTAAATTATAACGTATTTTATCTTGTAAATTTTGAACTTAATATTAATATAAGACATTAAAATGAATGTAATGCTCTTCGCCGAAAACAAGATTGTCGAAAACTCACATCGCCGACTCGACGTGGAAATTTACGGTGAATTTCCACGTCGAGTCGGCGATGTGAGTTTTCGACGATCTTGTTTTCGGCGAAGAGCATACTTACCATTAAAAAATTGACATTTGATAATACTCTTAGGTCAAGAAGACATTCTTTTTGCATTTTTTTTTTCTTATATCGCTTTTGTTTATATTAGTGGGTGTACCATAGCTGTAGAAACAGAACAATAAAATAAAGAAGCCATTGAATTAATTCTGACGGACACGATATAATTAAAAATCGTAATAGAAGAAAAGAGAGAAGTATCACGTTTTTTATTTTTTTTTTCATCTAACCCTGTAGAATACACAATAACATTGACACATAATATTTCAATAAAAAGAAAAAAACAATAAAATTTCTTTTTTTTTGTTTTCGTTTTCTTGTAGTAGTATATATATATATAATTTTCATAACATTTTACTCTTAACATAAAACACAAAAAACTAGTCGTCCTTAAAGTAAGTGTAGTTGGTTGTTGTCTAGATTTTTTTCTTCTATTTTTTTTTTGTTGCGACCATTAATCGTTTAGATTCTATAGACGAAAGGTCTTTTCCAGACGAACTAACGTTTTTTTTTTCCGTTCTTATGTTAGTTGTTCAATTAAACTGGGGTAAAAAGCATATGCGTGTATAAGTCTTTCTATAGAATTGAGTGATGTTTAGTAGTAGTACTACTTTATCGTGCAATAGGAGAGAGAAATGATGATGTAGGAAACACGAACTATGTCCCAGGCTATTACTGATGTTCTCGTTGATCACATTAAAAGCAGAATAGTGAAGTCTTCGATGAGGAATGCTTGAATATTCTTGCTTTGAGCGATGCGTGTTAAAAAAGTTCGTTAGGCAATATTTTTCTTCTCTCATCTTCAATTTTAATCGTTTATTATTTCATTATGAGAAACAATATAATTTATCGAAGTATAGATTCTTCGTTTGTATTTTTTGTTTTCATATAAATTTGCTAAATTAATTATTAAAATGAGAAGTTTGTATTTTGTTTTTGCAACAATAAGAGTTTAGCTTGAGTACACAAAAATAATAAAAATACATCCATCATTTCCACTTTTTTTTTTGTGTAATATTATTTTATATTTCCTTGTCACATTTGCATTTCAAAGTATCTTTATGATGATTTTTATTTCTTATCTTGTCAAAAAAAAAAAAAATTTATAGAATCACAATAAGTCTAATACATATAAATGTATGCTTGAGAAAAAAATGATTTATGATAGTTTTTTTTTTGTTTATATGAAAGAAAAAATTTTTAGATTTATTTTTCATCTTTTTTTTTTTTTTTGTGTTTCTTTTATTACGTGTTCAAATAAAAACAAAAACAAAATAATCAATGTCTTAGAATTCTTTATCAATTGATATATTGATGAGTCTTTTATCTGTATAGAAAACAATTGATTAGAAAATCTTTAGTTGAAAACAGGATGTCGTTTAGATTCTGAAAGAAAAAAAAGACAAAAGATACCTGATCAATTTTCTTGCGTTCTATAGACATAGAATTGCATAGGAAAACAAAAATAATCATGGCTCATGATGAAAAAGGAATAAAGAGACCACACAATGTTGTATATAATTTTATTTTATATTTACAACAAAAATATGTTTGTTTTGTTTTTTTCTTTATTCACATCCTAATTTGTCCCTAGATTTTTCATTTGATGAAAACTAGTATTTTTTTTTTATTTTATGCGGTCAAATATGTTTTGATTAACTTCAAGGTCAAGAATTTTCATTTTTTATTGTTATATATGTTTAACTATTAATTAACATTCATTCTAGTTTCTCTTTCTTCATAAGAATAAACAAATATAAAGAAGATATTATGTATTTTCCTAGATTATTTTTATTTTTTGTAATATTCTTTTTAAACTCATTATTAAAACATAATAAATTTACATATATATATATCTATATTATTTTAGTTCTTCTTACGTATGCTCCAATGGGTAGTGGTCCGTCTTCATCAACGAATAATTCAACACCATCAACACCAACAACAACAGCTGTTTCGAGTGACTTATATAAACAAGCTCGTGAAGAATTCGATAATCGATATGCAACCCCAGCTACATTTACATTAGTTTATCGTGATTTTCAAGTTATTCGACCACTTGGACGTGGTGCATTTGGTTCTGTTAAAGAAGTCAAATATATACGTGATCCAATACCTGATTATATTCAAGTATATGATAATTCATCTAAATCTCGTCGTATAGCACTTAAAATAATTAATAAGAAAAGTGCACATAAAATGAAACAAGAAGATCATGTTGTTAATGAAAAACGAATATTACAATCACTTCATTTTCCATTTATAATACGTTTTTATTTTTCATTTAAAGACAATGCAAATCTTTATATTGGACTTGAATTAATTGAAGGTGGAGAATTATTTCGTCATTTACGTGATTGTGAAAAATTTGATGAAAAAAAATCTAAATTTTATTCATCTCAAATTATTCTTGCACTTGAATATCTTCATTTATTAGGAATTGTTTATCGTGATCTTAAAGTAAATTTATTTCTTTTATCTTTATTAAGTAATGAATTTTTGTTTGTTTTTTTAGCCAGAAAATTTACTCATTGATCGACATGGTTATATAAAAATGTGTGATTTTGGTAAAAGATTTTGTTTCAATAATTTTACATTAAAAAAAAAAAGTTTGTTTTTCTTTTTTGATTATTTAGGATTTGCAAAAAAAATTGATCGTGGTAAAGCATATACACTTTGTGGTACACCTGAATTTCTTGCACCAGAAATTATTCTTGGTCGTGGATATAATATGGGAGGTAAGAAAAAGAAAAAAAAAAAGAATTTTATTTTATCATTCTTTTTTTTTTTTGAATATATTTTAGTTGATTATTGGGCATTGGGTGTGTTAATATTTGAAATGAATGCTGGTTATTCACCATTTTGGGTAAAAGATTCTTTTGCTACTTTTTTTTTTCTCTTTTCAATATAATATTTTGATTATTAGGATGCTGATCAACAAAAAATATATCATAAAATAATCAATGGAAAATTTCGTCCTCGTTCAGCATTTTCTGATAATTTAGTTGATATAATTCGTGGTTTATTACAAAAAGATTTAACAAAAAGATTTGGTATGATGTTCAATGGTATAAATGATATAAAAAAACATGTTTGGTTTCGTGATCTTGATTGGTTACAAATATATTTAAAAAAAATTCGTGCACCATGGTTACCTGATATACGTGCAAATAATTTTCCTGATGCTGAAGATGAAGAACCAGCTCGTTCATCAGTTAATTTATATGAAAAAGAATTTCATGATTTTTAATTTACATAAATTTATTTATTATATTTTTTTTTCCTTTGTCAATGTGTGTGTGTGTATATGTGTAGATGTTTGTAACATTTACAATGTCTTTCTTATATATATTTTTTTTTGTCTCTCAAATATCTATGAAATAAGTTCTTATTATTCATAAAAATAATATCCGGTGATGAAAACTGGCCTTAAAAAAAACCTTCGTTTTTTTCAATTATTGAAAAATCTTTCATATTGAATTATAAAACTAATTTTTTTTGTTTTTTGCCCGTCGATAAAATTCAGAGTACATCAATGAATATCTTTAGGTACTATTCAATTAGTTAATTTAATCAAATAATTATAATATTGATTAGAACTCATGCAATAGGTTAAATACAAATAAATATATGTCATAATAATTTAATGATAAAATTTTTTTTTTTCTTCAATCTCTGAAAAGTTTTTTATTTATTGTAAAATGTTTGGTTTACTTGAAAATTTAATTTACTTTTGTTTTTTTCTTCAATAGAAAAATATTTACAAATGAAATGATTTTCTTATTATTTATTCGTAGTCAGGCGTATTTATTTTTGTTTTGTAGGAAATAGAAGAATTTCTTTTTTTTTTTTGTTTTTCATTAGATAATAAGAAAAAAATTATTAGATGGATAAAATGACTTCCAAACATTTCTTACTTAAAGAAAAATAGAAGAAAAAAAAAACGTTTTAACCTTGAAATAATAATTATGTTATTTCGATTTAAAGTCTATTTTTGAAGTATATCTCTCTACACAGATAAATGATAACATCAACATTTTCTTTTCAAAAGATATGCCGTTAACTTATTGATAATAATAAATCTAAAGAATCTTCGTAATTCAATCGAATCAATTTGAAAAGAACTAAAATAAATGATGTTTATGATATTGTTATTTCTTATTTGATGAGAAATTTCCTTAGTATTTGTCTTAACAAATAATTGATTGTTGTTCATATTTTCTAGTCTTTTCAGCGAATATTCAACAAGATCTTTATATAATAAACTTGGTTTTTATTATTCAATTTACTATTTATTAGAATTTTTTTTGTTTTCGTTCTTTTATAAATGATTAAATTAAATAAAGAAGACTTTTTATTTTGATTATTTTAGAGAATTTAATGATGATGAAAAAATAAAAATCAAATTTGTATTACTTATATACATACCATTGGAAGCATAAGAAAATCAATATGAATATTTTTATTATTTGTGTGACCAACGGAAGGTCAAATTCCTCTTTCTACCGATCGAACCCCTTATAAGCCTAACTCTACCAAAAATCCATATATAATAGACCGAGCTTCGGTTAGCCATCTATCATCTATCGAAATCTTGTTTACACTAATAATTTCTGTCGCATTAAAATGAGTGACATTATCGAAATAAAAATTATGTATGGTAGTGAATATCAATGGTCAAAGTATATTAGTTGAAATTTGAATTTTTTTATTAAGCATTGCTGTGCAAAGATCAACTTGTAGCTCTTTCTTTTTATCACTGATAAGATTGTGACTCTCTCCCTACAAATACTATTGTTTCACTCTGTAATGACACTGTCTTTTATCTTTATTTAAAAAGAAAAACAATGGCTGGAGCAGGTATGATGAATTTTTTGTTTTAAATTTTATTTGATTTAAACTCGTTTTTTTTTTAGCTAAAAATGCTTTACATTCATTCGTTTTTAATGTACTTCTAACTTATTCAACAGTTAAATTAGTTAAAGTACCTCATACATATATTGCAATAGTTCATCGTATTCTTCAACTAATTATTTTGGCATATATTATTGGGTAAGATAATCAAAAGAAAAAACAAAAAAAATAATATTAAAATTTAAAAAAAAAAAATTGTATTTTAGTTATATTGTTATATGGAAAAAGGGTTATCAACAAATTCAAGAACCTCGTGGAACAAGTGTCATTAAAGTTAAAGGAATTGCAAGAGCTATTGGAAATAATTCAACTTTTTATACAAGTAAAATTATTTATTATTATTATTTTTGTTTTTTGTTAATTAATAGAAAGAAATCTTGAATTAAATGAAATATTCTAGGTGAGGATACAAAATATGTATGGGATACACCTGAATATGAAATGCCAGCGATTGTATGTTAATAGAATATTATTTTTGTATATCTTATTGTTTTATATTTAGGAAAATAATGCATTTTTTATTGCGACACGTCAAACAGTTACTTATGATCAAAAACAAGGTCGATGTCCAACTGTAAGAGAATTTATTTTTGAATAAGATTTGATCGTTTTTTGTTACTATGAAAATAGGCTTTAGCCGATAAATTATTTTGTAATGATACTGATAAATCAGCTTGTAAAACAGATAAACCTACACCAAATACATTTGGTAAAGATTTTTTTTTTTTTTTTATTTTCAAAAATAAATTTTTTATTTTGTTTTGTTTGTTTTTCATAGGTTATTTTACTGGAAATTGTAATCAAAGTTTAGAAGATGACACAAGAAAAGTATGTGAAATGGAAGGATGGTGTCCAGAAGAACTTTCTGAATCAATGTAAGAATTTATTTTTTTTATTTTTTTTAAATTAATTATTTTATTTATTTTTTTTTTCTAGAGATTATATGATGAATAGTACAGATTTAGAAAATTTTACAATTTTTTTGAAAACAATGGTGACATTTACATTATTCAAAAGAAATTTGTTTGTTTATTAATTAATATTATTTTAATGAATTAAATTTTATTTAAAAATTTGTTTTTAAGACGAAATATTCAAGAAACAACCAATTTTTCATGTCGATTCGATGGTACTGCTCATACAGCGGATTGTCCTATAATTCGTCTTGGTTATATTCTTGATCAATTGAATACTAATAAGACAGCTCTTCTACTTGATGTAAATATTAATTTACAATAGATAATTATCTCTTTATGTAATAATAATAAAAACAAATATTTCTAGGGTGGTTTAATAGAAATTCGTCAAGATTGGACATGTAATTTTGATCGAAATCCAAAAAAATGTACTCCAACTTATGAATTTTCTGTATTACAAAGTGGTGATGATAAACAATCACCAGGAATTAATTATCGGTATTAAGCAAAATTTTAAGGAAAAAAAAAATTTTTTTTATTGATTGATTGTTTGATCTTCTATATAGATATGCTAATAGATATCGTATCAATGGCACAAATTATCGAACTTTATCGAAAGTTTATGGTTTACGTTTTGTTATTGCTATAACAGGCAAAGGTGGACAATTTAATATTGTTAATTTATTTATAGCTATTGGTATGATTTATTGATTTTTATTTTAATGAAAAAAAAAATTTTTTTTTCTATACTTTAAGGTTCCGGTATTGGTTTTATGGTAATAGCTGGAATTGTCTGTGATGCAATTCTTATGTATATTCATAAATCTCGAGACAAATATCGACGAGGAAAATTTAGTGTATGTGAAGTTGATGGTACAAATTCTATTGAAAATCAAGTTCTTGGACATTCAGATATATAAAAATATTGATTTATCACAAATAAATATTTTGATATTTTTGTTTAGAAATATAAAATTGTTTTTCAATTATTAAAAGACAAAATTTATGAAAAGAATTATTTTTTTTTTTTATTATTTATTCATTGTTATAATAAATCCTTTTTTTATTAAACTAATGAAAAATTTTAATGCAAAATATTTTTTTCTTTATCAGTTATGAGAAGTTATTTATAATGTTTGCAATCATATTGCTACCATTTAAAGTAGCATAACCAGATGAGAGTTAGAAACAGTTCAGTCTCTTGTCACAAACGGTTGAGATTTTTCTAGCTCAAACAACTATTGAATACCAATCGAATTAAAGTATCAATCGTACTATTATAAAAATATTTACTATAGAAAATCTCTGATTATGTTTGCCTTATTGAAAGTATTACATAGATAGATTTATGAAGAATTTCAATTTATGTCTGTCATTCAGCAGAGAATTAAAGGCATTATCGATGAAATAAACACTACGTGCATGTTTTGTTAAACATGTCGTAATGAAACTTGTATGTACCCTTTTTGGCTACAGATAGAATGCTATATTCCAAAAAAATTTATGTTTATAATCTCCTTTTGTAAGTAATAGATATAAAAATTTTATAAGAACGAATTTTAGTTTTCTTCAATTAAAGCTTGATTACATTCGAAAAATGTTTCAAACTTCATGGTTGTAACCGTATTGAACGAAGTAGAATTGTTGTTAGTGATACATACAATGCACGGAATGTTAAGGTGTTACATTTTTGAACAGTGAAATCTCTTGAAAATTCATGCAGTTATACACTGTCTTCCAAAAAAAAAGTTGCCGCTGTAATAGGCATCTGTACTTTATAAAAGTTTAAAATTATATTATTTTCAAAATTGAAATTCTTAAGGGCTAGATAAACAAGAAATATATCGTAATCACTGAACTAAGTCTGACAGAAATCAATAATAGATTTATGTTAAAACTAATGATTGAATGACATAATTAAATTTTTCTTTTCAATTTTCTATACAATACTCATCAAAGATCCGAATAAGCATAGTTCGGATACCCGCGACTTGTGTCGCAATATTATAATGATAATTGAGCAGTGTTTGACTGTCAGAAACAGATTAACAAAAAAAAGAAAAGAAAACATTTAGGATTAATCAACGATTCATCAAAAATAATCATTATCGATTAGAAAGTGCGAACGTTAATTAAACTAAATAAATAGACAATAAACAATCTAATCACAATGGATTATTAGTCATGATTGTGTCTAGTCAAAAGAATAACAATAATAATAGAAAATTAATTTCTCATATTCAAGTGTTGTGACCAATATAAATATTAGGATTTTTATCTATCTTCAATAGACAGACTTAATAGCCTATTTAGATTTCTGTTACTTATAAATTATCTACTACAATCATTGTCAAGAGCAAATAGTTGATAATACATAGATACATCCTATAGTTTTGGTACAATATTGATGATTATGTCTTTATTAAGATCAATATCAAACATAAACTTAATATCGAGATATTTCATACAATCTACTCTTTGTTTCTATACATAACTTCACAGAACAACAACAACAACAACAACAACAAATATATATATATATACTTCGCATCTCATTCAATAGGACAACAAATCATATATACAAATAAAATTTTTCTTTTTCATCGTCGATTTATGAAACGTAAATAATTTCGATCAAAAATATGTTGATCATTTTTTAATGATGAATTTTCATTTGATAAACGAGCAATACTTGAATGTAAAAGATCTTCATCAATAGTTAATACAGCATTAACATTAAGTGTATTATTATTATTATTATTATTATCATTTTGATCATAATCACCAGTTGATTTTTGACGACGACGATGACGTTGATCACGTGCTTCTTGTTGTTTATAATGTGTTTCTATTGTTGATGTACCCGTATGGGCTAATTGAAGATCAATTAATGTTTGAATAACATCTTCAATACAAATGCCCGTATCCATACTAAACGAAAAAAAAAAGTTGTTAGCAGAATCTCTGCAAGATTAAAATGTAGAACACATTTCTTCACCATTTTTTTTGATTTAATCCTTCAGAAATGTAACAAGTAATACTCATAGTTGCGATTGGCTTGATCTTCGACTGAATATTCAAATCTTTTTTTGCATAATATACTATTTTACAAGCCCAATCGATACTACTTAGCATCAGATACATGTGTCAAAATGAGTGTGCATGCTATGTGATACCGTTCTTCGTCTATCCAATCAATCACTTTCATATCCACAACTACACTAAAATCTGCTAGTCCGAGATAAATGATTGAACGAAAGTTGGAAAACGAAAATACTTGATTAATTGAACTTAAAGCCTAAAGTAGTCATTTAAAATAGTTACTCGAATGTTGTAGATATATATATATGTGCGTACGCGTGACTAAACACGTGCATGCAAACATACATTAGTATAATCGCATTTTATTTTATATGATCTTTGCTGTAGTTCAGAAAATATAAAAGTAATTCACGATCTGTGTGAGGTTCAAATTTTTCTCTGTATGCTTCAGTATTCATTTTAGATCATGTTGTATAAAAAAAAACAATCTATTTAAACCTTAATTGTGTAACTGTAGCATGTGTTTGTGAATGACGATATTCATCAAGTTTTGTTAATATTGTCGAATGCCAATAACTTTTATATGTCATTTGACCAAGAGCTGATAATGGTTTTTCTGGTGAACCAGTTTTCTTTTCAAGTTTAGTTAATTCATAACCTTTAATGAAGAGTAAAGATTTTTTTTTTCTTTTCTTTTTCTTTAAATAGAAATTTACTTAATGAAATTAAAAATCGACCAAAACCTTGTCGTTGTCGATGAGGTAATACCTAAGAAAAAAAGGAACATATTTAATAAAAATACTTAACATAATACAATCACAATACCATTAAACAAGCCAAATTATAAAATTCATCACTTAATTTTTCCTATAAAATAAATTTTTTTTTTCTCTTAAAAATCATTGAAAAAAAAAACAAGAAATTACTTTTGAAAAATAACCAATAATATGCTGAACATTTTTCATTCGTTTATCAGATTCAACCAAAACATAAAAAAGAAATGGACTAACATCAAAATAAATTGTTTTTCGTTCTAAAAATAATTTTGCTAATAAACAAAGACATTGACAATAAAGCTAAAATGACGTATAAAGAAATTCTAAAGACATTTCTTTCTATCAAATGTCTACCTCAGATGTATTTCCATCAACTTCATATACTGATAAACCATTCAAATCTTCATAGATTTTACGACCAGGCGGTTGACGTCGATTACATTCATTCTAAAATTAAAATTAGATTATGAAAGAAATCAAAGATTAAAGTCTAATAAAGATTTTTCGATATAGATTTCAAGATGATAAATCGATTGATATGGATTAAAAGTAGTACGATTTCACTAAATATGAACTTTAGGTAATTCAATTTGTTTTTTTATTGACTTTCGATTAGTTAATTCGACTCGAAACTGTTTTATTAACGTTCGAATCAATTGAACTTTTTTGTTTCCGATACCAACCAGTACAAGCAAACAGACCGGCTTAAGTCATTCTTCATTATTCCAATCCTATAATAGTCAAGTTAACCTCTCTATTCGACAAATCTACGTCCTAACCACTACATTAGTGGTGTAGTAATTGTTTTCAGTACTTTTTTTTTGTCTCTTAGTTTCTATTTAGTGTAATCTTTCAGATCATCGAAAATGGTATATTATTGCATCAATTTTGACTGTATTTCGTTATAATCCGTCTAGTTATCACTTTTCTACTGTTTTACAAGCTTATAAAAAACGCTAATGTAACATCACCGTTCTATTCGTTCCCATAGGCCCACGAGAAACTTAAGTTATCTCGGTTTCCTTTTCTATGTTAACACTCCTTCTACAAATCTAACAATAGGAAGTATAAGCCTGACAGAATGTATGCTAGGGAACGCAATAGAAGTGTCAGTCTCGAAGTTTGTTGTTTCTGCTTCGGATGTAGGAGATGTCTATATTCCACTGAAACTCACACTCAAAAAGAACTAACGTGAGTAAAATTTATGAAAATCATAGTAGCTTGAGAAGTTCTAAAGTGAAACGGAATGAATTTAATTTTTCGTGAACTTCTCTCAATATCAGCAAGAAAAAAAAAACTTTTATGATCGACCTTTTGAAAGAAAAAATAAGATTCATCCTAATCGGTAAGAAATTCTGTATCGGATGAGTCGTAGAACATTCTGTGTTTTTTTTTTTTTGTAATATAAATTTTATTTACCATATGTTGTCGATAATTTTTATTATTAAGAAAATATCGTAAACAAAATTCACAAATATATAATTTATCAATAGTACGATTTTTTTCATTTGAATTCTCATCTGTATCAAGATATGGTGAATGATACCAACAATCAATATCAATTTGACCTAATTGAATTGATGTAATATGTTTTGTATTATCGGGAATCTATTTTAGAAAAGAAAATAAAATTAAAATAAAATAAAAGTAAAAAAAAAAAAATTTTTTTACATCAAGTTGATCATCATCATCATCGTCATTCATTGAATCGTCGTCTACCATAATTTTTAAATCTACAAAATAGAAGATTTTATGCTTCATTTTTGCATCTTTTGAAATTCTTTGAATATGAGACTATTGTTTACTTGAATATTGCTTTAATATATTATTTTCTTTGAAACAAAAAGTTCGCAATAGCCTGTGTCAATTTAAAAACTACATGATAATATTTAACTTGATATATTTATCAATAATTCGATTTAAATAAGTCTATACCAACTTCTAGATCATGATTCAACTCATGCTATCGAAATGTTTATTGCAACATGAAGATAATGAATAAGAATTCTTAATCGTTGCAAACTAATTTTCAAGTTCTACTTAATAACAAATAAAAAAAAACCGACATATCTAGAGAAACAAAAAATATATAATAAATCAAACTTAACTAGTTTTTATTTTATTTCAAAAACAAAAAGAACAAATTGAAATTTTCTACACAGACGCTGATGTAGTTGATGAAGTCATTGATTGTTTTGCTTTTTTTTCTTCAAGTTCTTTCTTATAATCAATAAGTGCTTGTTCAGATGGTGTTGGTACACGTCGTAAAGATCGATCATAGAAAGGATAACGATTTGGTTGATTATTAGGTTTAAATTCTAATTTATCTACATGCCATCTAAAATGAAGATTTATTTTAATCATATATAACAACATATGATAATTGATCTGCCTCTTACTCATCATCCAGTGAATCTCTTGTTGCATAACAATAAACAGTACCAGATCGTTGAGCACCTCTAACAGGAATTTGAACCTAAATAATAATCAAATTTTCATATGCAAAAAAAAAAAACATTTGATTATCACAAAGATATATAAGATTAGATTAGTTTCAATATAAAACTCATTTATTAGAAAAAATAATTAGATTGACTTACTTGTGCTCCAAGAAGTGTAAGTTTATTGAATTCATTTGATGTATCTATTTTAAGTGATTGAATTGGTTCAACTAGTTTTTCTGTTATTGGTTTATAACCACGAGTTAATAGAAGAGCTTCTTCAAAAAAAGGCTTTTCAGTATAGATACCTAAAAAAAAATAAAAGTTTCAATTACATAAAAAAATTCATTATTAGAATATACTTGGACTTGGTCTTATCATATATTTATATGTTACATAACCCACAAAAACCATCGATGAACCCATCACAGCAAATTTAAATGCCATTATTCAATGATTAAATCAATGAGAAATAAATCAAACGAAATTAATTGATATGAGACAATAGTACTATGGATGTTAATAATATCTTATTGCTTAAAACATATTTTGTATCTACAAATCAGATTTATATAGAATCGTTAGAATCACAGACTAGTGTCATCTAGCGAAAATATGACATTTTTTTTTAACTATGTCGTTCGCATTATAATTATCCAAAAAGATAACAAATGAAAGTAGCATTCATTTCATTTTTAACAATCTGTAGGAACCAATTTAGACAAATCTCTTCTTTCAATTACATGTCACCTAAGTCAAACTTTTAAAGTTTCATATTCATATTTCTTGTTACCGGCCACATGTATTCAAAAAAAAATATCATTAATAATGTGATAAGCTTCTACATTTTCTTTTGATCAGATAAATGAGTAAGAAAAATACATGTATGTTTGTTACACAAAAAAAGTCAAATCGTCAAAAATTTTTAAAATTCAAATGACGGAAAAATAATGATTAGCCTTGAAAATGCTTGATCAGACTATTTATTATCTTGACAAATAACACAAGAAAATCGTCTGAATTATTATCTTTTTCATACAACAGATGTCTATTCAGCAAAGCCGCTTCTAATCTATCTTCCAATATTATGTGATTATAACTATGATTACGATAAGTATGAACTATATTATCAATATTCTAATTCAAAACAGCACCGATGAAAAAAATTAATAAACTCTTATCTAGTCGATTAACAACAGGAACACCAAGCAGTGTTCGTTTCGAAAAAAAAATTTCCTGTTTTCATATGAATATAATTTATATGATTTATAATGAATTATTATTATATTAAATAATTGGTATAGTTCTGAACATTTGTTAGATTCTTAAAATTGAAATTTATTAGATTATAAAGATAGGAAAAATTTTGCAATTAATAGGAGTGAAGAAATCCTCGTTTAATATATTGACACGCAAAACAACAGTCATTTATTATTTTATTTACTGAACAAGTTGTTCTCTAATTTATTACTTTACTTCAATTCTTTTCTTTATCAATATCTATCTATCATATAATCATGTAACCAGGATTTGAGCTGTGATAGAGTTTAATATGATTAGGTTCTTCAGTGAAACGACTCTTCGAGAAACCTCCCCAAATGTCAAATCTCTATTCGACCGAGACGATATTCATTCGATGAGTACTAGTAAGTAACAGAAAAGATTAGAATGTTTTGATGTTTCAGGCCTTCGTTCTTGAAATATCCAAAGTTTACTGAGTATTTCAACAAGAAACTATACTATCCCTTAGTTCATATGGAAAATTGATTTTCGAATTTCGACTTCAAACTTTGTATAAACAAAGTCTTTGATCAGATTAATTGATCGAGCAACTTTCACCTTCTTTTGTATTCTTTTTTGAAGATGTACATATATGACGAAAACTTGCTTTGACACATGATATAATTTCCAATATTCAATATTACAAGATATAAGATATTAGATAAGCTACAGCTGGCATAATCAACTAATATCATTAAGAACTTTGTTCATGGAAAGTTTCAAGTAGAGATTTGAAAGTTGATTTGCCATGTGATCTATGAAAGACCACAGTTTTTCTTTGGAAAAATTCAGTAAAATTTCAATATCTTAAGAATGAACCCTATAAAACAAAAAAAATTTCTAAACTTGTCTATCACTCATTAACAATTATCAAATGAACGCCATCTCTGTCGAAAAAGCGATTTCGCACCTGCATACGTTCCATCGTCAGATAGCCGGAATCTGTCTAACGTGGTAGGGATTGATGTCACACTTCGATTAACTACGCCACCAATTCAATGTTGATCTTAGTGGATGTCATCGCTTAAATTCAACCCTTCTGTTTAAATGTAATTTTGTTGAATATTTTATAAATTATATTAAATTATTAGAAAGAAAGATATAAAAAGCGCTTCCTAGCAACGTATATCTTCCCATTAAATAATCTGTAATAATATTTCATATGAAATGGACACTAGTTAATTGACGTAGATATCATATGATTTGAATATTCTTATATATTAAGAGTAGATCAATGTCTTCGTTTTGCAACTAGTGACTGAACTGCTTTATGGAAACTGTGAAGTTTACCACTGTTGGAGTCTTCACGTGTACTTTTGTCTGGTATACATATTCTACCAGATGATACGAGCTGTCAGAACATTGTAGAGATAGCTCCAATGATTTCTGACTTTTCTTTTTGTTTTCGATGTCGCTATTATCAAAGTGCTAATGATGTTAACTTAGCAGATACGAAGCAGGATGTGAATGAGTGTGGATATAAGGGTTTTCGTCATTCACAATCATACATCGATACCCACACCCAACATCCAGACTCACATTCATACGTTCAGACCCATGCACTCAGACTCAAGTCCACACATCTACACCACCCAACACTCATATCCACACCCACATCCGTCTCTCTAACAACTTGAACATTTGTCGAGCACTTCACATTCTTTCTTTCCTGGAAGACGCTGCTCTTCCTGCTCTCCTCTTTGGGTGAATCACGGTTTGAATTTATCGTTGTTCATATATATGGACACATGATTACTGGTCGTGTCTGTTTGTGTGAAGTGCTCGTTGTTGCTCTTAGCAGAGTCAAGTGAATGTAGCGTTTGTTATTTGTAATTGAAAGATAAAGCTCCCCAAGCGCGTAGAGATAAAATATGCAAACACATACAACGCACATTACATTTCTTCATCAACTTCTAACTGATGTCGTTTTTGTGGTTCTCTGTCCCTTGTTTTTCCACACGAGTTCTTTTTGAACGAATTGGAATCATGATATTTGTTTTCCTAATCAGCATAAGTCTCTCTCATGGTTACAACTGTTATGTGTGCAACAGTGTTCTGACACCGGGTTGTGGTGAACCATTTGATCCGACTGCTAAGGAAGAATTCACTAAACTCATAGAATCTTTTCTCCTGATGATCGTGTTCATTTTGAAATGTTGTTATCAAGAACAATGAATGGCATGTCTGGAGTCAGTATCGCAGCAGCAGGTCCTGACGAGAGTTGTATTGTAAGTTGCATCGTTGAGAAATTAATCATTAACAACTATGACTCTAGGCTACACATGCATCTATACTCGGAATGAATGTATTTGATCGAAACACGGCTCCTGTCAATGCATGTCTTGCTGGCGAAAATGCCTGTAAATCAGAGACAGCAAGTGGCGCAAACGCAACGGTGTGTTGCTGTTCATCGGAATTGTGTAATGGACGATCATTCATTTTAACAACAACAACAACAACAACAACAACAACGCATTCTGACTCTTCTACGGTCTTCTTGCATTCGTCTTTGATCATGCTCGGATTATCTTTTCTAAACTGTTTAATGCAACAAATATTTTAATTGATTGTTTTTTCTATTTTGATTTCGCTTCGTACATCGTGCAATAATCAAGAAGAAAGAAGTATTATAAAATCTTTCACTCAGAATCAGCAAGTTGAATCAAGCCTTTGTGTCCTGTGTCATGAATCTCTAGTTGAAGTCCACTAGATACCAGTTACATAGGAACGAACACATTCTTGATCTCAGAAAATTCTAACTATAATTGTTTAGTAAGGTTCCCTACGATCTACGATCGCTATACTTACAATCGAAGAAAAGACGAGGGCACTTTTCATTAACAATGCCGAACGAAAATAGTAATCACTATCCGTGACTAGCAGACTACTTTCAGCAAGAAGAATATGATAAAATCAAATAATTCGGATGGTTATTTCGAACACTTTTCCTGATACCGAAAGCAACACTACTTCTTTGCTTATCCTACCAAGATATCGGATAGTTTTATATACAGTGTTATCAGTATCATTTTTTAACTTTAATGAATCTCAGAAAGTTAAAATCATCGTATTGTTTATTATTATTTCGACACCATTTAAATCAGAGTTTTTTGGAATTTATCAAAAACGAAAACCATGACCTTATTTTGACATTTTAATTAAATCGGACAATGGGATGCATCGAGGAAGTAACCAACCAATCATCAGACAGACACGTTTGGGAAGCTTTCAGGAAAATATGGCATCAAATCTCGACTGAACATCGATATTCCTAGCATTTCTAATCTCAATCAAGTCTCACCCTTGTTACAAGTCAATCGATAGCATTATATCTGATCATGTTAGTGAACTATGATACTGTACTTTCCTGAAAACAACACAAATAGATGACATAGGTGAGTAGTTTTTGGCTTTCAGATGCATGTTCAATGATCTATAAGAAAAAATGTTTTCTCTCCAAGATTAGTCAAATATTGGCGACGTGGGTTTATAATAAAACCTATTCGACACTAGGAGACGATAAAATATATATAGAATCGAAATCAAAGACTTTTTAGATTGATTACACACATGACACTAGTTTTTTTCTCGATATGGAGAGGATTATTTATTTCTTTACGATTTTCTTGTAGGAAATACTATATGAACATCTTCAGTGAGCATTTTTGACTGTTCTTCGAAGCAATTTTTCAGGTACACTCTCACAGTCATTGCATCTCAAATCTGATTCAATTGAAATCGAATTCAAGGCACTGACTTGTGTGTTTGTGTTGTATGTATGTGCTTCATGAAAGCGAAAAATAATTTGCCATAATTGTATGAATAGTGAAACCTAATAGTTTGTTGTTTTTTTCAATATTTCAATCTCAAAACTTATTTAATATCGCTAATATCACATTAGTTCTTTGCAAATGTCTTTATTAGTATTATTTTTATTGTTAATATCTTTCATTGATATTGTCATCCATTACTCTGCATGAAAGAGTCTCAAAATGCATACTTTCGTAATATTACTGATAACACTATCACATCGGTATCAACACAAGGTGTGCATTCGTCAATTGCTTATCAGAGTCTTTCTATGCAAATGAAAGCAAACACGTAATATATCTTGTTGAAATACATCGTCTATTCTCCATGAAACAGACCCAAGAGAAAGGACGTATAGCAAGCAAATTTTGCGTCGTTGGTTTCAATGATTCATGTGATGCAAAGAGTGTCTTGCCTTGGTTAAAACATATCCACCGAACTGATCGTGTTCATTCTAGTCTAAGTTGAGTGAGAAACTAGTGAGCAAGGAATGTGCAAGTATGAAAACAGAAATTGAAACAGCAAAACGTTATCAGGAATTGTTTTGACGAAAAACAGAAATGATACGCACCGATATTTTTTGAACATTTCTTCTTGCTGTAGAGCAATTCATTTTTCATTTTAATTGTGCATTACCAATTCATTCAAGGAATTCATTGCAATGAAATGATCATTTTCAAGAATAAGTAGAGTCTTGGAAAATATAAAGGAAAGTTATACACTGTGATAAAGAAGCGAAAAGAAAGCTTTCGATTTCATATAACAAAACTTTGACAATCTATGGTATGCATTTTGGCGAAAACTAGTGAAATATTGCAGTTTGGTATCACAATAATGAGAATTTTCACTTATTTGATCGTTTTCATCGATTCACTAAGACGATGCAAAAAGAGAGTGATCATTGATTTGACAAATAAAATTATTCTTGTTTCCTTTCAAACAATATGTCCAGTTAACTATTCGTGTGTGACTTCGATTCGTTTGTTGGTTGCAATTGAAGTTGGACCATTATAAAAGCAAAAATCGTGTGTGTGAATGCGGATCTGGATATCAGTATTTTTCTACTTTTCACTGTTACAACCACACCTATACTCAAAACCGAGACAAGTTTTTGAACACCGATCTATGAAAGGGATGCGAGACTATGAATAAATTTTACTTCTGAAATGAAAATAAGATATTTATAGATTCTCCTAGAATCTGATTTCTAAATCAAACCTGATGACTCGGCATGAAAATTTGAAAAAGAAATAATCAAAGTAACAGTCATTCTTACTGCAACCTAATTTCTCTACCCTCCTCCGGAATTACGAGGCCAACAAAATTTTTTTGGTTTTTTAAAAAGTTATTTAACTCAGTTAATCAGAAACTCTGTGCTATTCATTGATACATTAAAAATTTTAATAGGCCCGCTAAGTATGGTTAACAGATCATCAATATATAGACAGCTTCATATAGAAAAATACGATATTCTAGGGGACTATCTTGTAAGTTAATAATGTCTAATGCTCACTTGTTTTATGACACAGAATTGATCACATTGTAATGTCATATAGTCAATAAAAAGCCATTTTTAAGAATGAGGAAAGCAACAAACAAAAATGATAATTATACAAAATTGAAGAGCACATAGAACTGTATCGAATAGCGTTTGAAAAGAAAAATTTGCAGGAGTTTATGCTAAAAGTCTCCATCAAACATCTATCGTGAAGGGGGAGTAGATTAAAATCACATGAATTTTTCAGAAAATGTTGCAGCTGCAGTGAGGAGGCTATGATATAATTTTTAGTGTTTATATCATGACATTTTCTGCAGATATTCAACAAACAAAGATCAAAAATAGCTCATTGGGCAACCACAAATTTTTTGTAGGACTTTATTCTATATACTGAACTTGTTCTTGTTTGAGAGGACATATGAGGATACAGAGTTTGACATCGTCTTTTTCTTAAAGTTTTATTTTTTAAGGGCAAAAACCAGTTGAAAAGTTGCATGTCTCGAAAGGCTCTCAAAATATATGACTCTAGTTATAAAATACTCTTTTATATAACTGTAATAATACTTAATTCCGAAAAAGGTACTCTAGCATGCTGTACATCTTGACATAATCTTTTGTAGCAAAAAATAATTAATACATAAAACGAAAGCCCACAGAGAAATCTGGATTGTGTAATCGAAAAAGACTTTCCATTTTTTTCGAAAAAAGGCATATTTTTGAAGCAAAAAACGATGGAAATCATCTAAATTTTTTCTCAGTCGTGTGAATATTCTTTGTATGTCTTCATTAGAAAAATATTCAATCATTATTCAATCTGCTGTTATTCATGGAATGAAGTACAGGCTATTGCAACACTCCAAACATTTCATAGTGGCACATTTACAAAACCCTTATGAACATCTTCGATTTTTTCTAGTGAAAACTTCGAAAATCTTTCAGATTGTTATTCATCTACTACTGATGTCAAAAAAGCATTGACAAGCACCTCCTGAAGTATTGCCTGTACCGGACATTTTATGCAAAATTATGAGCGCAGATATTTATCTGAAAATCTATTGACCAAAGTTTCAAAGAATATAACCAAAGAGCCATAATAAATGAGCTATTTTTGCATGTTAAAATTTCTATTCAAAACAATTTTTAATGTTTCGAACAAGATTAAATTTTGGTATGAGGTGTATTTATTTTATTGTTTCCACGATGAGACAATAATGATTTTAATCTAAATCATATTGTGTATTATTCGCAATGGCATCATCCCATACATAATAGTCGAAAACATGAAGACTAAAACGATTTGTCGGTCATTGAAATATAAGAAGTACTCTGTGTATCATGTAACTGTTGATCAAGTGTCATTTACTTTCAGATGGATGATGTCTAAGAACAACTTCTATATAACTTTTATGTGATAATATTTTACCAGATTCGAAGATGATTCGAGACATGAGACCATTTTGACAAACATCTAATCGTGTCATAAAACTTGTTGCAAACTTTGCCTTTAAATTTATGTTTCGTCATCTATCTACAGCAATAAATAGAGTTTTCTTCAATCGATGAGATAAAAAAAGCAAATTGATCATTTATCGAAAAACTAATCCTGTTCACAGCGTAGAAAATAGGTCGAACAGAATATTGATTTCTTTTATAAAGTTAGCAGTGTATACATAGAATAGAATTTTCTTTATAAATTGTTTGTACTCTAGAAATATTCAAGTTTAATTCATCTACTCTATTTCTAATTATATTTTACTTGCTCATTTATCATAATACAAAAGATTTCTACAATTAATTGTTTTTGAAAGTCAAATAGTGATATTAAATATAATATAGTAAGTTGTTTAGTTAAAAACTTTATTTTATTATGTAATAAACTTGAAAGAAATAATAAAAATGAAGAACGAAAAAAATAAACAATATAATACGTTGCCATGATAACAATTTTAAAACCATAAACTAACAGAATTTTCTGCGTCACATGTATAATAAAAATTTTTCAATTCTGTATTATGTTTAATCCATTCACATGAAACAAATTGTTTACTATTGATACCACGTGGTTGTCGAATAAGAATATCGATTAAAGTCGTGTTTATTATTCTATTAAGAACTTGTTGTAGATTATCAACACATGCTAAATGAAAATCAAGTCTTTCAAGACAAATAAACGAAGAACAAATTGCATCAATTGTATTTGAACATAATATATAAAGACTATTGTCAAAATCATTTTCAATTCTTAAATGAACAATATTAGGCCATTGATAAAAGAAAAGATCATTGAGAACAGGACCAGATATACTAAGTGCACGTAAATGAGGTAAATTTTGTAGAAATTTTATAATATCAGAAGTTGATTTTGTAATCCATTCAATGTTAGAATAACATTTAACAATTCGAGCTACATCAAGATACATAGCAATATCTTTAAAATTGATTGAAAATATAGTATCAACTTCTGATAAATTTTTTTGTTGAATTTGAGTATATTGATGTAAGAGTGCATATTTTACATATTGATAATTTTGTATTAAACAATGAACATGTGTCAATGGTGTTGATTCTAATTTGTTTAATTCTGATGCAAGAATTCCAATTAATTCATTTGATGTGTTATCAATTGTAAAAAAAGAATTTGTATAGAGTATTGAAGAATTTTTATCATAGGAAATAAACCATTTTTTTTCTTCAAGCCAGAATTTTGTACGAAATGAATTGAGATTAATTGGTTCATCAGTAAAAGCACCACAATAGAAATGAAGTTTACATTCGAAATGTTTGACTTTTTTTAATAATTCTGCCCAAGCACTACCATCAGCCATATCATGATCTAAATCATCGGCAATTACTGTCAAATAGTCTAATTGTGAAAATGATGAGAGTAAAATTGATGTTGCTATCCAAGTAATAGCATATAGCTTAATTCGTAATTGTTGTAATTGTAATGGTTGATCATAAATTGTATGAAATATTTTGTTTGAATTATGAAAATTAACTTCAAGTGTATGAAGCATAGGTACAATAATAAATAAACTTGATAAATCAATTGTAATACCATCGATATGTAAATATTGAATAGATGATAAAATTGTTGGAGTTTGATGATGAATTATAATCATATCATTCGAATAGTTACTCATTTTAAGTGAAAGACGTTCAAGTGATAATGAAAAGAAGAGTAATTCACATAGAACATAAGATGTTGTTGATGAATCTATAGATCGATGATTATGTACTAAATGAATGGATAATATTACGATTGATAATGGAACTTGAGTTTTAAATAAACACCATGTATCATAATTAATATATGTCAAAGTTAATGAACGAAGATTTGAAAATGTTATATCAATATTGCTAAATCGTGAAAAGAAAAGATCATTTTTTATTGGTGTCATTGGATCATCTTTATCAAATAATGTTAATGACACAATTTGAGAGGTTAAATTAAGCAATTGATTACAAATATAGTCAAATTGACTTTTGTTGATCGATGTGACCATACATGTAAAGTTCGGTCGAAATCGAGTATAAGCCATAGAAACAGAACGAAATCGTTTGTTGATCAAGAATACAGATGAAAGAATATCAAATGTTGGAACATAATCCAGAATCTTATGAATTAATTCCACAGGCAACGTTGTAAGATAATCCATCATCATTTTTTCAAATCACTTAGTTGCTGACTAAATTATATATCTATATATATACAACCGATTAGCAAAATAATAGCGGTTCCGTTCGATTTATTAAAGTGTCAGGCGACTGCATTTATTCCATTCTGTTAAGAAAAAACTTTCTTTGTCTACAAAGTAGCTATTTCTGGGTAGGTTCATCTTCTTGATGTCAACTTCAGATTGATTTGCTAACAATATTTCAATCAGCCTAGGCATTTTACTCAAGTGAAAAGTCAAATTAAAAGGATTTTTTTCTGCTGCTAATATTAGTTTTGCAAAAATAATAGAATAGGCAGACATTACTCTGAACACTTTTCCAAAATTGCAGTTTGAAATTTCATAAATTTTCCATTTTTTTATAATTTTGCAAAAAAAGGACTAAAAATTAATCTGAAATGTTCTCTATATGTTTATCTAACACATATATGTAGAAAATTCTTCATCGCCTATTTTTCTAACAATTCCACCATTTGTTTTTGAGAATAATCCCATACTAGATTATAATGAATATTCAGATAAAATAATAGAGAAAATTTAACTTCCTTCTAACTCATTTTAATTATCATACGAAAATAATGAATTAGTAATTCTTTTACCACTAGATAGAGCGGCCTTTAATTATACAATCGGTGGGATCAATGCATCTATATGCTCTATTTTGGCGTACCAGTAATCAAATACATCATGGATAATTAATAATCAAAAAAAAAAAAAAATCTTTTTTTATAATAACCCCAATGATACTATTATGAATATAAACTAGATATAGTGGAGCAATTCTGAACATTATTCTAAAATGACTATAATGTGTGATGCAATTCTGAATAGAAATGATTCATTTACATTTACGAAAATTTAATAAATCCAAAAATAAATTTAAATTTGTTCAAACTCAGTTTAAATGTATTTAGTTGGATTCAAGTCCATTTACATTAATTCATGTGGAATTTAAATAAATTTAAATTTTTATATTTGAAAAACTTGAACTTGAAATAAATTAAGAGAAAATCGCCACTCCTACTTTTAAACAATCTGGTACAAAATTGAGTCAATAGATCATATTTATCAGCCCTTTTTCTTTTGCTAAGATATTCTTAAGTTATCATAAATAATTTTACAAAACTGATGACAGAATCTATTTTAAAAATTAGTTTTTCTTCATTTTTGTAATAGTATATTTTAAAATTTTTTAATAGTCAGTCAATTGAAACAAATAACATGATCATGTGCGAGATAGACAAAGATTTGAATGCTAATAGTAGTTAGAATAGACCGAAATAAAAATTTTCATTAGTTCTGATTTTTTTTCGGCTATAACTGTGGATAGTTTTTTTTCCGATGATTCTAACTTACCAGCGTACAACAAAGAAGATCTGAAAAATGCTTTTACACTAATCTAGTTCGAAAAGTGGTCTTATGAAACAGCTGGTATACGTTTCAATATTGCTTTAAGTACTTTATTATCGCATGTTTTTTATTCACTTAAGATAAATATCGCAAGTTCGTCTTCTTTATCACCTTTATAAAAAAACTACTTTTGAATTTTTTCGATAATGTTAAGTAACACCTGAAAATCAAATAGGGATTTTATCAACTAGTATTTCTGTTTATCTGATGTTTGTATTCTAAAACTTTACAGATGAATAAGGATGGCAGATTTCAAAGAAAAAACTCGATACGTTTTTTTTTCTGGTCTAAGATGAGTATGTCGTAGCTGCTTTTCAATATTTACATTTTAAAGAGCACAAAATAGTGAACAAAATGAGGGTTCATTGCGTTTTTCATGACTTTTCTGAAAAATGCATAAGTATCATAAACTACGACAAAAGGTGTTCTCGAGGCGAATTTCGATGGTTTTTGAGAGTTTTCTGATACTTTTATCGAAAGATTGTAGAAAATTCAATGAGTTTTTATTTTATTCTTAACTTTGTACTCTTTAAAATTTTATTCTTCACAAATAGCTGCATTAAAGTTTTTTGGTACCTAAAAGTTGCCGTGTCGGAGTTTTTTGAAACTTTTCGATTCTAATTCATCTATTAAATTTTAGAATAGAATAAATTAAATAAAAAAAACATTAGCTATTGAAATCATTATCCGAATTCAGCTAATAGCTTGACATTGTCGAAAAAAAAGTTAAAAATACGGTAATGTTAAAGTATTGTTCATCGTCTTAGATATTAAGTCGTCTAACATTTTTATATCTGTGCTTTCTTGGATAATGCATTTTTATTCGGCTATTTGTTTTCTAATCTTTTTATTTTATCTCTCTTCTATCACTTGTCATTGTTTTAAAAATCTTCAATGTATATGAAAACATGTACAATTTTATCCAATCAATATATTCGTGAATTTCGAAAAATTACGTATCACTAATTCAAAATATCTGAGAAGAAAAGGGCTGATGAAGAAACGTAATTTCATGTATGTTGTACAATTCTTTAGTTGTCTTTTCGAATGACACAATTTTTCATCAAATTGTTCAGAATTGCATCCTCTACAAATTCTTCTACAGAATTTTTTCAATCTAATATCAAGTTTGCTTGAAAAATGATCTACCTTGACAATTCGCACATTATAGTCATTTTAGCATAACTTTCAGAATCGTCCTACTATGTCTACCTTATATTCATAGTAGTCCCATTGGGATTATTATGAAGAAAATGTCTTTTTGTTGCTAATTACCCATGATGTATTAGTTTACTGTTACGCCAAAATAGAAGATATAGATGCATTGATCTTACCAATTGTAGAATAAAAGACGCTCTATCTAGGGGTAAAATAACTATTAATTCATTATTTTCCTATGATAATTAAAGGAATTTGGAGTAAATTTAAATTTTTTCTGTCACTTTGGCGAAGTGTTCATAATAATCTGTTATGGAGCTATTCCGAACAAACAGTAGAATTTCTAGCACTATAGATGATAAAGACTTTTCTACAAATATTTATTAGATAAACATATAGAAAATACTTTAGTTTATTTTTTAGTGTCTTTTTTGTTCAAAATCACAAAAAATAAAAAAACTATGAAGCTTCAAAAGGCATTTTTGAAAAAGTATTCAGAATAGTCCCTATCTACTCCGCAATTTTATCTGCAAAGATAAAACTCAATTCAAATTCAATTAATTTGAATAAGTGGCGTTCGTTTCGTAACTTTGAGTTGCATCTTCAAACAGGAAAAGGATGGAACTTAATTCAAATACAACTTAGGGAATAAACTCAATAACAATAAAATTAGTCATACGAATAGAACGAAACATATTTTACAATAGTAAAGACCTCTATATAAGTGTGATAGTTAAAATTTCACATTTATATAGAGGTCTTTACTATTGTAGAATATGTTTCGTTCTATTCGTATGACTAATTTTATTGTTATTTAGTTTATTCTCTAACTTGTATTTGATTTGAAATGAATTTTACTCTGCTATTAATACTATGTTATTTATTCTAAAACTGCTAATAATAAATTAAAGCAATTATCTTTGTCTTGCATGCATTCCATTCACTTCGTATTTCATAAAATCCATTGTAAAAATATACAATTACCACTGCTTGTGCATCATATGTAAAATCAGATGACATTAAAAACTTTTGTAAATATGTTTTTGTCGTTTAAAAAGATGAAATGTGACTAGTTTAAATAAAACAACTAGGACCTTGATAGTGAACTCGACTATGTACATTTCGTTCAAAAACACTGCTGAAAATTTCTATAGAATCCATTTTTTTTTTTGAGTAGTTATCTATAGCATCACGACGAAAAATATTAATTTAATCGAAAAATCATTTAAAACTTGATAAAAGGAAGTATTAATTCATTTGAATTATTGTTTTTGATGAAAATCTGACGACATATGTTCTATTTTTGCGTGGAACATACATTAAATGGAGTACATTAACTTTAAAAATACTTTTTATTGAAAGGCAAAGTTAAAGTGTTTACTTTAACTTTAACATGAAATTCAAAGATAAAGCTAAAGCAAAAATAAGTTTTTTTTATTTTTTCATAGTCCATTATATAAATGTGTTTAAACTAACGAAGACCCATATAATCATGAAACGCAGTTTAGATGCTTCTATGCGCATTATTGTTGCAAATGATGATGTTTAAATGCAACTCATTTTGAAATAGAATTCATACACGTTGAAATGCGTTTATTATAATTTTTTTTCTAAATGAATTTTATACTTTTTGCGTATATTCAAACGATTTTCGTGCATAAAACGCATTCAGACAAGTACAAACTAACTATGAAACACATTTAAAGGCAAATGTTTTCGTTTTTCTTTTGCAACTGATTGCATTTATAACTGCAAGTAATCTTACATTGATAGTGATGGAATATTCTTTATCAAAGACATGCAATCATATGCATTTGTCGTATACGTCATCTGGTGCTCTTGTCTCCCAGTTACGCGTTGGAACACAGACCGTTACGTCTCGTGACATGAATAAGATACATGTTGAACGTGTTGTTCGCTTCAAACACATCCATTCTCATCAGGGCCACAAGTTACTCGACCAAGGTACCATAATTTTTATTGATTTTTGCGTGTAATATGTACGATCATTTTAGAGTAAACATCCAATGATATCATTTTTAGTATCGTTTTTTTTTTGGAATCCTACATAGATACAAATTTTCGAAACCTGAATTCGGTCTATTTTATCTGACATTTGACAGCTTTTTTCAGTTATAGTACCTTTTGAAACCTTTATTACGTGTTCAAAAATATTCAACATAAACTGCATAAGAATATCGAGTAAATGAAGTAATTTATTACTTCGTTGTTATTTTTCGATTCTGATTATTACAAGAGGACACTGATACAAAATTTGTTTATCATATGAATCTGCTTAAAGTGACTACATTTTTTTTTGGTCAATGGTGCTTCTTAGAGTAGGTACAACCTGACCGTCTGAAATTTTTAACAAAATTTTCGCAGTTTTTCATAGAAACACATGGGAATCGCTAGCAATTCCATCGAACGTTGTCCGATCAGATTGAAATTATTATCATACATAATTGGAGATATTCTTAAAAAGTGAGATCAGATGTTTTCATTTTTTATCTGTCTATTCAGATTTATTGAGTTCTGAACACCAACAATCCAATTTTGGTTTCGAATCTATGCATATTCCTCCTATCATAAAAAACATAAGAAAACTATTTAAAAAGCTTAAAACCACCTTTAATATTTTATCGAAAGTATTTCAAAAGAAAATTTTTAGTCCAAGCAGACAACCTTAGATACAATTATCAGTGGACCTAATGTAGTTCTATGAAAAATCAGGTTTTTATCTGAAAACAAACTTCTTTAATTTTTTTTTCTCAAAGACATATCTTCTTATTGTAAATAGTCTATCCATGGTAAAACTCTCATCTGAATCCATTATACTCTCTTCGGTAACCAAAAAAGACAAGAAATTTCTTATGTGACCAAATTTTTTGAATAAATTATTTAAGATACATAAAAGTACATAGTATCATCTTAACTTTTGGCTTTCAGTAAAGACATAAAACATATTGTTGATAAGCGGTACGCTGTTTTCATTAAATGCTTTCCTATGAAATAAAATTAGTTATTTTCAAGTTAGTTTTTTTTCCATTTAGCATACTGGTGAACGATAAGCACGTAGAAAGTGCAGTAGGAGAATATTGAACACCGACAAGTTAAACACGCAAAAAAATTAACGTAAATCTGAAGTCTATTGAAAGATTAATATAAATTTATAAGTCTAAGATGTGGATGTGACTTTAAATCAAGAAAAACCCTTCGCCCACATTCACACTTTCAAAATATACATTAAATTAATCTTTAAATAGACTTCATATTTACCTTAATATTTTGCGTGCTTATTGTTCCAGTGTTGATCATTCTCGTAATTAGCCGTTCCGGGCGCTTAAAATATATAAAATAATAGGTACATTTAATTATATTTGATCAATTTTTTTTGTTATTATCAATATGCTTTAAAAAATGTCATCACAAACACAAGTGGACCTCGAGTGACTGAACAGATACAAAAGCAAAGATATTAGCATTAATTTTAAGTTTTGTAGGAATAATTTTAATACTCATCAAGTAGCTTATTTTGTTTTGATGTATGCTTTCAAGTTTATTGTTTTTTTCACATCACCATCATAAATAAGTAAATGATTTTCTTGATTCTCTTCATTTGCCATATTTATATTCAAAAAAAAAATACCGAAGCAAGGAAGAAAAAGAAAGATCTCGAAAAAAATATATACACATCCGGTTCGCATGTTTTTCATCAACTCGTCACATTCTCTTGCTTTTTTTTTCTAATTTTTATTTCCGTCTACATAAAGAAGAAAAAAAAGAAATTGAGATAGCAACATAAACTTTTTCCTTTCTTTTACTAACAATCGGTTGTTTTGACAACTTGTCATTTTCTTTTCCTACGCGAAGAATAATTCTTGTTATCAAGTAAAAATTAATTATACGATTCGTTAATTTTATTTAATTATTCATTTTTGTCTTATACTATAGTCCAAAAAGAATCAATGGAACCATCACCAACACCACAAATTATTGAGACAAATGATGAACCGATTAAAATACATATTTATGATGATAATGGATATTTACCTATTCATCGAGCAGCTTTTAATGGACATGAAGTAACAATTAAAAATATCTTAGATGAAGCTCAAAGACGAAATGAACTTACACAACAACTTGAAGCAAGAACACATGATATTAATGAATTAACACCATTACTTTTAGCTACTGCAACTGGACGATTAGATATAATTGCTTATTTTTTAACATATCCGGTAGATTTTAATGCAGTTGATGCTAATGGACACGGTAATTATCAAAGATTTTTAAAAAAATATGAAAATTTAATTTGTCTTCATAATTAAATAGTTCTATTCTACTCTGTAGTTAACTTAAAACTATAACATTTATATTTATAAATATTCGTAAGCAGGATAACTATGAAAAAGAATTCGATCTATAAGTAGAGGTATGTAAAGTAGAATAATATAATAAAGAATATCCGTACAGATATGTTATTATGTTTTTCATTGAATACTTTTACAGGGTTATAGAAGAATGTTCATGTTCAGCGACATCTTTCACGCATGATTAAGTTTTTCGCCACAGAATAAAAGATCATGGCTTGCTATTATGAAAATTCATAGCGCTCTTCGGAAGATGAATTTCTATTGCGGACTAGTTTTTTTATTTATTAACATTTACTTAAAAAACAGAGAATTTTTGAAAAACTTTTCTATTATTCAAAGTACTGTCAAACAAAGGATCTTATGAGTAAAAAATTAATTTTAATTTCAAAAATTTTTTTTATTCAAAGACCAAGTCTTTAGGTACTAAAACTTCACAAATTCCTCTGGATTTTCAAAAAACACTTTTTAAAAATTCATTGCTTTCTATCATGACTTGTGAACATTTTTCTAATAAATAGCAGATTATTCTAATGAATCGATAAAAGTTAGGCATTACACTATATAATACAATTCTCTTGTTTATCATCTTTTCTTTTAGTAATTTTACATAAATTATTATTGTGAATTCATAATAGATATTTTATTTATTCAAAAATATGTCAAATAAATTATTAAAAAACATATTCGAAGAAAAAAAAAGGAAATTTTGTTGTCTATTACCATCAAAATCTTTAATAGGAAAATTTAGATTGAATTTATTTCGAATAGAACAAATTGAATAGTGTATATAAATCATTTTTGTAATGAATAATTTGTCAACAAATATTATCGCATGAACTGAAAAATGAAACAAATTCACTTAATTTTCATTTTATATAAGCAATGCAAAGATATTTGAAATTAACGACATGATAAATTTCTTTTCAGTCGAACATTAAATCTAGCTGAGGGTTCTTTGTGTTTGAAAGTGGATATGCTGATGGCTAAAATAGGTAAATACAGTTAAAATTTTTACTTTCGATTTATTATAATAAAATTTCAAAACAAAGCTACGGTTACAATTTTTTTAATAGCTTAGTTTTTCCGAATTATTCATCGAATAATTTGCGATATCGTCAATTGCAAAGTTCGAATCAAAATTACTCACGAATAGAATTTTTCAAACTTTACACATCATCCCTTGGTCATTGAGTTTTGGTTATGTGCCTTTTCTTGATGGTATAACTTTTTTGTTGGAATATTATTTTACTGAAAATTGTAAATTAAAAATAAATATTCTTGCACAGCTAAGAAATTAATCTTGATATGTTTTCGAAAACTTTTGCATCATTTATTATTTACCAAAAGCGAGCTGTTTAAATAGATCATTTTCTATCAAATGAACTGTTAAAATAGATCAATTGATACATATTGAACATTTGTAAATCACGTAATATTTATAGACACATACGTAAAGAAACATAATATCTGATTTCAATTTATATCGGAAGTTCTCCAACTGATAAATGACATTTGTGTCGAAACTATGTGAATCATATAGACTTCAATGAACTATGAATGCCTTGAAAGAAGTTCAGAGCGCCTTATCTTATTGCTAAGAATGTGTTGTATTCTTATAATATTATTTAAATGAATGCCTTAGAAACACCAGAAGAATTGATTTTCGAATTTCGACTTGACGAGAGTAATTTTAAGTCTTTCGATTTACTTTTATCCTGAAATAGGGACATCGAATTTGTTGGTTTGTATGAATGATGTACAAGACATGCTATTACCATAATTCTATCTTATGATAGAGGAACAGTGATAAGATCTACATCATTTAAAAAAACAACTATTCTCGTTAAGATCTGTTTGTATGTGAAGTTTTAAGTCGAAATTCGCTTGATGTTCCTAATGCTAGCCACAGCATTTATTGAAAGTATACTATAAAAGTACAAAATTTTACCACCCATAAGTTCAGAGTTTGAATTCTTGTCATGGTATTCATGGTTCATTTTGGTCTACATAATGCATATAGTCTCGATTCACAAATGATTTATTAGTTTGATGACTTCCTTTGTTAGAACAGCATCAATTGACTTGAGAAACATATTTTTATATTATTGTTTAAAACCGCACAAATCATCATAATTGATTAAGAACAATTAGATATTTATTTCGATTAATTTTTCTAATAAAAACAAAAAAATTTTGAATACAATTTATTATTTGTATTTCATCGTCGATAGATCGATTTTTGTAAAACATAACTGTTAATGGAGTATTCAAGTATAGTGTTAGAAAGTTATGTCTCGACTCTACACAGATTATGACAAGCACATCGATATATTCACTTAGATTTTTAGATAATGAAATTCATATTTCAAAATGATCAATTCGATCATTCAAAATTCCTTGAAAAAAAAACTGTTCACATGTCTATCAAAATCTTGAACAATTAAACGATGTAATAGACAAATCAAGATACTATGCCGTTGACATAGATGTTAATCATAACATAAGAAAAAAGATGATCATTATATACAATTGGAACTATTTTATAGAGAAATTCAACTGAAACCTTTATATTCTATTTTAAAGAATGTAACTGCAAAGAAAATGTTTTCATTTAGTAAGACAAATAATTTATAACAAGAAAGATTATTCTGTCGTTGAAGTACTCGACTTATTTCAATGACAAGTGAGCATAATCAGTCAGAATCACATCATATGCATCTTATAAAATAAATAAATGTTTAATAGATGTAATAGTTTTCTTTTTGCTCTCATAGCTAACAAAATTTAATCATAAAATAAATATCTTGATGTTCAAATAGACTTGATTTCTAACGCGAATATTTATTAATACAAAGAATAAGACAAGTTTATATTTTTTTTCAAAAAAAAAAGGTATGGCTGCAATAGCTGCTCTATCACAAAATGAACGTACACTTCGTTACATAATTGATCTACCTATATCATCAACTGAATATAATGTTTGGAAGCCTTTATTTAAATTATTTTTATCTGTAAAAGATGATGAAAGTACAATAGGTGGTCGTATACTTGAATTATTAACACGTCATGAATCAGATAATTCTCAAAAAAATTCATATTGGTTACCAATGATTGAAAATGGTCTATTATCAACATTAATACAAATATTTAGTTTATCAAAAAATGATGATGTACTTACAAGTGCATTTATATTATTTCTAAATGTTTTAAATGAAGTACCACAAATAAAAAATGATTTAGATAATATAAAAAATTGTTTTAGTTCAATGTTAAAACATACACGTTCAACAAATACTCAAATTCTTACATTATTAGGACGAGTATTATCGTGTCTTAGTACAGAGAAAACATTAATTGATTCCATGGTTGAACAAGGACTTATTGAAACATTAATGATACTTATTGATAAACAACGTACACCACAAATTATTTATCCATATTTTGATTGTTTAGCAAATGTTATTGGAAAATCTTTTGAATATCAACGAAAATTTATTTATTCAAAAAATTTTCTTTTATTAATTGTACGTACTTATTTACAAGATTATGATTTAAATTTATCATTATCTGTTATACGTTTTATACGTCAATTAGTTAAAAATAATGAAGAACTTCAAAATATTCTTGCACATTATGGTGCATGTGAACATTTACTTGGTGCATTATCAACATCATCAAAAGAATTACAACAAGTATCTATTGAAGCTATACAAGCATTAAGTCATAAAAATCAAAAAGTTCAAGAAATTTTATTACGTGAAAATGCTCTTGAACAATTATTAAATTTATTAGAAAAAACAAATATGTCAACATTACAAGTAGCTATTGTTTGTACATTATGGACATTATGTTCAAATAATTCATTACAAAAACGTGATGTAGCAACAAAAATTGGTATTAGAAAATTAATTAGTTTTTATACAATTAAATCTGATGAACATTTATTAGTTGTAACAGATGCCATTAATGAATTAGCTAAATGTACAGCAAGTATTAATATGAATATTCAAGAAGAAATAAATCATGCACAAGGTATACCATATGTTATTCGTCTACTTAAATCTGATAATGAAATGCTTGTTTTAAGTGTTTTAAAAAATTTACAATTAATAACATGTGCTCCTGGTTTTGTTGCTAATAGAAAAAATCAAGAAATTATACTTAAAAATGATGGTATTAAATTACTTGTGGCTTTAATGATGCATGCTAAAAGTGAAATAATTCAAGTTGAATCAGCCCAATCTTTAGCTTGTATTGCATTGAGTATGTATGATTATGTATATCATATGAAATGTCATCATTTTAGTTTTTTTTTTTTTTAATAGATAATAATCAATGTTCAACATTAATTGAAAATACCTTAGATTTTTCTTATTCACATCTAATTGATTTAATGCATTCAAATGATATAAATGTACAATTAAAAGCATCAAATGCTTTAGCTACATTTGTATATAATAATTCACGTATACAATTATTTCTTAAAAAACAATATAAATTTTCATTTGATTATTTTCAAAAATTTCTTCATAATAATAATGAATCTATAAGATGTATAGCTGCATTTCAAGTTTGTTTATTAATAGATAAATTATTAATTTTTTAATCAATATTAAATTAAAAAAAATATTATTTAGATTGTTGTTTTTTGTGGTTTAATAAATGAACAAAAACAATCAGTTAATACAGCTATTGGATGTGGAATTCTTATGGATATACTTCGAACATCTCAAATAGATGATGCGAAATCAGCAACTGCAGAATGTGTTGCTCGACTTGCACATATGAAATCAGGTAAATCATCAAAATAAAAAAAAATTAGATTATTTTTAAAAAAAAAATTATTTGATTATAGCATCAGATGTGCATAAGCACACAGGTAAATTTGTTAGCATCTTCTCCTTTTGGTATTATATTACCATTCTTAGTTACCCTTATACTTCTTCTTCTTCGTAAAGTTTTTAATAAATCTTTCTTAATTTTTGTTCTAATTTTGAAATTTATTGTTGTTTTTAAGGTGTACCACAAGCTTTGATTGCTGTAAATGTAATAGATTATTTATGTAATTTATTTTCATCAACCAACGATACAACTATTGGTAATGCATCTGTTGCACTTGGATTTTTATCTCATATACCAGAAGGTCGAAGAAAATTACTGAATAGGTATTTATAAAAATAAATATTTACTTTTAATTAATATTTTATTATCATTTATATAAAAAATAGATGCAAAATTGAACCAGATATTATGGCATTTTTGAAAGTATACAATTGTTTACCTGGTCTACCTCCACGTCTTTCAATACACTTGATAGACGAATGGGATCGATATCATACATTGAAATTACCTAAATTACGGTTAGTATTTCGAAATATTCACTTCTATATTGTACTTAATAAGGGCAAACATTTTTGATTGTCGGAAATGGCGTCTCAGACAACATGAAATGGTATATTATTACAGTAATTTTCACTGTATTTTGTCGTAGCCCGTCAACTTACATTTTTGCTAGTAAATAATTACTGTTTCTCCTACGCTCTTCACTATTTTATTAAGTTTACGGAAAACGGCAACATAATGATGTCATTTTATATTGTTTTACGGAGCCGTTTTTCTTCGATCGAGAAAATTATTCTTCAAGATACAATCGCAAGAATATGTGTTGATGTCATTTCTTTGAAAATTTATAAGAATTTTTTTTTTTTTTTTTTTTTTATAGATCTCAAGTATCCAGTATACGATATTTTAAAGTTCTTTCGAATAATATTGAACGATCACGAGCAGCACCTTTATCAGGCTACGAAAAAGAACAATCATCATCGAATATAATTAACTTTTATTTACCAAATATACGACAAAAGGTTTAATTTTTTTTTTCTTCTTATTTGTCAATGTGAAAAAGATGTATTTTTTTTGTCTTTAATTGTAATTTATTATGTGCTAAGCAAAAAGCAAATGGAAAGAATAATAAACATTAATTTTATTTTTATTTTTTAACAATGAAAATTTTTTATTTATTTATGAAGTAAATAATAATTTTTGAACTATATCAGCAATATGATAACTATGAAAAAATACATAGTTGAATATAAAATAGAAATGAATCGTTCAATTTTCTGAGAAGTTCTGACAGAGAGAATTCCGTAAATGTATTAAACACGTAGATGGAACAGATATCTTCTATAGAAATGATTGAAGTTCAATTACATTAAATAAATTAAAATAAACAACGTAATTAGTATTTTGATGTAGTTTTCTGTTCTTGTCATATTTTAAATGACATATTGTAATAAGTCTATAAACTTACAATAAAAATAGAAAAGAATAAAGTATACTGTTTGCCCTGAGAAAAGGTAAACTTGTTGATTGATTATGAAATGATTCACCTAAAATAACTTTTTATTGTAAGTCCGTATTATTGTATTCCTAGAAAATTTTATGCGGTGATGATTACGATTTAAATCGCTTGGACTTCCTTGTTACTAATTATCATAGATGAATACACTGTACTCAATAATTTATATCTTTACTAGGAGAAGAGCAAGGAACTTTCAGCTCATAATTTTAATTCTAATGACTTGTAATAGAAAAAAATGGTTTGGTTCCAAAAAGGTGCTGTTACATTTTCAACAATTCCTCAAATGGTAACCAATGCTAAACTTGTTGACTTTTAATATCTACTGTAAATGTTTTCCGGTCGCTCTTATAACTGATTTCCACCCATAAGTTTTTCTTCATCAATTGCCGTTCTTATCGGGATGTTTTCTAAGTGGTATGTATGTAAAGATGATAGATGTATGATTAAATATTTGACAGATAATATTCTTTGGCTAACGAATGGAATAGTCCTACGTATGAGTATATTTTTTTTTTCATGTATTTACTTTCCTATGTTAACTCAATATGATGTACTTTAATTCTTTTTTTTTTACAATGTCTTCTTCAGATAACTATGAGATCCAGCAGAAAATAAAATAAAATTGTTTCAATTTATTGAAACTATTTGTACATCGAAAAAAATTTTTTTTCTGTTTTTTTTTAATTATCTAATATTGATATAAGTTTATTTTATATTCTTCTCAAACAATAAAAATGAGCAACAAAACAAATGAAATTTTATTCAAACAAAAATTATTTATACAAATTATAATATTTAATATCTAAATACAGTGGTAGATCTAGAATTTTGATATAAGAATAGAAGCGATCATAGTCACGCACATACAATACGTATGCTCAAATCAAATTAGAGATTGTATCAACATATTGTTTTTTTAAGATTTTGCGGTTGATAAAAATCGAAAAATTTCTTCGGAATGAAAGAATGATCGTCCGTAGTGTTCTAATTCTAAATCTACCACTGTCTAAATATTATAATCGAGAACTTTCATCATCGGAAATTCCACCATTATCATTTATAGTATTAGTTACATTCAAGAAACGATTATTTGAATTAATTGTTAATAAATTATTTACAGCATACTTTCGATTAATTCCATTGATATTTTCATCGTCACATAGTATTGTTGCCGATGTAATTACTGGATTAGTTGTCATTGGTATTTTTCCTGTTTGTATTAATTTAACTCCTCCACTTATATTCGTATGATTTGGTAGTATTTGAAATTGTTCAGGTAATATTTTTGAACATCCAGGTAATGATGATATCATAACACGAAGTTCTTGTCGAAAAACATTAGCTGTTAAAAAATAAAGTAAAAAATTTGCTGCTGTATTTGTATAATAAATTAATGAAAACATTGTCCATAATGATTGTGAATTACGTCCATGTAAATTTTTAAATAAATGTCCAAATGCCATAAATGTTGATGCTGGTGCTGTTAATAATATAAATACACATGAAACAGATAAAAGCATTATTGTTAAATTACGTTGTTTAACTTTTTTACGTTGATTTTTTTGATTTGTATGTTGTTGTATACGACGTGCTGATGCAATTACATTTAATATTAATGAATTAAGAATTAACATGATTATAAATGGACATAATGTAAATAAAAACCATTGAATATAACCTAATATATTTGAACGAAATTTTAAATAAGTTGGATGATTTAATGATGTATTGCATACACGTCGATATGATATAGTACGATTTGAAGATGCTAAAGGATGTTTAACAGGAACCATTTGAAGTTCATAAAATATACCCCAATGTAATTCAATAAAAAAAGATATTAAACAAATTAAACCAATAACAATATAAGCAGTTTTAACAGTACAATGTTTTTTTGCGTAATGATGTTTTGCTATAGCAAGATAACGTTGAACACTAACAGCAACAAGTAATGTTGGAGATAAATTAATAAAATAATAAGTGAAAAAAATATGGAATTTACAAGCTAAATTGCTATATAAACGCATATTTCGATTGGGATCAATTCGGACTAGATAAAAGTTTAATACGCTAAAGAAAACATTACCTTTAAAAAAAGAAAAATCATACAATAATTATATCTATAAATATCCTACACATGTCCTTACCGAGATCAGATAATGCTAAAGCAATAAGATAAATTGATGTAACTTGTGTTCGTAATTTTTTACGACTAAGTGTTAAAGCAGAAAGTGTATTTCCAATGCCACCAACAATTATTAATAAACAACCAATAATACGTACAGACCATTTCAATATAAGGAAACGTTGGTCATTAGAAAGTACTGTAGTCATAGATGATGAATTAGTGACAATGGGCAAGTATGAAGAGGAAATATTTGATGATGGTAATGATGAAAATGATCCTATTTGATAAGCTAATGTTGTTTTCATTGTTTCAATATCATTATCGATGAGGAGTGGTTCAAGCCAGAGGACATCTTCGTTGACTACCGACATTGTCAATCAAAAGAACAATGAAAGAGTAATCAACAGAACTTTTAAGAGTCAAAGGTGACTCGTGTTCTCGATATGTAACCTGTGAAAAAAACATATCCATACGTACAATCAAAATTAATATTCAAGTTTTTTTTTTCTTGGAAAATATATATGTTTTTTTGTTTAGCATACAAACCTTTTTAGTCCTATCAGCCATCATATTATCAACGTTTCAGACACAAAAATGACGTATAATCTTTTCAAAGCGACACAGGAAAAAAAACAAATCTCATTTTTTTTCTTCCACTCTACTTCTTCTTTTCCTTTCCATATCGCACAGTGCATCAAATTAGCACTATGTCACTGTTCGCAAAGTGTTAAAAGGAAATCGTGCAAATAGATAAAAATACATATCACATATGCTCATACCTTGGCTGAATTTCAGTCGTTCTATGATTCTTATCTTTTTTTTGTTAAATAAATGATGACAAGTTGAATTATAATAATAATCATAATAATAGTTATAATCTCAACAAACTGATACTATAATAGACAAATGAATGACGAAGATGTATTAGCTATTTCTCGACTTATCTGCATAAAGAAAAAAGAGAGATTGGTTTTTATTCTATTGATGACATTGCGTGTTGACAATATATATATATATATATATCTTTTTCGTAATTTAATTTCCACCTTACCTTCTTTGCAATGAATAGATTTGATATAGAAAAGAAAAACTTTTCGAAGGATAGTTTTGAATATTGTTACAGTATTGTATGTTGTAAAGAAAAACAAGAATGAATTTAGATTGTCTTTTTGTATGTAAATAAAAATAAGAAAAAAAAAAAAAAAAAAAGAAGCACTATTGGCATTAGACACAACACTCTAAATGCAAATTAGAATTTTTCGATAGGATGACTATCTTATACTTTAACATGTTAAAAGATTTCTTGATAAATTCTATCTTATGATTTCTTTTTGACAATTTAGTTACTTGAAAGTTAATAAAAAACGTAATGATTTAAAATTTAACGGTTTCTTTTTTTGAATTTCAAATAGATTTTAGATATAAATTACTTGTATTTATGTCCTAAAAACTATATAAAAAAGAATACGAAGAAATGTATCTTAATAGTTTTAAAATACATATTTACTTCTGTTTTTTTTTGCTTTAAAAAGCACTAGAAATTGAAATATTTGGTTGCCGTGTTGATCCTAAATTATTTCTACAATGGCGACGAGTTTTCTTTTTTATTTTTATCATTGAAGAATATATATATGTTAGAATAATTCTATCTTCTATTTTTCGCTCTCATTTAAAAGGTAAATAAAATCTTCCTCTTTTTTTTTTATACGATTGGCTAATGGAATAGAAAAGAAAAACGAGTCAAAAGTTTTTCTTTATTTTTTTTATCCAAGAACGGAAATACTTATCAAGATGATGAATTGAAAATTTTTTTAAGTAACTATTGATCTTTTCAAATGTATTCTTCGTTATATAAAAAATAAAAACTGAAATTAACTTTCAATAATGTCAGCATAAAAGAAAAATAATAGAGCCTTCGGAATTGAATTCATATGAAGCTTTTGAAACTACTTGAAGTCCACTCCTGCCACCTAATGTCATCTAAACTCAATCCAGGTAATGCCCTATCTTAATTGTTTCCGGGTATGTTTCGATTAAAAGTAGGGTTAATAGTAATGGAAACTAAAGACCTTTGGAACTTGTATCAGATAAATTCTTTTCTTTTTCTCTATAATTCAGCATGATCTGCTATTATTTTTGGTGCACAATCAGATAAGAATTCTCTTCGTTGTATTATTATATCGATAGCTTCCTGATGAGCAAATATTTATCATTTCTCTGTATGTACTAATCTATTATAATATCTTAATTAATGATAACGAAAGAATAAAATCTGGAAAAGATTAAATTGAATATTAATAGAATACACGAAGAAAAGAACTCATGTACTTATGAGATATGAAGTTGAGTGAAAATCAAATAAAAGAACAAGTAATTGGCTGAATCAAAAGAAAAAAAAAATAACATTCATTCCTTAGAATATTTCGTTTGATATATAAAATCGTGAACGTTTTTTTTTTCTTGTCTCGTTCATTAAAAATTATTTGGTTTCAAAAAAAAACATAACAATAAAAATTCTTTAATATTAATTTTGTTTGAATAGATAAGTATGTATATTTACATGAATGATGAAAGAAAATTTTTCCTTTGAAATTCTATTTATCTACAAATTTTTTTAATAATATCATTATTTATTCTTTCGTAAAATGATCATTTCTTTTTCTTTTTTTTTGTTTGCTAGATAGAAAAATAATCAGTTTCTCATTTGTAATACATATTTTTAAACTTTTATAATAGAATATTTTTTTTTTAATATTAAGATAGATGAATAGTATATATAAGTATGAAAATTACAATGACAATAGTTCAATCAAATAAATAGAAAGAAACGATCTAACAAATTCGACATATTAACAAGTGAATTAAATTCAATAACACATGTTTCTTGCTATTATGTCTCGAACTTATTACTAATCAACAGGGAGTAACAGAAATTCATGTGTTCATCAGAAGTTAGACCTTTTTTTATTCGAGTTCTATATTGTATTACAAGCGTTATAACTATAGAGGACGGCGTACACACGCACGCAACTAGAAGTCTTTAGGGTATGAATAATGACAAACGAAGTTGAAGTCAAATCTTTTTGTTTTTGTTCAATCCTTTTTTTTTTTGTAGTACCGTTATTACTAAGTTAGTTTTTTTCTATTATCGTGAACAAATACACTATTCTATAGGAACTAATTTTTTTAACGATTTGTGAAAAACAAAAGATTTTATTCGAAAAGAAAATCGAAATGTAGAATTCTTTTGTCTTTTTTTTCTTCCTGTGATTCTATTTTCTATAAAATAATAGAAATAAAGAAAATTAGAAGAATTCATCGGAAGCAATTTTCAACATGAACAATTTCAAATAATTTTTTCTGTTTAATGATATATATCTAATTTCTAAATACTTATTAGAACAATAATAAAATCTTCACTCAGAATACTTACGTGCATAGCTATTATGTTGATTTGTTGTTGTTTTTTTTTTCCTTTTTGGATATAAAGAATTGGTTAATGGTCTTTGTCGTTAATATTCACTGTCAATAATCTAATGAGAAAAGGATTTTTCAAGAAGAAAAAAAAAAAGTTTTCTTTTTTTTCTTTAACGCTTGGCTCTACAATGATAAACAATAGAGTGAGAAAGTATTGCTTCGATCAGGGATCGTACAATAATAAGAAAGAGAAAAGAGTTAACATACTTTCTTTCTTTTTTTCCCTACTATGACTTCTTTTTCTCTCTGATTTACAACATAGAAAAGATAAAAACAAGTGAAAATTTTCGTCATTGTTAATATTATGAGTTTTAGTTTCATTGCTATAAAAATATATTTTTATTAATAAAAATCAAACACTAGAGATACGAATGATTTATCATTTTTTATTGAAAATTTAACTGATTTTACCTTGCTTATAAAATAGATCATTTAATTTAATGACCTAGCACAGAAAGAAGTCAGATTAAATATGTCCTTAAAAATCAAATATATTTTATGGATAATCCATAATATCGTTTCTATGATAGATAAGTCTTAATTTAATGAATAATTTATAAGCAGAGAAAAAAAAAAGAAAAAGAATAAAATTAATAGCAATAGCTTATTCTATTATCAAACACGTAAGGTTTTCTTTTTTAAACTTCATTATTAATTAAAATTCACGACTAATTACCAAGGACAAAGTTACGGTTAGATTACCACAGATGTTCTGTTTGTCCTTTTATGTGCTCATTTGTTCTTTTTTTTTTGTTGTATATAAACATTCTACATGTATCTGAAGGATTCAAAATGTAATATGTAAATGATCTTTTGGCTAAAGAAAATGACTAGTAGTATATTCTAAGATAATAGACAATAAACAGATAAGAAAATTATAGTAAAGACAAAAGTAAATGTATTACCAAAATATCACGTATAATTTGTTATACAATAACTGAATTGTATTGATAATGGATGACAACAGAAGAAAGAATTAATCATTGATGTTACGCTTTTATTTCATATCTATTGAAGACCAATGATCAATATTTCTATGTTTTATTCATCATACCCACTACTATCCAAGGACCAATTGTTACATGTAAGGACAACCATGTAAAAGAAAACTAACAATCTTATCTATTACATATAGATTCTATACATGTTGATGTTTTTTTATCATCAAAATTTCATGTGAACTGTTATTAATAGATTGTTTTTTTCCTCTTTTAAGAAGAAAAAATATATTCATAGTGAAAATATTATTAATAATTAAGTATTAGTTAAATATTATGAGAAAAATATCGAACAATAAAAACTCATCAAAGAACATTCGAACTGTCTAGTCATCCAAATATAAATTGAATTAGTCGTATGAATTATTTTCATAAAAGTTTTAAATATGTAACATAATCTTACAAGAGACGATTTATGTTCTTTATATCTTTTTTCTAGATGCCAAATATAATAAGAATTGTTCATTTAATATTTCATTTATATTACATATGACATGTTACTTGATGTGTTTTACAAAATGAGTTCTTAGGTACAAAATTTTTTTTTTTTATTGAATATAAATGCTTTTGTTAGAAAATGATAATTTATTTTATGTTTTTTGGTTTTCTTATTCTCACATACAGGAAGAAATTTGACATGCAAATTTTGATATATAAAACTGTCAACTATCAAAATTAATTAAATCAAATAAATCATCGATAAAGATTTTGATCAAAACTATGCAGATATTTTCGATTGATTTTCTTATTATTCTTGACTTTAAAGAAAAATTATTCAATTGATATTAATATTTAGATTTTTTTTTTCTTTTGCAAACAAAAATATTTGTCTTTTTTATAAGTATATCTATAGATGGCAAAATACATCATCATAATCATACGTTTTGAGTTAGTCTTGTGAAAATATTCGAAATGTCATATGTGATTAAATTCTCTAGATAGACTTGATCATATAATTAGACATTTTCTTTATAACAATGTCAAATCTGAAGAAAAAAAAGTCATAAGCTTTTTTTTTTCAAAAAAGAAAAATTTGTTTAACAAAAAAAGAAAATGCATAAAATAGTAAAGAATAAAATAATTGATAAACTTAATTTCTTTAATATATTAAAGATAATCATAAATATTTTACCATGTACAGTAAGACAAGGATCTGGTTCTTAATTTTCAATAGCTACTCGATGCATTTGCCAATTATGCCATAATGTATTAATACCTGAGCCAATACTTGTTATAGGTAATAGATTGAAAAATTTTTGTTTCTCGAATATTATATGAAAGAGCTCGTGCCTCTTTATCTGAAATATTTTTATCAAGTAGAATTTCAGGAAGATTAAATTGAAGACAAGTAGGTCGAGCAATACCAATAAAATCACATGCATTCGAACAAATAGCATCATTCATTCCTTCACGAGTACGAAATCCACCAGTGACAATAAGAGGAATTCTAGTAGTATTACGAATTTTTGCAGCAAATTCAATAAAATAAGCTTCTCGCTTACGTGTACGTTCTAATCGAGTTTGATATTCAATATCAATCATAGCAGGAGGGTGTGGGTTCCACCAGAAATTTCAGTAAAATCAATACCACCATGTTCATCAATTCATCGAATTTGTTCATGTGCTTCATCTTCAGTTAATCCACCAATATTAAAATCAGCTGAATTAAGTTTAATACCAACAGCAAATTTTGAAGGAACAACTGTTCTAATAGCATCGATAATTCGAAATAAAAAATTTCATTCTATCCTTTGGTGTTGCTTCATATTCATCTATTCGTTTGTTTGTTTTCGGTGATAGAAAACTACTAATTAAATAACCATGACTAGCATGAATTTCTACATCAGCAAAATTTACTTTAGCCATAATTTCAGCTGCATTAGCAAATTTCTCAACAGCTTCATCTATTTGTGCTAGAGTCATTTTTTCAGGTGTACCAATAACAAAATATTGTAATGTTCGTGCAAAAATATTATTACCAATGGACATTGCAATTCTACTAGGTGCAATTGTCGGTTGTCTGTATGGTCTTTTTCCAAAAGGTGATTGTCGACCTGCATGATTTATTTGAACAATAGTTGGCGTACCATAACTTTGACAAACATCAGCATATCGTTTCCATTTTTCAATATCAATCTTATCTTTACTCGAGATCATTAAATCTGTCATTAAGCCACGATGACGTTCGTCGACTTGAACATTACCCGTTAAGAGAAAACCAAAAGAACCTTTTGCCCAACGTTCATAAAGACGATATATATACATTCATTCGGTTGATTATCACCACTACCAAGTGATTCTTCCATTGCTGTTTTAATAATTCTGTTCGATAGTTTAAGTCCACATGGAAGTTCAAATGGTTGTCCGATTGGCATTTCACAATGTGACATGATTTTAACAATGGTTGATGCTCACATAAAGCGTAAGATGATAAAAAGAAAAGAATTATTTCAGTTATCTTTGTTATTTTTTACATCCATTGTTTACATACAATAGACTCCTTTATAGGATTGGCAAAAGATATAATTTTCTTTTTGTCAATTACAATTAAATTTCATATATTTTCCACTAATAAAACGTAAATTCAAAGAATTTTTGTTTGAATTTTTATAAGTTGTTCAAATGAAAATTATTCAATATATCAAATATGAATTCATAATAATTTTTTTCTTCTCTAATTGAAATTCAAAACAAACAACTTTTTTGTCTTTATTCTTTATACAAAGAAACAGTACCTGTGAATGAATGTGTAAAAAACAAGACTTTTATTAATGTAAATATGTTTTTTTAGAATGGAAATAGAAGCAATGAAAGACTAATGCATATTAAATATATTATTCTAGTTTTATATTCTGTTTATTTCTTGTTTGCGAGATTTTATGACAAAACTATCGTAAATGCATTTGTCATTATACTTTGATCTTTCTTTTATCTATTATTCAGATGACCATTAATTATTCTACTCATTCTTTTTTTTTTATCTAAAATAAAAAGACAAACTTTCATGAGGTTTTCATTCAAATACACATCATACATAAGAATCAATGTATAAAGATCTTGCCAAAATTCTAACAGTTGATGAAAAAGAACTTTTTTTCACAGTTTCTAAAAGTTCATTTTTCAATTCTTACTTCAATTGGTCAAAATCTATTTAACTACATCATAGATTCTTATGGTTTCTCTTCGTACTTAAAAAATTCTCATGAAGATACTATCGTATTACTAGCTGATGTTCCATTGTTAAGATGTATTCGTTTTACTAAATATTATATCAATAAGAATGTAGAAAATTTTCAGCATGTTTTTATCCATTGTCAATATAGAATGTAATTTACAAACGAAGATAAAGAAAGTACTGAGTTCAACGTGAGATTTCTTGTAAGAAAAACTCTCAGTTGAAGTTCATATGATATTGATTATCATAAGATTCATTGTGTAGACAAAAATTATAAAAAGATTTTAATCAATTTGCAGTCTATTGAAAAGCATTACAAGAAAAGGGTGAGTGTACGTCAAGCGAATTTCAACATCCACACCAAACAAGTTTCAATGACAAATCAAACTTTACATGATACCTATACATAAAATCGTAAATTTTTTCTCTTCGCAAATTATAATGTCAATGTATTACATAATTTAAATACAGTCACAACGAGTCTTTTGAAATTCGGTGTCAAGTCCATATTTATGAATACGGTCGTCGTTTATAATGATGATCATTTTGAGGACTTGAGCTGAATCTTTGATACAAAATTCATCTCAGACCTCATCTTCATGTTGAAGATAAACGGTATCGTAGTCATCCCACCAAGCATCTGAATTACTTATTAAGTGCAGTTCGTTTTTCGTTATCACCAGAACATTTTTCATCTCGATCTCGGTGCAGATTAAAGCACCTAAAAACAAAAATATCGACGTCAAAATGGAATAACATTATTTTGCAAGAAAATCCTGCTGCTGCATTTCCTTGCTTTTGAACTGATGTTTTGTTTTAACCTACAGTGCCTGCAAAGTCAATAAAATATGACCACGATCAGTTCTAGACAACCTTTCGAATCATGTCATAGAAATCTAGAGTGGTTTTTTTGTTCATTTACAATGTGTTCAGAAAAATTTGGTTCGTAATTTTTGACTTGAATCATATTAAGAAGAAAAACATTTCATGCTCGCCATTTTAATTTATATTAGAATTCTGAAAAGTGATCAGAGCTACATTCGCCTGAAAGGGCATAGGACGAAACCGGCTTAGTGATATTTGTGGGAAAATTTCATCATGTTTTTTGATGAGTTTCTTTTCCGTGTTTGTATGTCGGAAAAATCCGACATTTCTTATGCTCACAATAGTAGTGACAGAAATGAGAACTGGTACAGCAGTAGTATTGCTCAAAAAACTGATGAAGAGGTTTCACTGAAAATCACGTAAATTTTTTGTAGCTTCTGAGATATTTTCACAATATTGAAGAAAATCTAATTATAATTTCTATAAGCGTTGATTGAATTAATCTGGAATCTTCATCTTCTCATAATCAGTAAATAATTTTATTTCATGTACTCAATAAACCTGACATTCACCTTTGAAGAATGCTTTGTCTTCAGTGACTTTAAACGATCGAGCGAAATAGATGCCATGGGCAAGCATTAAATTTTCTCTCGTACTAACGTGAAAACCTTCTTTGGCGATGCTGAGCGCTCTATCCAAATCAGTGTGATGAAAGGCAATGTATTTTATGTCCTGATCTGCTGATAGCGTCTCTGTGGAATATCATCGAATGCATGAAATATAACAATGTGCTCAAGCGAAAATTTTTGACATTGTTCAGTGGTTGTGTACTTGCATGGTCGATTACCTATCATATCCGACAAACAAAATATGCCAAGCAATGGATAAGGTAAAAATCGTTGTAGAGTGGGATGAAATTGTTGTCAACAGCGGCAACATCGACATCTCTTGTATATGCCATCGGGTTGATAGTGCCACCAGAAGCGGTATTGATAGTAGTCCAGAGAAAGTGCGAGAAAAATGAGAGGAACAGATGCAGCACATACCGTGGCCATTCGGTAGCCGAAGTCGCGCACTGTCTTATCCGAGGCATACAAAATAATGGCGATAATGCGCAGAATAACGAAGAAGATAAATAGAGCGAAGCGAACGTGAAAGCGAAGTTTTGGCCGAGCAATATAGCAGGGACAGTTGCAGGTGAATGTAACACAACGATGATTTGGTCGACTTTTACACATAAGACACATGAGTCTGTAATAAAAACAGACGTCTTCTACTTGACCATCTTTTCCTTTCATCGTATCATTCACACAAGTACCACAGGCAAATAGGCTGCAGCAGGCAAGAAGAAGAAAAAGAGCAACATAAAGACCATTAAAGTAGGAATGATTGAAGCAATCCAATCAATGATAAATGCTGCCTTTGCTTGCGTGCTGGATAGAAGAGGTGAGGGAACCAGTTGATTCTGTTCGACAATGGCACCCTCTATGAGCTCTGAGAAAGCTTTAGGTGAAAAGAAAATATAGATACGAATGGTCCCGAGAATCAATTCAAAAAAACGAGATTATAGCCAAAACAAAAGGTATTACTTTGTAGCCGCACGACGGACACATTCGTATCTTTTTCTGAATTCAACACAATAATCTTTTAATGTATGCTGATTAATATGAGAAAATCAAGTCTAAAAAAATAGTAAAAGACAGTCAAAAATGGAGAAACGATATACACTTTATTGTTCAGGAATAAGATGAGAAAATAATGATGCCTCTGTTAACGTAAGATTCAGATAGATCCTTTGTTTGAAACAATGAAATTAGTCCTACAAAAAAACAGAAAGGATATCTACCCATAGTCTGTTAGTCAAATTCGAAAATGTCTCGTTGTGGGTAGATATCCTTGGAGCAGCATTTTTGTCTCACCTAGATCTAATTCTATTGATAACATGGAGTCATCCGTGACGAAACAGTTCAAGAAGTCCTTTATTAGTTTCTTCATTTGGTCTAACTTACCGAGGGAACTTACTAAAGACGAATTAAGGGGCGTTCGGAGAGTAACTCTATCTAATAAAGCTGATCATTTCTGAACAAAAGTGGATTTCGTAGAAATTATTTCATTTTATCGAAGTGGATACAATATCATTTTGTCTTGAATCAATGGATATAGTATAATTAATTGATTAACTAAGATTAAGCAAAAATTAGATTCAGGTATGAGGTTTGATGATCAATGGTGAGCGTGTAGCAGCTACTAATTGGAAGGCATTCAAAAAAAGACATCAGCATAAGAAAAAGAGCCAGCGAAAAAATGACTAACTAACAATTGTTACTCTGTTTTCTACTGGTTGCTAGTTGAAAACAATGCGAATAAATATTTGAAGCCATCCAAAAATGATGTATCTCCTTCATAGATGACTCCTTTTTATATCTCGTACGGCATGCTACTCGTGTTTGATCTTGAGCAGCTAGTTAAGCCGTATTGATTTGTTATAAACAAAATATCAATGACTACTCTTTAAAACTTAAAAAAGATTCCGACGATATCGATTCTTGTTCAAAAGAAATGAACCATTTATAATAGAAAATAACTTGCCGAATACTTTTTATTACAATAACACAGCAGAGATTCGTAAGGCACAGTACAATTATAGTCTCATCGGTCTCATAACGCTCTTACTAGCGATGATGCAGTATAGAGATTGAGTCCTTGACAGATTTCTCACAGGCCTATTCTACTTGATTACTTTCTCACAAAATCCGTAGGGAAAAGCATAGAGACTGCGTGTAGCAAAATGCTAGCGAAGTGAGCCTTGGCTGATTCCAATGCTACCATTGCAGTGATAGAGTCGTTTTACAAGTTCTATAATGCTTTTCTATAACTGCACTATGAATAAAATGACCAACAACCTTTTTCTATATCCGAACGAAGCAAGAAAATAGAAACATTCACAAAACAAAATTGAAAGTCAGAATATTGTTGATCAAATAACATCCTTTATGCTGCTTTATATATTACGGGTCGACAAGCTCAGCACAGTTCCGCTCAGAGGGACTCCTCAAACAGGTCATATGAAGTGAGCCAAAGTTGGCCTGAGCCTAAGCGGAGTCCATTAGTCCATACTATACCCATTTCAAATATATGATACTCTGATACCGGAAGTGCCATTCCCATAACAGAACAACAATACTCACAACCCGGAAGTACCATTCCCATAACAGAACAATAATACCCACAACCCGGAAGTGTCATTCCCATAAAAGAACAATAATACTCACCACCTGGAAGTGCCATTCCCATAACCGAACAATAATACTCACAACCCGGAAGTACTGTTCCCAAAACAGAACACAATTGTTCTGTTATGGGAATGGTACTTCCGGGTTGTGAGTATTATTGTTCTGTTATGGGAATGGCACTACCAGGTTGTGAGTATTATTGTTCTGTTATGGGAATGACACTTCCGGGTTGTGAATACTATTGTTCTGTTTTGGGAAAATAGTTCGATGGCGGTGACGTAAGAACTCGCATTTTGATTGGTCCATTTTCTCTATATGAAGTGAACCACGTTTCTTTGGTTAGCATGTTTGGCTCACTTCCTATGACCCCTCAAACAGCTCTTTTGAGCTGAGCTGAACTGGTGAACCGCTTTGTTTGAGCGGTGTTCCCAAAACAGAACACTTTTGTTCCGTTTTCAGGAGATAATTCCCATAAAAAAACAAAAATGTTCTTTTCTGGGAAATAATTCCCACAACATAACAAAAGTGTTCTCTTTTGCGGGACCCAATTCTCATCACTGAACAAAACTGTTCTTTTTTGTGGGAAATAATTCCCATAACAGAACAAAACTGTTCTTTTTTTTAGGAAATAATTCCCATAACAGAACAAAAGTGTTCTTTTTTTGCGAAGTAATTCCCATAACAGAACAAACGTGTTTTTTTTTGGGGAATATTTCCCGTAACAGAACGAGAGTGTTCTTTCTTGTCGGAAGTAATTCCCATAACAGAACAAAAGTGTTCTTTTTTTTGGGAAATAATTCCCATAACAGAACCAAAGCGTTCTTTTTTTTGGGAAATAATTCCCATAACAAAACAATAGTGTTCTTTTTTTTCGGAAATAATTCCCATAACAGAACAAAAGTGTTCTTTGTTTCGGGAAATAATTCCCATAAGAGAACAAAAGTGTTCTTTTTGTTGGGTAACAATTCCCATAACAGAACAAAAGTGTTCTTTGTTTCGGGAAATAATTCGCATAAGAGAACAAAAGTGTTCTATTTTTTAGGGAAATGAGTCCCACA